>CAOLHI010001144.1:0-431561 GCA_948474755.1 Ctenosaura bakeri | reverse complement strand
AATAACAGATCATGTTTTAGCATTGTATTCCTTGTAAAAGTTTTGCTCTAGGAACAAGCAACACAACACAGCAGTATTTGTTTTTCCACACCCCTAGAGAATGGCTTATGTAGCGCTCAGAGCACTATCTACACAGTGGTGTACTGAGGCAGGGGCAAGGAAGTGCTGTGCCCTGGGTGGTATGTTTTTGGGGGCGGTGCTGGGCCACCCTCCAAACACTGGCAGATGTCCAGCAACTAGATGGGCACTGGAGCCTCATGGAGGGGTCTGCTGGAGGGGTATGCCACCCTGGGAAAGGGAGCTGTCCATTCTCCCTCTCCTCTCCTCCCCTTCTCCCTCTCAATCTAGAGTCAAACCTGTTTCCAGCCAAAGCAGCAATGCTGACACCAGCAAACCTCTGGGTCAAGCAGAGGAGGAGAGAGGGAGAAAAGGAGGAGAGGAGAGGAGAGGCCCCGAGGAGGTGGGGAGAGGCCCCCATCTTTCCTCCCACCCCACCTCTGAGACCAGGGATGAGCCCACTCCAGCCGAGCTTCCAAGGAGGAAGGGAGAGGGCGAGAGAGAGAGAGGGCACTTGCTACCGCGGGAATGCTGGAGTATCTCTGAGCATGTGCAGAGCGCCCCCTCTGAGTGCAAACATCCAGAGCCCAATCACCCAATGCCAATCAAGCAGTTTTTATTTGGTATTTTGGATAGGTCCTTCCTCCTCTGAGTGGGGCAGCAAACTCAGGGACCGTCACCAGGCAGCAAAATCTCTAGCTATGCCACTGTATTTACTTCTGAGATATAATAAAAGACTGACATTCAGGGCACACAGATAAAAGCAGAAGGAACTGGAATTATCTAATAATGCCTGATCGGAGGGGGAGATTGAGTCTCAGGGTGTTTTTAAAGTTTTATTCTACAAATTAATCCAATGCATTTTGGCCAAGAAATATTTGTTTGGCCTGCTTTGGGTCTGTTAAAAACCTGTGGGAAGGGTGAGGGGTGGGAAGGACAATCTGTATACATTAATAATTATGAGCCTTGCTTATTATACCTTGCTTATGTATATATGTGTTAATACATATGTATCAGCCCCCTCCTTTCTTTTCTTATAACAGTTCCTAAAGGAGCCCATTGACCAAAATGTGTCAGACTTATTTGTGGAATAAAATATTCTTAATACGTCCTGAGACTCAGTCTCTCCTTCACATCATTATGCATTATGAACTCTTGCAAGGAACCTTCTATGTACTTAAATGCCTCCTCATGTCATGATAAAAACTTCTCTTGTGATATCCAATGGGATTTTCCAATACTATTCTGATACCATTTTGGTTTTTGGCAAGAGAATGAGAATTCTCCAAAATAAGAACTACTAAGGATTAGCCAGGTATTTTTAAGACAGAGGAGGTAGGAATTGTCCTTACATTATCCTCCCAGAGTCTGTCAATGTTATAAAACTGGATTTAAGCCATTCTCTAACTCCATTCTAGAACTTAGGCTGTTTCCCCTGAATTCTTCTTTCCACTTCCATTAACTCACCTGGATCTCCTTGGCTCCTGGCTCAGGGGCTCTGTTTGTTCCAGATTCCACAAAAAGATTGAGAGCTGCCCAGCCAATCTGGATGAGCCTGGAGCTCAAGGGATCAATGGAGTAAACCTGTAAAATATCCAGAGACATTATTTAATATTTTTCCTGTTGTTAACATCCATAGTTGTTTTTCAGTTTTAGAAGTACTGGCATTCATTCGCACATCCTTTGCCTATCTGTCACCCAGACCCAAGACAAACCTTCAAGAGAAGAGTTGCACAAGGTGTCAACATTAGTTCTCGAATTTCAACTGAGTAATTGTAAACTGGATCAAAGATGCTGCTATTCAAGTCAATCTTAGTGTAAATGTCTGGACCAACACTAAAAAGGAAAAGTAGAGAATTTCTCATGAGTGAGGATCATGAACCAGCTCTGCTGTTGCAGGTACCTTGGCATGAACAGAAAGCCTTGCAAGATACAACTTCAGAACCAGTGGTAAAAAAATAAACAAAGGTTGTCCAAGTGGATCTCATTGAGCTGTATGCTTGATAACCATTCTCTTTCACCTTTTCTACCTCCTAATATTGTATTTCACGTACATTAATTTTGTCCTAGTTCACACACACACAGCCAAAAAAAAAAAAGAAATAAAACATGCTTGGAATATGCTCCTTCAGACCACAGGTGAGAGATCTTACAATCCAATGGAATCTTACTCCATATTTAGAAACAAACTTCTCTTAACACATACAAAACTAGATTTTTGAAAGAAGAAGTCTAGGTGAGTTTCACTCCCTGTTACTTTTTATCTGGTGGAAGCATACTTCTTTTTGTTGAACATGAGGCCTGCTTTAATTATAGGACAGGAACCAGTCACTTCCCCAATGACTTCACCCTATGCCACTTGGATAATGTCAGAAATTGCAAATTATGTGCAAGAAACCTATCCATAGTTCCTTTTGATGCCAGCATATTGAAACAATTGATGTGATGCTGGCATGGGAAAGGAATGTGTCATAGGCTTCTTCTTCTTCGTGGTCTCTGTGCCTTCATACACTAGGAGCTTTAGCGCCTGCGCGGTAGCGTTCGGAAACGTCTAGAGCTTGTTCGCTTGGCGGGAACCCCTCCCCCACGCCGGTACTGCGCATGCTCCTCCCGCCGAGCAACGATCTCTCCTCAGTTCTTTCTCGTCCGCCGTCGCGTACGGAAGGTTCTTAGTTTGTTCCTCTCACTTTTGTGCTTGGCTTGCTGTTTTCACGGTTTTACGGATTTTGGACTGTCTCTGACCTCTCTTTCGGACTTCCCCTTCGGCTTTGGTCTTTTCGGATTTTCGCTGTTTGGCGTTCTTCGTCTTATGTCCGCGCTCTTTAAGAAGTGCGTGTCCTGCGGGCGCAAGGTTGCCCTCAACGACAGCCACAAGGAGTGTCTCTTCTGTTTGGGTGAGTCCCACAACATCCGGACTTGCCCAATTTGCCGGGATTTTACTCCCCAAACTCTCCGCAACCGGTCCGCGAGACTCAAGTCTTATTGTTGGGAATAGTCTCTGCGGGCGATAGACGAGACCTCCACTTCCAAGATGGCCGACAAGAAGACGACCACGCCATCGACGGTATCGGCGGCTGCCGTTCCGTCCACCTCGTCGGTATCGGGCTCGGTACCGGCGAAACGCCGATCTCGGCGTTACCGAGGATCCCGAAGCTGTCGGCGGCTGCCAAGTCAGCAAAAGGATCCTCGCCGGCGAGGAAGGCTGAGGCTCCCCTGACGGAGACGCCTGCTAAAAAGCGCCCTGCTCCGGACGGAGGCAAGGGCAAGGAGAAGGAGAAGAAGAAGAAAAAGAAGGAGAAGAAGCGCTCCCCGGCTGGGGACGTTCAACCTCCTACTCCTCCTCCTACTCAGCAGCCTTCCAAAGGGCGAGGCGAGTCCGTCGATCTCTCGGAGGATGAGATCGAGGACGTTCCCCAACAGCGCCCGGACTCGCCTGTGGCAGACCCTCCAACCCTGGTGGAGGAGCGCCACCGCCCTCCTAGCCGTCGCAGGTCGGCCGACCTGCAGCAGAGAGAGCCCTCTGCTTCTCCGGAGCGGCGTTCGACCTCCTTCCGGTTCCGGTCCCGCTCTTCCGAGCGTCCGGTGGCCTCGCCGCCTCCTAGGGAGACAAGAGAGGAACAACCTCGCTCGTCTGCCTCCAGATACACCTCGGCGTCCTACGTGGCCAGGTACGCGAGGGAATCTGAATGGAGAGAGCGCCCGGCCTCTTATCGGTCACATTCGCCATCGTACCGGGATCGGTACCATCGTGGCCCGAGTCGCTGGGAGACCTTCCGGAGGTCCCGGTCACCTCGTCGACAGCGCGAATCGCGCTCGCCTAGAGGGGACGAGGCTCGGTACCGTCGACGCCGAAGCCGATCTCCGTCGGACCGCCGCTCCTTCAGCCGCTCTCCCTCTCCTCGATATCATAGGGCGAGGGAGCCTTCACCTCGGTATCGGGCGATATCGCCACCTCCTAGGGTCACGGCAACGGCGACGCGCCCTACGGAGTCGGTGGTGACTGAGCGGGCTACGACGACGTCAGCCTGCCAGACTACCCCTGTCACCACTAAGAAGGTGAAGTCGGTAGTCAGCCAGCCCAAGCGGAACGCTGCTGCTACCACCGCCCCGGCTGCAGAGAAGCCTAGGAAGGCAACACCTGTGGCGACTGCGAAGGAGCCGGAAAGCGAGCGGCGAGAGGACTCACCGACCTCAGAGTCGTACGACTCGAGTGCGGAGTCAGAGGTGTCTGAGGCGGCCTCCCAGGAGTCTCCTCCACTGGGATTCGGGGACCCGATCCCAGATTCTGCTCCAGAGGACGTCCACCAGTTCTCTGCGATGCTGCTCCGCATGGCTACTACCCTCGGCCTTAAGATCGCCGATGTGGAGCCGGAGGACGACGATCCGGCCTTCTCCGTCTTCGAGGAGAAGCGACCTTCCACGGCCCCGCTGCCTCTCCTGCCCCGGGTATCCAGACTGGTGAAGGCCGCCTGGGATAGGCCGGCCTCGGCTCAGCCGATACCGCAGCGGCTGGAACACCTCTACAGAGTGCAGAAGGATAACGCCGGTTATCTCTTTAATCACCCTGCACCGAACTCTGTGGTGGTCGAGTCGGCACAGACGAAAGGCTCCGGCAGGCAACACACCACCCCGCCGGACAAAGAGGGCAGGAAGTTGGACGCCTATGCAAGAAGGTTCTATTCCGCCGCCTCCTTGCAGATCAGGCTGTCCAACACTCAGGCTTGCCTCGCGGCATACCTGAAAAAGGTGCTCGATCGCCTGCAACCGGCAATGGAGGCGGTACCGGAGGACATCCGCCAAGCGTCCTCCGTGATCTTCAACGAGGCCATCTCCATCGCTCGGCAGCAGATGGCCTCCTCCAGGCACGCAGTGGAGATTGCCTCCCGGGTCATGGCGGGATCTGTCGGCCTGCGCCGCCATGCTTGGCTGCGACCGGCCGACATCCAGGAGGACACCAGAAGGAGGATTGAAGATCTCCCCTTCGACGGTGAGGGCCTATTCAATTCGTCCACAGAGAAGCTTTGGACAATCTAGTTAAGGCGAGGTTGACCGCCAAGAAGATCGGGCTACAGCCGGCCACGCAAGCCCGCAGGACCTCCACCTTCCGCCCATCCTGGGGACGATCTTCCACCTCGTCGTTCCAGCGTTCGGCCCAGTCTGGACAGTCGAGACCGTCCTCCGGCTCGTCGGCCAGACGCACGATTAGGCGACGCCCGGCTTCGTCCAAGAAGTCCTCCTCCAAGACAAAGTCTCGGTTTTGACGTGCCTGGCAGGACCTACCAATACCCACTCTTCAGCCTACCATCAGCGCTCGGAGACCGACCGACTCTTGCTCGACATCTCGCGGAGTGGCAGTGTGTCACTACGGACTCTTGGGTGCTTTCCATCGTCCGTCTTGGCTACGCCATCGAGTTTCTCGATATTCCTCCTCGAGGCGTTTACTATTCCACGCCGTCGAGTCCGGCCCTCCTGGAAGAGATCCAATCCCTCCTCCAGAAAGGGGCGATCGAGCAGCTCCCGCAAGAGGCCAAGACCACCGGCTTCTTCTCCAGGTACTTCACGGTACCGAAAGCCGACGGTACCCTTCGGCCGATCCTAGACCTCAGGGGGGTGAACTACTACATCCGCCCCAAAAGGTTCAAGATGGTCACGATACCGTCGATCCTGCCCTTCCTACATCGAGGGGACTGGTTCGCCTCCATCGATCTCCGAGACGCATACTTCCATATCGCCATTCGCCCGCAGCACAGACGGTACCTCCGCTTCGCAGTCGACGACACCTGTTACCAGTACAAGGTGCTGCCGTTCGGACTCTCGACTGCCCCAAGGGTCTTCACCAAGTGCATGGCCCCGGTGGTATCCTTCCTGCGGACGAAGGGTGCTTCTGTCTTCCCTTACCTCGACGATTGGCTGTTGGTGGCGTCCTGCAAACAGAGCCTTTACCACGACGTCCACATGACGTTGTCACTCCTGACCCGCCTTGGTCTACGGGTGAATCCGAAGAAGTCCCACCTCGAGCCGGCGAGGATCTTGGACTTCATCGGGGCGACGCTCGACTCAACCTCCGCCAGGGCGTACCTACCAGAGTCTCGAGCCCAAACCCTGATCCGGGCCGCCGCTCACGCGCGTACGGCCCCGACGTTATCTGCGAGAAGCGTCCAGCAGCTCTTGGGCTACATGGCTGCGACGACCGCTGTGACATATCTCGCCAGGCTGAGAGCGAGACCTCTTCAACACTGGTTCGTCCGCATATTCGACCCCCTGCGAGACGAACAGACTCTCCGACTGCAGCTGCCGGGAGACGTCCGCTCATCCCTCCGATGGTGGCAGTCGCGACGCAATCTCATGTCAGGGATGCCTTTCCAACAGCCGACACCGAAGGTGACGGTAACGACCGACGCCTCCCTGTATGGATGGGGTGCCCACTGCGGCGATCTCAGAGTCCGCGACAGATGGGCCGACGACGAGACCGCTCTCCATATCAACGCGCTGGAGCTACTCGCCGTCTTGAAAGCGCTACGGGCGTTCCGCCACGTCGTAGCGGGGCGGACGGTCCTGGTTCTGACGGACAATACCACCGCCGTCTGTTACATCAACAGACAAGGAGGGACTCACTCCACAACCCTGCTCAACATTGCGCTCGAATTGTGGGAATGGTGCATTCGCCTGCATACGCATCCCGTGGCAGTTCACCTGGCCGGGCAGGAGAACACCACGGCAGACGCCCTCAGCAGGGACACCTCATCCCATCACGAACGGTCTCTCTCCGGAGAGGCGTTCAGACTGATTCGGGACCGCTGGGGCGAACCATCGATCGACCTCTTCGCGACCAGGGAAAACGCGAAGTGTCGCCGATTCTGTTCCAGAGCGGGCCACGATCGTGCCTCCATCGGGGACGCTTTCCAGTTTCCGTGGACCGGGGGACTCCTCTACGCGTTCCCGCTGCTCGGCCGGACGATATCGAAGATCCTCGCCGACCGAGCCGACGCGATCCTGGTAGCCCCGTACTGGCCGAGGCAACATTGGTTCGCACCCCTGCTACAAGCCGCACGAGACGACCTGCTCCGGTTGCCACCGACACCGGACCTGCTCTCGCACTCCGGCGGCCGAGTCCTCCATCCGGACCTGCCACGCCTGGCCCTCCATGCCTGGAGGATATCGCACTAGACGATCCCGTGCTCGGTACCGTCCTCGTCGTGGCCAGGAAGGAATCCACCCGTCGCAACTATCAATACAAGTGGCGACGCTTCCTGACCTTCGCTAACGAGAGGAGTGAGCCGGTATCGCCTGCGGGGCTCTCTACCGTCCTGCACTTCCTCCTGCACCTCCGGCAACAGGGGCTGGCGTTTCCATCCCTGAAGGTGTATCTCTCCGCGATCGTGGCATACCAACCACCACAGTCGGCTGCCTCGGCCTTCTTCAGGAACGATACCGTTAAGCGGTTCCTGAAAGGACTTCATCATCTCTACCCGCCGGTATCGCCGCTGCTACCGCCGTGGTCCCTCTCGCTGGTGCTCTCGCAGCTGACAAAGCCGCCCTTCGAGCCGATGGCGACCTCGGATGATAGGCTTCTCACCATGAAAACTGCCTTCTTGGTAGCGGTGACCTCAGCGAGGCGAGCGGGTGAGATCACAGCTCTTCGATCCGATGAGCCCTTCACGGTCTTCCACAGAGACAAGGTGGTCCTGAGACCTGACATCTCGTTCCTGCCTAAGGTGGTGTCCAGTTTCCATCTCAACCAGGACATCATCCTGCCTGCCTTCTTCCCGAACCCGACGACACCGTTGGAGCGGTCTCTCCACTCCCTGGACGTGCGTCGGGCCGTGGCCTTCTACATGGACAGGACTGCTTCCTTCCGACAGACGCCGCATCTCTTCGTTTGCTATGGGCGACGTCGGAAGGGCCTAAAAGTGTCCACCCAGCGCTTCTCCAAGTGGGTGGTACGGACTATTCAACTGGAGTATGAGCTCGCGAGGAAGCCTCCACCAGTCCTGCTTCGAGCCCACTCCACCAGAGCTGTGGCTACTTCTGCGGCCCTCCTACGAGGAGTTGACCTGCATGAACTCTGCCGTGTGGCGACCTGGTCCCAACCATCGACCTTCGTGCGCCACTACAGGCTCGACTGCCGGTCGCGCAGAGATGCCCGGTTTGGACGTGAGGTGTTGGCTTCCGTGCTGTAGGACCTGACCCGCCGTCCGACCGGTAAGCTACACAGTCTCCTAGTGTATGAAGGCACAGAGACCACGAAGAAGAAGAACAGGTTGCTTACCTGTAACTGTGGTTCTTCGAGTGGTCATCTGTGCCATCATACACACCCGCCCTTCCTCCCCTCTTTCTCAGGTCCCTGTAGGTTCTACGGCGGACGACAGAACTGAGGAGAGACCGTTGCTCGGCGGGAGGAGCATGCGCAGTACCGGCGTGGGGGAGGGGTCCCGCCAAGCGAACAAGCTCTAGACGTTTCCGAACGCTACCGCGCAGGCGCTAAAGCTCCTAGTGTATGATGGCACAGATGACCACTCGAAGAACCACAGTTACAGGTAAGCAACCTGTTCTTCTTCGTGATCTCTGTGCCTTCATACACTAGGAGCTTTAGCGCCTGCGCGGTAGCGTTCGGAAACTTCTAGAGCTTGTTCGCTTGGCGGGAACCCCTCCCCCACGCCGGTACTGCGCATGCTCCTCCCGCCGAGCAACGGTCTCTCCTCAGTTCTTTCTCGTCCGCCGTCGCGTACGGAAGGTTCTTTGGTTTGTTCCTCTCACTTTTGTGTTTGTTCCTCTCACTTTTGTGCTTGGCTTGCTGTTTTCACGGTTTTACGGACTTTTGGACTGTCTCTGACCTCTCTTTCGGACTCCCCCTTCGGTTTTTGGTCTTTTCGGATTTCGCAGTTTGGCGTTCTTCGTCTTATGTCCGCGTTCTTCAAGAAGTGCGTGTCCTGCGGGCGCAAAGTTGCCCTCAACGACGGCCACAAGGAGTGTCTTTTCTGCTTGGGTGAGTCCCACAACATTCGGACTTGCCCAATTTGCCGGGATTTTACTCCCCAAACTCTCCGCAACCGGTCTGCGAGACTTAAGTCTTATTGTTGGGAACAGTCTCTGCAGGCGATAGACGAGACCTCCACTTCCAAGATGGCCGACAAGAAGACGACCACGCCATCGACGGTATCGGCGGCTGCCGTTCCGTCCACCTCGTCGGTATCGGGCTCGGTACCGGCGAAGACGCCGTTCTCGGCGTTACCGAGGATCCCGAAGCTGTCGGCGGCTGCCAAGTCAGCGAAAGGATCCTCGACGGCGAGGAAGGCTGAGGCTCCCCTGACGGAGACGCCTGCTACAAAGCGCCCTGCTCCGGACGGAGGCAAGGGCAAGGAGAAGGAGAAGAAGAAGAAGAAGAAGGAGAAGAAGCGCTCCCCGGCTGGGGACGTTCAACCTCCTACTCCTCCTCCTACTCAGCAGCCTTCCAAAGGGCGAGGCGAGTCCGTCGATCGCTCGGATGATGAGATCGAGGATGTTCCCCAACAGCGCCCGGACTCGCCTGTGGCAGACCCTCCAACCCTGGTGGAGGAGCGCCACCGCCCTCCTAGCCGTCGCAGGTCGGCCGACCTGCAGCAGAGAGAGCCCTCTGCTTCTCCGGAGCGGCGTTCGACCTCCTTCCGGTCCCGGTCCCGCTCTTCCGAGCATCCGGTGGCCTCGCCGCCTCCTAGGGAGACAAGAGAGGAACAACCTCGCTCGTCTGCCTCCAGATACACCTCGGCGTCCTACGTGGCCAGGTACGCGAGGGAATCTGAATGGAGAGAGCGCCCGGCCTCTTATCGGTCACATTCACCATCGTACCGGGATCGGTACCATCGTGACCCGAGTCGCTGGGAGACCTTCCGGAGGTCCCGCTCACCTCGTCGACAGCGCGAATCGCGCTCGCCTAGAGGGGACGAGGCTCGGTACCATCGCCACCGAAGCCGATCTCCGTCGGACCGCCGCTCCTTCAGCCGCTCTCCCTCTCCTCGATATCATAGGGCGAGGGAGCCTTCACCTCGATATCGGGCGATATCGCCACCTCCTAGGGTCACTGCAACGGCGACGCGCCCTACGGAGTCGGTGGTGACTGAGCGGGCTAAGACAACCTCAGCCTGCCAGACTGCCCCTGTCACCACTAAGAAGGTGAAGTCCGTGGTCAGCCAGCCCAAGCGTGACGCTGCCACTACCACCGTCCCGGCTGCGGAGAAGCCTAGGAAGGCAACACCTGTGGCGACTGCGAAGGAGCCGGAAAGCGAGCGGCGAGAGGACTCACCGAGCTCGGAGTCGTACGACTCGAGTGCGGAGTCAGAGGTGTCTGAGGCGGCCTCCCAGGAGTCTCCTCCGCTGGGATTCGGGGATCCGATCCCAGATTCTGCTCCAGAGGACGTCCACCAGTTCTCTGCTATGCTGCTCCGCATGGCCACTACCCTCGGCCTTAAGATCGCCGATGCGGAGCCGGAGGACGACGATCCAGCCTTCTCCGTCTTCGAGGAGAAGCAACCTGCCACGGCCCCGCTGCCTCTCCTGCCCCGGGTATCCAGACTGGTGAAGGCCGCCTGGGATAGGCCGGCCTCGGCTCAGCCGATACCGCAGCGGTTGGAACACCTCTACAGGGTGCAGAAGGATAACGCCGGTTATCTCTTTAATCACCCTGCACCGAACTCTGTGGTGGTCGAGTCGGCACACACGAAAGGCGCCGGCAGGCAACACACCACCCCGCCGGACAAAGAGGGCAGGAAGTTGGACGCCTATGCAAGAAGGTTCTATTCCGCCGCCTCCTTGCAGATCAGGCTGTCCAACACTCAGGCTTGCCTCGCGGCATATCTGAAAAAGGTGCTCGATCGCCTGCAACCGGCGATGGAGGCGGTACCGGAGGACATCCGCCAAGCGTCCTCCGTGATCTTCAACGAGGCCATCTCCATCGCTCGGCAGCAGATGGCCTCCTCCAGGCACGCAGTGGAGATTGCCTCCCGGGTCATGGCGGGATCCATCGGCCTCCGCCGCCATGCTTGGCTGCGGCCGGCCGACATCCAGGAGGACACCAGAAGGAGGATTGAAGATCTCCCCTTCGACGGTGAGGGCCTATTCAATTCGTCCACAGACGAAGCTTTGGACAATCTCGTTAAGGCGAGGTTGACCGCCAAGAAGATCGGGCTACAGCCGGCCACGCAAGCCCGCAGGGCCTCCACCTTCCGCCCATCCTGGCGACGATCTTCCACCTCGTCGTTCCAACGTTCGGCCCAGTCTGGACAGTCGAGACCGTCCTCCGGCTCGTCGGCCAGACGCACAATTAGACGACGCCCGGCTTCGTCCAAGAAGTCCTCCTCCGAGACAAAGTCTCGGTTTTGACGTGCCTGGCAGGACCTACCAATACCCACTCTTCAGCCTACCATCAGCGCTCGGAGACCGACCGACTCTGGCTCGACATCTCGCGGAGTGGCAGTATGTCACTACGGACTCTTGGGTGCTTTCCATCGTCCGTCTTGGCTACGCCATCGAGTTTCTCGATATTCCTCCTCGAGGCGTTTACTATTCCACGCCGTCGAGTCCGGCCCTCCTGGAAGAGATCCAATCCCTCCTCCAGAAAGGGGCGATCGAGCAGCTCCCGCAAGAGGCCAAGACCACCAGCTTCTTCTCCAGGTACTTCACGGTACCGAAAGCCGACGGTACCCTCCGGCCGATCCTAGACCTCAGAGGGGTGAACTACTACATCCGCCCCAAAAGGTTCAAGATGGTCACGATACCGTCGATCCTGCCCTTCCTACATCGAGGGGACTGGTTCGCCTCCATCGATCTCCGAGACGCATACTTCCATATCGCCATTCGCCCGCAGCACAGACGGTACCTCCGCTTCGCAGTCGACGACACGTGTTACCAGTACAAGGTGCTGCCGTTCGGACTCTCGACTGCCCCAAGGGTCTTCACCAAGTGCATGGCCCCGGTGGTATCCTTCCTGCGGACGAAGGGTGCTTCTGTCTTCCCTTACCTCGACGATTGGCTGTTGGTGGCGTCCTGCAAACAGAGCCTTTACCACGACGTCCACATGACGTTGTCACTCCTGACCCGCCTTGGTCTACGGGTGAATCCGAAGAAGTCCCACCTCGAGCCGGCGAGGATCTTGGACTTCATCGGGGCAACGCTCAACTCGACCTCCGCCAGGGCGTACCTACCAGAGTCTCGAGCCCAAACCCTGATCCGGGCCGCCGCTCACGCTCGTACGGCCCCGACGTTATCTGCGAGAAGCGTCCAGCAGCTCTTGGGCTACATGGCTGCGACGACCGCTGTGACATATCTCGCCAAGCTGAGAGCGAGACCTCTTCAACACTGGTTCGTCCGCATATTCGACCCCCTGCGAGACGAACAGACACTCCGACTGCAGCTGCCGGGAGACGTCCGCTCATCCCTCCGATGGTGGCAGTCGCGACGCAATCTCATGTCAGGGATGCCTTTCCAACAGCCGACACCGAAGGTGACGGTAACGACCGACGCCTCCCTGTATGGATGGGGTGCCCACTGCGGCGATCTCAGAGTCCGCGACAGATGGACCGACGACGAGACCGCTCTCCATATCAACGCGCTGGAGCTGCTCGCCGTCTTGAAAGCGCTACGGGCGTTCCGCCACGTTGTAGCGGGTCGGACGGTCCTGGTTCTGACGCACAATACCACCGCCGTCTGTTACATCAACAGACAAGGAGGGACTCACTCCACAACCCTGCTCAACATTGCACTCGACTTGTGGGAATGGTGCATTCGCCTGCATACGCATCCCGTGGCAGTTCACCTGGCCGGGCAGGAGAACACCACGGCAGACGCCCTCAGCAGGGACACCTCATCCCATCACGAATGGTCTCTCTCCGGAGAGGCGTTCAGACTGATTCGGGACCGCTGGGGCGAACCATCGATCGACCTCTTCGCGACCAGGGAAAACGCGAAGTGTCGCCGATTCTGTTCCAGAGTCGGGCCACGATCGTGCCTCCATCGGGGACGCTTTCCAGTTTCCGTGGACCGGGGAACTCCTCTACGCGTTCCCGCCGTTCCCGCTGCTCGGCCGGACGATATCGAAGATCCTCGCCGACCGAGCCGACGCGATCCTGGTAGCCCCGTACTGGCTGAGGCAACATTGGTTCGCACCCCTGCTACAAGCCGCACGAGACGACCTGCTCCGGTTGCCACCGACACCGGACCTGCTCTCCCACTCCGGCGGCCGAGTCCTCCATCCGGACCTGCCACGCCTGGCCCTCCATGCCTGGAGGATATCGCACTAGACGATCCCGTGCTCGGTACCGTCCTCGTCGCGGCCAGGAAGGAATCCACCCGTCGCAACTATCAATACAAGTGGCGACGCTTCCTGACCTTCGCTAACGAGAGGAGTGAGCCGGTATCGCCCGCGCGGCTCTCTACCGTCCTGCATTTCCTCCTGCACCTCCGGCAACAGGGGCTGGCGTTTCCATCCCTGAAGGTATATCTCTCCGCGATCGTGGCATACCAACCGCCACGATCTGCTGCCTCGGCCTTCTTCAGGAACGATACCGTTAAGCGGTTCCTGAAAGGACTTCATCATCTCTACCCGCCGGTATCGCCGCCGCTACCGCCGTGGTCCCTCTCGCTGGTGCTCTCGCAGCTGACGAAGCCGCCCTTCGAGCCAATGGCGACCTCGGATGACAGGCTCCTGACCATGAAGACTGCCTTCCTGGTAGCGGTGACCTCGGCGAGGCGAGCGGGTGAGATCACAGCTCTTCGATCCGATGAGCCCTTCACGGTCTTCCACAGAGACAAGGTGGTCCTGCGACCTGACATCTCGTTCCTGCCTAAGGTGGTGTCCAGTTTCCATCTCAACCAGGACATCATCCTGCCTGCCTTCTTCCCGAACCCGACGACACCGTTGGAGCGGTCCCTCCACTCCCTGGACGTGCGTCGGGCCTTGGCCTTCTACAAGGACAGGACTGCTTCCTTCCGACAGACGCCGCATCTCTTCGTTTGCTATGGGCGACGTCGGAAGGGCCTCAAAGTGTCCACCCAGCGCTTCTCCAAGTGGGTGGTACGGACTATTCAACTGGCGTATGAGCTCGCGAGGAAGCCTCCGCCAGTCCTGCTTCGAGCCCACTCCACCAGAGCTGTGGCTACTTCTGCGGCCCTCCTACGAGGAGTTGACCTGCATGAACTCTGCCGTGTGGCGACCTGGTCCCAACCATCGACCTTCGTGCGCCACTACAGGCTCGACTGCCGGTCGCGCAGAGATGCCCGGTTTGGACGTGAGGTGCTGGCTTCCGTGCTGTAGGACCTGACCCGCCGTCCGACCGGTAAGCTACACAGTCTCCTAGTGTATGAAGGCACAGAGACCACGAAGAAGAAGAACAGGTTGCTTACCTGTAACTGTGGTTCTTCGAGTGGTCATCTGTGCCATCATACACACCCGCCCTTCCTCCCCTCTTTCTCAGGTCCCTGTAGGTTCTACGGCGGACGACAGAACTGAGGAGAGACCGTTGCTCGGCGGGAGGAGCATGCGCAGTACCGGCGTGGGGGAGGGGTTCCCGCCAAGCGAACAAGCTCTAGAAGTTTCCGAACGCTACCGCGCAGGCGTTAAAGCTCCTAGTGTATGATGGCACAGATGACCACTCGAAGAACCACAGTTACAGGTAAGCAACCTGTTCTTATCCCACATGATCTGGGGCTTTTGACATATCTAATCACTTCCCATCCCTCTGAAAGTTAAAAGTCAAGAACAGGCCCCCAAACAACTCTGATAGGTGCAACAGACTGGGGTAAAAATAGAATAACTCTCATGTTTTGAACATGAGAGGAAAAAAAGAGCCATTCCTCCTTACTGTTTGTAACTGCTGGTAAAGATGCGAGCTGTCACTCTGGTAACTGTGACACCATCTGGCAGGAAGCGAGCTCCATCGATGTATAGGTCAAAGCCATCTCCAGCACTGAAAGACTCCACAGGCGGTGTCTTCCTGACATGATGAATAAAAGCTTCCTGCAGAAATTAATCCCAACCCAATAGAACATTATCATACACTGTGCAACTTGGGAGCAAATGGGAAATTTGCCATGAGTGGTTAATTCGTTTGTGTTAAGCCTCCTCAAGTCAAGAAAAGATGAGCCAGATACAAAATATACATTAAATCTGCTGACAAAGTTTTAAGTCTTTGCTGGTACACTTAAGTCATCATTTGGTGGCAAAGGAGAGGCTGCTCCCTTTTCTCAGCTTTCTTCTCATGTTCAAGAACAGCTCTCCTTGAGCACTCAAGGAAGAAGGAGCTATCTTTGTCCTCAGCATACAGGAATTCTTTCCCTGGATGATCAAGGGCAATCAGAATGGGGCTGGGCAGGGCACGCCCCTGTAGCCAACCAGTGGCCAGGAAAACAAGAACCCCACAGATTTTGTTGTGCTTCTCTGTCAAGGAGATACTATGCCCCAATAGTATATATCCTGGTGTAAGTGAGATGGTTAACACAGGCCTAAATACACTAAAGGTGCCGGTCTCTCTGATCTTGGAAGCTAAGCAGTAATTGGATGAGAGACTGCCAATGAATACCAGGTGCTGTAAGCAACGTTCCAGAGGAAGGAACTGGCAAAACTACTTCTGAATATTCCTTGCCTAAGAAAGCCCTGTGAAATTCATGGAGTTACCCTAAGTCAGCAGCAGACTTGAAGGCACATAGCCAATGCACAAGTGAGGGTTACATCAGTATACATAACCAATAACATTCTTGCCAATGCATGATATGATATGTATATTTATTTTCATTTCTAAAAAAACTTCTTAGCCTATACTTAGTCCCTACAGGAACTTCAAAGTGCTCTCTGTCCAGTACTCACATGGGGCCATGTTTTTGCTGGATCAAATACAGATGGTGATTCTGGCGGAAAAGGAAGCTCAGGCTTTTGGTTGCTAAAGATGTGCAGTCTCAAAGTTGCATCACCATACAGCTTAAAGTCCTGGTCCTTTTGTTCTGGTGACTGTGGGATGCATCACCCATGTGCCAACAAGGAAGAAAGTACGACAAGATATGACTAAGAAACAGGGAATACATACATCATAGAATGGAGGCTTAATAAACTAGACTAAAGCTTATGAATGTTACATAGCTTCTATTTAAAATGACTATTTTTAAAGCGTCTGCTAAAGTTAACCATTTAGGAGTGTTGCATTAACAACAACAACAAGATTGGAATTGATCAACTGATTGTGTCCAATATCTCTCATACACTAAAGTTGATGTGTCCCAGGATTGTAGCTACAAGGTGGGGCAAAATAAGGGCATTGGTTCTTCCAAATAAGATCCCTGCCCCTTACTTGAATTTTCCTTCAAGCCTTACATTTCTGGTGTTGTGGTATCTTAAAACTTCTGTTGAGCATTTAGAAATACAGTTTAGGCATCCAAAGAAAAGGGACAAGCAACGTTACCAAGCGAATGGGAACAACAAATATTCTAGATGTGAATTATTTTCATTTCTTCACTCTTTACAAAGCTTGAAATTTGAGGACTGAAAGAAAATTTCATTGAGGAGGCAGAATTTTTATTGGTGGGCATTGCCCTCATTTTGCTTCCCCTGCCATAAATACACCCCTGATGTGCTATATGGGCATTTCTGATTTTGGTGTTGTGCCCCAGCATGCACTTACCATCCATGACAAGGCTACCACAGATGGCACAGGGGCATGGTAGAGAGTCAGTGTGTGAGTCCCTGTGTTCCATACAGGCACTCCAGGGTGCCCTTCCTTCACTTCACCTGAAGAGGCAAATGGAGACAACTTTACTCCTACAAGAGGCTGGCACTATGTAGTTCTTAAATTCTGTAGAGCAGAGGTAGGAAAGTCAGTCCATGGGCTACATGCAGTTTCTGAGCATTGCTTCTGAGGGCCTCAAAGCCCACCAGAGACCTCCTAAACCCCCCGAATCCTATTCCAGATTAAACAAAATATTTCTGAACTGATTTTGGGGTAATGCTTTAATCCCTCAAACAGCCCACAAACACAGTGGTTTCACTCATTCCCCCAAGGCACCATTGGCATAGAATCATAGAATCATAGAAATTCAGAGTTGGAAGAGACCACACAGGTCATCCAGTCCAACCCCCTGCCATGCAGGAACACCCTCAAATCAATCCCGACAGATGGCCATCAAGCCTCTGCTTAAAAACCTCCAAGGAAGGAGCCTCCACTACACTCCGAGGCAGCAGATTCCACTGCCGGACAGCCCTGACTGTCAGGAAGTTCTTCCTGAGGTTCAGGTGGAATCTCCTTTCCTGCAGCTTGAATCCATTGCTCCTTGTCCTGGTCTCTGGAGCAGCAGAAAACAAGTCCCCTCCTTCCTCTACGTGGCATCCCTTCAAATATTTAAACATGGCTATCATGTCCCCTCTTAACCTCCTCTTCTGCAGACTAAACATACCCAGCTCTCTAAGTCTATCCTCATAGGGCATGGCTTCCAGGCCTCTCACCATTTTGGTCGCCCTCCTCTGGACTTGCTCCAGCTTGTCAATATCGTTCTTGAATTGGGGTGCCCAGAACTGGACACAGTATTCAAGATGGGGTCTAACCAAAGCAGAGTAGAGTGGTACCAGTACCTCCCTCGATCTAGACACCATACTGCTATTGATGCAGCCAAGAATTGCATTGGCTTTCTTGGCTGCCGCATCACACTGCTGACTCATGTTCAGCTTGTGGTCTATGAAGACTCCTAGATCCCTTTCACACGTACTGCTATCCAGCCACGTGTCCCCCATCCTATATTTGTGGATTCCATTATTTCTGCCTAAGTGTAGGACCTTACATTTCTCTCTGTTGAATTTCATTTTGTTCGCCCTGGCCCAGCTCTCCAATCTATCCAGGTCATTTTGAATTTTGATCCTGTCCTCTGGCGTATTAGCAACCCCTCCCAATTTGGTGTCATCTGCAAATTTGATCAGCATGCCCTCTATTCCTTCATCCAAGTCATTGATAAAAATATTGAACAGCACTTCTTCACCATTTTCTTTAAAAGATGAAATTGGCAGAATTATGCAAAAGATGAGAGCCAGAAGTGACATTGCATAGGTTCTGGTGTGGCCAGGATGTGCAGGTGTGGCCCACAGGTATGAAAATTGGCCCCTGGCCACCCATATAGTTGCCCACTTCTGTTGCAGAGGGTATCCTAATACCAAGGCAGCTAAAATATCATCAGAATACCTGCTAGTATCAGTTTAGAAGATTCAGACAGCTTGGTCAGCCTGAGCACAGTCCAGGCAGCTAGCCACTTTTCATTTCCCAGCAGTGGCTGGTGTTGAGGCTTTAATCCTTTGTCCCAAGGGGCAGATGCCATCCCCCCGCTGGGCCAGTGGTAAAAGCGGATGATAAGGATCATGTCCTCCTCTGGTGTAACATCCCAGAAGGTTACCTGGAGACAAGAGGAACCATTAAGTAGGGCAGTATGCATTCATATTCATATCCATTCCTTTCCTCATGAATCGTATTTTAAAAATCTTCCCTTTGTTCTCATTGATTAAGAATAGATGAGGTTTGTTCCAGATTCAACAATGCAGAGCCATATCATAGATAAATCAAATTTGCAAATAACGACAAAAACATCCTATAGCCTGAAGCTCAGGCAGTCCAAAGGTTGGAACAATTCCCCTTGACAGGCTGCTGATTTCAAACCTATGACAAAGTGTGCTTAGTGTAGGTATTGGTATAATATCCACACAAATCTTTTCATATAGGTTTACAAAAGGAGGGCAGTTAGCATAGATTATACTGTCTCCAAAATGTCTCATTCCCAGTAGCACATAACAGTTGTGTACTGTGATTTTTCTTCTTGTCACAGGATATAAAATGGACCCTGATGTGGCTGTAAGCCTAAGCTTGGACGAGAGGAAAAGTAATAACTGAACACATGTACTGCAACAGTCACAGGTAACCCTGGAGATGACAGGCTTAAATTAAGCTGTAATGTCTTTGCCATCAAACAATTGCAAAAGAAAATTTTCATCAAACCACTGATTGTTTCAGTTCTCCTTCCTAGCACCTAGACATCTTCCACATTACCCCTTTTTCCTGTCCATTATTACAGAGCTATTATGATAGCCATTAATTCTTTGTCACCTACATGCTAAGACCATCAACTAGTCTGGACCTCACTGTCCACTCTGCAGCCTCCATTGGTTGCTCAGGCAAAGAGTCATTTACACCCCTTTGCCCTCCAGGCAGATTTTGGGTATAAAAATCCATCATTTCAACCAGTCAGTTACAGTACTTAAAATGCTGAACACCACCATGTCGCTCTGAATTCTGATTTGTAATGCCCTTAGACACAAGTCTAAGCCACTTCACTGTTTCTTCACTGCTCTTCTGGACTGGTAATTATAACCCAAAACCTAAGCCTGGACAGGTGTCTAAACCTGAGTCTATATCTGTGGGACAGTTTTCCCCATGCTGTGGGATACTGTATAAGATAACCACATATAAGTTGTTGGATTCCCCCCCCCACAAATCTTTGGATCTTGATCTCCTTCTGGAACCTGATCAGTCAAGTCAGAAATTTGAATTTTTTTATTAGTGGCCTCCAAACAAGTGTATGAGATAGATTAAACCTGAAATATAAAAACGTGCCTAAGGACAATTGGTAGGCTTCACAACAGAATGTGAGCTTCAATTCCCTATCTCCAAACTTAATGTTCTCTGCCCAGGACACCACTCTATACCTCCTGCTCTCCAAACACGAAGTAGCCTTGTTTGATGTTGGATCTGATGGAATCAGTGCAGTAATTCAGTCCTGAATCCCTGGTGCCAATCACCTAGAGGAAAGCATTGTTTCTTTTTGAATGTGGCACATGTTCCACAATGTTTGTTATTTAAGTTATTTTCATGTGTTATACTATAAACATTCCTTTGGTACCTTAAGATGGTTCCATCAGCATTCCTTAGTTCAACCTCTAGAGCAGTGCTATTCAAAGTGGTGGTTTGTGGACCACCGCTGGTTTGCAAGTTATGGACTGCTAGTCTGTAGCAAGTTTCCAGGAAAGAAACACTTGTAGTCAATGGATATGAATATGGTGCCTGTCCCCAGCACACTGAGGAAAAAAACTTGTCAGCTGCCCACATCAGATAGCTTAAGAAGCATTGATCTAGAGAATGTGAATGAATGGCTTAATATCCCTATTTGGTAGGAATATTATAGTCCTAGCATATACTGTGGGTTCAGGATATCAAGTTCAGATACCCTAAATTTCTTGATGCACACCTCCCCAGGTTAGCCAGAAACCCGTGATCTGTAAAGAGGATTCTGCTACATGTTTTTAGTTAGACATAGGAAAATTTGCCACAATGGGGTAGAATGACCCACTAATCCATTTTGGTTAATCAATTATGTGTTCTAAGGAAACAGTTTCTTGGTAGCTTCAGCCCTGATTTTCAAAGATGTCAGCCAGAGCAGATTACACAGCTCTCTTCCACAATTAAGAAGTTCCAAGCAACCTTGAGGAATGCTGAAAACTTCCTCACAACATACCAAGTTTTTTCTGTCTGTATTGTCTACACTGACTAGCAGTGGTTGGTCAAGGTTTCAGACAAATGTTTTTCCCAGTCCTACTTGACAATGCCAGGGCTTAAACCTGTGACATTTTGCACTATATACATATACATATGTACATACATACATACATACACACACATATACACACACACACAACACATGCACGCACACAGGCCTTTCCTCTATAGTTAGGTTTAGAGTGCAGGAATGTTGATTCCAGGTATTCCTGTTCCTGGCTGGGTGCCCTAACCATTATACCACAATGGGTCTAATGACAGAAGCACATTGGGTCCCTACCTGACCAGTTTTCTGCAGGTAACCTGTCAGCCGGATGGCCCCATCTCCAAATGGGGCATCTTTCACTCTATCAAGGATGAAACCCAATGGTCCTTGCTGCTGATGTTGTGACCTCTGGAGTAGTGTTTCACTTCTAAAATAATCAGATGGCTATTAACATATTTCTCATCTCCCGTGAAACAGCACACAGCATTTTCCCACCCTGGGAACAAATATCAGTTTCCCACCAAACAAAAAACTTGCTAATTAAGCAGTTGAACTTGATTCAGATGTAGGCAATCCCTACATCTCAGTTGATCTGACAAAGCAGTGTTAACCCAGATTTCTTCTTGACCACCACTGCTTTTGACGCAGCGTGCCTTCTTGCGGCCAGCCCTACTATTAGGCAGTTAGGCAGTCACTACAGACAGTGAATGTAGGGGAGATGGGGGAGAGGAGGAAGTAGCAGTACCCTTCCCTGGGCTGTTTCTTCTGACTATTCTGCTTTATTACAGGACACAGTTATGTTGTAATACATGGCCTGTTCTGTGCCCCTAATGCTAATCTGTTGGTCTTACCTACAGTTGATTCAATAAAACTGTGGCAACACAAATTTCAATATAACCACTACTTTTTAAGCAGTGATCCCTACATGATCAGTGTCTTGTTGCTACTGCTGAAGTAAAATTAAACTGCCAATCCAGTATGCAGAATGAGAGCAGAGCATCTCGCTCTACATACTGTCAAAACATTTTGGCCCAGAGTATTGCTAAGCCTGGATCCCTTGGGCTCCAACTTTGAACCTATGTCCTAGGACTCTAGATCTATTGCTATCCTACATGAATACTAAAATGGCATATGTAAAATTTATGCAGATTTATGTCTTAGGCCTTGGTCCCAAGTCTTTTAAGTCTCTAATAATTATCCTAGTTTTCAGCCACCCCTAGCTGTATATAATTTGTTCAAGCTAAAATGCTGTGAGCCAGCTATTTGTCTAGCTAGCAGAATGATATTTTGCAACAACATCAGATACAGCTTTTGGGATACCTTGTGGGGCTGAACAAGTCAGGCAGTTCTGACCACTCCTCTGTATTTCAACACTTGTGCTGGGAGACAGAAGAGATAATCTTTCTATAGACATAAAGGGGGAGGGAAAACAAATTGTTCTTGGTCTTTACCTGGAAGGATACAGGGAAGCTTTTCTTCTTGGTGTCTTGGTGCTGCCAGTGCCACAGCTCAGGAAGTGGGAGACAGGAGAAATGAAGAAGGGGAGGGGGAAGGTTGCTTCTTCTGAACAGATTGCAACACCAAGAGCAGAACAGAATTTCTTTAAGAAGTCCCAAATACCACCCACTTAGGTGTTAGGAAGCACAGAAGGAATGTTAAAAGTGGTTGATCATATGGATAAGTAAAATGTGATGTACAGACAAGGAAGTGGAAAGAAAATAATATTGTTGGTAGGATTAAGGTATTTCTCTTAAGACAGACAATGTGGTGCA
This sequence comes from Ctenosaura bakeri, assembly GCA_948474755.1. Classification (NCBI taxonomy): domain Eukaryota; kingdom Metazoa; phylum Chordata; class Lepidosauria; order Squamata; family Iguanidae; genus Ctenosaura; species Ctenosaura bakeri. Next base: position 409,203 of record CAOLHI010001144.1, on the reverse strand, counting down.
ATTGTTTGAGCATTGGACTACAATCCTGGAGACCAGGGTTCAATTCCCCATTCAGCAATGGAAACCCATTGGGTGTCTTTGGATATATCACGCACTTTCAGCCCCCAGAAAACTCTGTGATATGGTTGCCTTATGGTTGCCATAAGTCGGAAATGACAGTACAGAACAACAACAACAATTTCTCTTAAAGGATATGGTCAATTGTCAATGGGTTACATCTATAAACTATCTGCAAGTGAACAACATGCAAAAACAAAGTCGTATTAAATAGTAAGTAATTCACCATTAACTGGAGGCTGATATAGGATAATCTAAGGCGCTTTCCTCATCCTACCTTTTTCCGGCGCTGGGGTACAGGGATCGCGTGAGCAGCCCCCAGTGAGAGGCTCTCACGTCCCTGCTGCTTCAGCTCTGCACAAGCTGCCTGTTCGCACGAGAGCCCCGCCTCTTCCTTCCGCAGTACAGCCTAGGGGTTCCCCAGGCTGCGCTGGGGCAGGAAGCACGACTGGCGCGGCTCCACAGGTAAGTGCGTGCGGGGCCTGGGAGCAATGCACGATCACGCACCATTTTCAGCTTCCAGCTGAAAATGAAAAGGTACCGCCCCCTGGAGCATCATGCGATTGTGAGTGTGTCGTGCAGATCGCTCCTCACAATCACACAACACTCCAGGTGCCCTTTCACATGGCAAGTGCCGTGCAGAAAGGGCCTCAGATTAATGACAAAAAACCTATCAGATACTGAACACATACAGTCTCTTTTTTTCATATATGACTGAAGCATATATGCTTCCTTTTTCAAGCATGTGTCCTAGAACAAAAATTCAGAAAACAAAGCAATTGTTGAAAATAATCAGCACGGACATGGAAATGAAGCTGAATGACTAGTGGTCCCATATAAGGAAAGTATGCATCTGAACTGACACTACTGATGAAATACTGGGGATATGAGGGAATGAAAGCAATACAGACAAAAAACTAAAGGTCAAAAATAGCTTCTGGGTTTCTCCTATAGCAGGAGAGGAAGACAATATACAGACCAGGGGCCAGATTACACCTTCTCCAAGGGTATAGCTATAAGGACAGCAGAATGAGCGCATTGTGCCCTGCCAAATAAAATATTCTGCCCAGAGGTGAAATATTCCTTCAGTCCCCAAGTTTGTGGCATTACAGAGAGTGAGACATCTAAAATCATTTACATCGATAACTCTTATATTCTTACCATTCCATTGGTAACTTTGCCTGATCCTTTTCTTTCGGCATCTAACTGCATTTCTTAATGCTGAACTGAAGTTTTACATTTCTACAATGCTAGGAATTTGAATATTGAAGGAAAATTTAATCGGGGGGGGGGTAATTTTAATTTGGAGAGACAATGCCCTAATTTTGCTTCCCCCATAGCTATACCCCTGGGCCTCTTCCTTTCCATAGCCCTGCTCTCTGACAGCATCCTAATCCCTTTCTTTGCACAGAGAAATGAATAATGATCACTCTGTGTGCCTCTGTGCATGGGAGAAAGGGACTCAGCTGGTGCATGGCGGACCAAGGCTGCATCCAGTGGAGTTCGTGACCAGCTCAGCAGTCACTGAATACACAGCCAATTTGTACTTCTCCCTTGCTATCCCCCCACTGGAGTTGCACATGCTGACTAGGGGATTCAAGGACCTGTAGTACACAAAACTCTGTGTAGCAATATGAGGTAAATAACATTTCTGAACGCAAGAGGTACTGTTTTATTAGTTAACAGCCATGGACTCAGGCCCCATGAGTGTGTGAATGTGTTTAATCTAGTAGAGGTGGGGATGCATATAAAAGAAGGGAGAATCTGGAAAAGATTGGTTCAACAACTACATATGAAGAACCACAAAGATTTATTTTACATTCAGTTTGTTGCTCTAGTGTCATATTGGAAGGTCAGAAAAAATTGGTGGGTGAACATGTGATCAGCATTTGTCACTTTGACTACTGTGGTCACTTGAAGACAGAGCTGACTATATGTTTTCTCTGTTGTGCAGGCAGAGCAATTCCACAATGTGTGGTGTTTGCAGGGACTAGATGAGACAAATGAGCACACCCAATCTGAATCTTACTACCATCAAAGCCACACACCAATAATCCCTTAAAGACAGCCTTTGGATCAAGCAGAAAACAATTACAAATATTGGTGTATTAGGAATGCCTAATCTTGCCCTTTTATAATAAGTCATTTTAACCCAAAGTGCACAGAGATAGATAGACACAGAGGCAAACACTAATGATTCCATGCTGATTCATTTCTAATTAGGAGGATAGTGTAGTCTTTAAGGAAGAATCGGGGAGCACGGAGAAAGATGGCTATCTTCCTGTTTCCTCACCTTTCATTGGATTGGTGTTGGACAGGCTGTTCCTGTTTTGGAGGAGGGTCAACAAAGCCAGCGTAAGAAGGGACAGAAAAGGACAGGCTGGTGGGGGCAGGGTGAAAAGAGCGTTGGGCTGAAAGGAATTCTGTAGAAGGTGCTGTGCAACTGGACACCTGTATTTGTGAGAAGAAAACACAACAAGATTAAACCAGGCATGTGAAAGATAGAAGGAGAAGCAAAGGGACCACAGCACAACTGTTTGGTGATGATGAAAGAAGGCCTCTGTATTCTAGACTCATTCTTGTTTTTTCTGCAAACACAGCCAGCCTGGTGGAAATTTGCTACTTTCCAAATAGTCTTCAGAGTGATGGTGTGTCATCCATTTGCAGCCTTTTGTTCAAATTATCTTGCTTCTATGTCATCCCTCCTGAATATTGCATTTTCTCAAACAATAACTTTTCATCCCTTGGAAAATGGGGAAGATAAGGAATTTTTCTTAGAGCAGCATTCCCCAGTTTAGTGCCCTACAGATAGAAACATCTGGAGGGTATTAGATTGAGAATATATACCCCCACGACTGAAAAGTTACTAGTTTGGACTACAACCATCAGAGCCCACAGAGGCATTCTGGATGTTGTAGTCCAAACACAACTTTGCCAAGCTCTGCTGAACCCAGTCCCACTGTAACAGCAGGATGGGAATTTAAATACCCCACACCATCCCAATAGTATTCAGATATATCCTTCGGAGTTCTGTTCAATAATTAGCCAGGGCTGTTTAAAGCAATCTACATTCCTCCCAAAATGAGAGAAACCTTTTTTCCATAAGCAAAACTCCTACCCTATTAAAAGCTTCAAGACAGTCCTCTACCCAACAGAGCATCAAAAACATTTCGGATTGAGATGGAGGCAGCAGACCTTCCTCACTAACACTCATCATGTGCCTAAAATGTCAACTAGATGTTCAACCAAATCTTCTGAAGTGTTTTTATCTTGACCATTTGTTCAGCTGACACTTATTAGTAACCAGTTGCAAGGGTGCATATTGTTGGGAGTAGCAACCTTTGCATGCTCTGAATTCACTGCTAGTTAGGTTGCATGATCACTGGAAGTTTATGGTCAAAACCCAAGCTAGCTTTCTGTTTCTTTGTTCACACCCACTCTCTTCCTCTGGCACCTATGCACCCTTTTGTTCTTGGGGTCCTTGTCTCCTAGTTTACTCTTTTCTGCCTGCCTGGAAACATGTGGCCAAGAGTACTCCAGAGGAGATGTTCCAATGAAAGTATGTCATTGCTTATGTTTTCTTACTGTTTTCCTTCAAGAACATGAACCTGTATAGACTATGCACAAGTACCTGTAAGTAAATTACTTATATATATATTTAAACAAAACTGAGTTTGTGCTTACTTCTCAGATAGAGTTAAGTGTGTGAGGGGCAATAAAGGTGGGCTGGTGAACTGTTCAAACTTCTGTTATGTAGAGAGATCGACCAAATCTCTCTCATTTTCCAATACATATGTAATTGTTAAAACGTTCTGCTGTACCAAAAAAATATTAATTGTATGAACCATGCTTTCCAGCTCCACATTTTGAGGAGAGGCATGGGCAAGATACCCTCAGTGAGCTGTATTCCCTGAGCTGATCCTGCTCCAACTTACTGCAAATCACTCTGCCCATTTACTTTCCCCTCTCCATTTAGCCCTGTTCCACACCATTATCTAAATGGAGAAGGCAAGACAGGTGGATGCATCTCCTGCTCACCCCTGTTACTTTTTGTTTGCTTCCTGATGGAGGATAGGGGAATATATAGCAAAATAAGCAGAGTCTGGAAACGTTAGAAATAATGCCAATATGGTGAAATCATGTTGTTAAAAGAAAAATTGTTGATGTTAAAATGTTTTTAAAAAATCAAATACAGAAATAGTTTTAAAATACTAAAAATGGTCAAAATTGCCCCCTTAATATTTCTTCCAAAAATTTAAGTGATTAAAGTAATATGAAACATAAATTATCTTTCAAAAATAAAGCCATGAATTTAACACTTAATTTTTAACCATTTTTAAAAAAATCATTGTTTCTTTTAAATAAATTATTTCCATGCCCTGGTAAAAACAAGGAGGACATGGGAGAGAGCAGTGAACATCCCTCCTGGAATATACCATAGCTTGCTGCCTTGAGTCCTGTACTGGGAGAAAGGTGGGATATAAATAATTAAATAGCTAAATAAACAAACATGTGGCTCAGTAGATGCCAGACGATGCCATCCCCTGGTGTTTGTCCTGGTGATGGATGCTACCACAATTTACAAGTCTATTTTCCAAATGCTCCATTTTTATACACACACGGGCACACGGTTCAGAGCTGTTCCACAAGAGGAGTTCACCTGCATCCCAGACTAACTCTGGCAGAGAGAAACAAAACAGCAGGACAGATAAAAATGGCAAGTGCCACAGAGTGTGACTCACTGTGGGAGGATATTTGTATAGGGAGGCATTGCCAGGATGGATCTCAGCCATTGATTGCATATCGGCATCTCTTGCATTCACCAGTCGCAAGTAAAGCTCAGCTTTGCCAGCCTGTGAGATAAAACCAGGTCAGCTCTGGTTAGATGAATATTAAAACACAAGCAAATATAACCAAATGAGAGGCTGAAAGAATACGTCTTGGTTTCTCCAAGGACCAGTCTTCTGAGAATTAGTTATCAACCTGGGAAAAACTTTAGTGTGTTGTTTTTTGCTGCAACCAACTAACATGGCTTCCCTTTTGTAAATTATTACTCTGGGAAAATATCTATTAAGTAGAGAGGATCTGAGAGGAAAACTGCCTCCAATAAGAAACAGTCACATGAAAGAGCTGAAATAGAGGATGTAGGAACTCAGTATGAAGAAGTGAAATAAATGGTTCATCAAGACCTTCCTGAGACATTCAGCAGGACAGCCTCTTAATAATGGACAGAAAACAGTTGTTGTTGGTAAGTATCTTGCTTTGATCCTTGTTAAAGATCCTCACCTGAGGCACACCATTCATCTGTTCTACAGTAAGGTCTGGCTTCACAGGAAGCACCCGAAGAGGTACCTTCCATCGCCCACTCATGACTTGATGCAGTTGGTCAAAAATATTGATTTTGGCCCATCCCCTGGGAGCCAAGTTCTGGATTTCTAGCCCATATGCATCAAAGCCTCCGGAGGCTTGAAGTTCGGTCACAAGGGCAATAGAGGTTGAAGGGAGGACTCTGAAAAGCAATTAAGATAGATGAACTGTACAGCAACATACCTACTTTTTTTCTCTGGAAATCTTGAGACTGGAAGAGTTGCAGAGCTTAGAAATCTTACTTTTTTGCGCTACAGTTCTCAGAATTCTGCAGCCAGCATGGTTAAAAAAAATTAATACTGCCAAGTTCTGGTCTTTACAACCTGAGGTTGTAGAGGCTATTACAGTTTAGATTACACTAATTTAGCACAAATGCCTTCTAAACAGGAAGGGACAGGATATCTCAGGTGCAAAGTTGAACGGGATTAAACCATTTCATGGGAAACGAGACACCATCTTACCAGGGCAAATAGGAAAAAGGGCAAGTAGAAAAAAGCTCTCAGAAGGCTCTTCCTTAAAATGTACTTAGAATTTCTTCAGAACAAAATAAAGTGATATACCAAGTGCAGAGAATACTGAAAGACAGAGGGTACCATATGGCTAGCCAGGGGGCACACTGTTGGAACTTTACAGATACTTAACAGCAGAAGGAGTATATTCTTTTCTAAGCCATCAGTTAGTCTCATGTGTTGTCAATATTTAATAGCTTAAGACAAAGGCCCCTTCCACAGAAGTCTCCCATCCCAACATGGGGACGGGAGAGGTGTGGGACCGTAACAACATTTCTGCATTATGTTGTCGCAATCCTGTCCTTCTCCTGTTGCCAGGCAGTGCGATCACAGATTAAATTGTTGATGGGTTTTCCCCATCAATGACCCGTGGTTGCACAACCATCCCATACTCACCCGGCCTGCGGAAGACCCAGAAGTGCAATGGAGGGTCTTCCTACCTCAGTGCAGCCTGGGAAAGTGCCTGGCTGCGCTGCAGAAGGAAAGAAGAGGTGTGTCCATCGCACTTCCTTCAGTGGAGAGCTAGTTGGTGCAGAAGAGAGCATTCGCAGCCCCACTTTCATTGAGACCGGATAACTACGGATCCAGGTGGGGTGTGGAAAGGGCCAAAAATAGCTCATGATAGTTAGCCTTTTCATACTGCTGCTTATAAATAAATTTTCTAATAGTTATATTTGACAGGTTTAGGATAGACAAACAGTCAGAATCATCCATGCTGCAGTGTGTGTATGCACACGTGAGTGCACACACACACACCTTCCAGTCAGCTAATGGTGATCCCATTAATTTTACAGGGTGTTCTTAGGCAAGGAGTTCACAGAGGTGGTTTGCCTAGTTCCTTCCTCTGAAATATAGCCTACAGCAGCTGGTATTCCTTGGCAGTCTCCCAACCCAGTACCAACCAAGCCTGATCCTGCTTAGCTTCTAAGACCAGATAGGTTCTGGAGTCTTTAGGGTATTTTAGTTACAGTTGTAAAAGCTGGACTGTGAGAAAACCAACAAGCAAAGAGTCAACTCATTTGAAGGATGCTACTGAGACCCAGTGTGGTATAGTGGTTTGAACATTGGACTATGACCCTGGAGATCAGCGTCTGATTCTCTGCCTGGCCATGGAAACCCACTGAATGACCTTAGGCACATCACACACTCTCAGCCCCAGAAAAACCCTGTGACAGATTCACCTTAGTGTTGCTATAAGTCAGAAACAATTAGAAGGCACAACAACACTGGAGAAGAGATCTAAATTTAACATGTTTCTTTATTTGCCAGAAAAACAATATTTGCCAAAAAGACAAATAAATGAGTCCAAGAGCAAATGAAGCCTGAACTTTTACTTAAAGCCAGAATGACTGAGCATAGGCTATCATACTTTCAACATATCATGAAATAATATGACTCACTAGAAAAGATAATGTTTGATATAGAGGAAAGCAGAAGGAAAAGAGGGGGACCGCATTACAAATTGACTGACTCAATCAAGAAATCCACAGCCCTGAGTTTATAAAACCTGAGCAAGTCTCTTGATGACCAGGGTTCTTGGAAATTTCTCATTCATAGGATTTTTACAAATTAAAGCTGACTTAATGGCAAATTGCAACAACAAATATACTTTTTATAAACAAAAACACAAATAAACACAGTAATTGAAACTCACCTTGGGACTGGCTGCCTGGCTGCTAAGATGGCACAACACCCTTTTCGCCCATCCATTGTATACTGTGAGGATTGTCCCATATCTGAGGAGACAATGGGCAGTGGAGTGGGCTTGCCCAGCTCTTGTCCATTACGGTACAGGGCAGAGACCAGGCCAACTTGGTAAAATGTGGGATCCAAGCCCAAGAGAAAATCATAAAATATCACAAAACCAGACCTGTAGAAACAGAATATGTTACACACATATAGTACTAGTGCTACTACTTTCTCAGAGCTGAATGGAATCTGGAATACACAAACTGGCTTGTTCTAAGTTAAGCATTATGTGCTTAGAAGGAATTGTAATTGGACTGGAAAAGCTGAACACCTTCACTATACACATACATTTCACACAACAGTGAAGTCCAACAGTAATTCTCTTAGTGAGAACCTCTATATATGTTCCTTGAGGATGTACAGTACAAGTAACCAAAGAGAAAGAGAGAGAGAGAAAGAGAGAGAGGATGAAAGGAAGGAGGAAGGAAGGAAGGAAGGAAGGAAGGAAGGAAGGAAGGAAGGAAGGAAGGAAGGAAGGAAGGACATACGCTGGATCATATGGAGCTGGTCCCAGGGCATCAGAGGGATCCAAGAAATAATGGCTTGTGGCTCTGGCAGATGATCTCATAGGTTCCTGTAAAAGGCAGAAACTGGATGAATTTGATCAGAACTGATCCTAACAGTATTGAGGCTTGCTGCCCCTACAAAAACACCAGTCCTTCCACAATGTAACACCACAGTTTCAGATAAGTTATTCAGTCCTAGGCAAAGTGGCCCACGTAATATTTGCTATTGGCACAGCACGGCACACTTGGTATAACTTTCCCCAGCCAAAAGTGCATGGCAGACATGGTCTCTCCAGACCTCTCAAATTTGCACAACCGAGATTAATTTAGTACATGTAAGCAGTGGTCTCCCATAGTTTGACTATCCTCGGCTAAGTTAAGTCCAGATCCATTCTGATGACCTGTGCAGCACGGGTGGAGAACCTCAGGTCCTGGGATGAAATCCTGCCCTTCTGAGTCCCACTACAGCCCTATGGGGTTGCCTCAAATGGCTATGCCCCCTTCCTCATTACATTACTATTTGGCAGGGTTTCAGCTTTTGTACTGTTTCCCTCCCACTCATTCTAAAAGGTTAAAATATCACCCCAAAGGCTTGGTTACTGAGAGTAAGAGCTTTAAGCTAAAATATGGTGGTATTTATAGTCCCACTGTTCTGGCTTTGCCTCCTCACACCACTGAAATGTGGTCCCTGAGGACTTCACTATAATTGAATTCAGTCTGATGGAGATTCCACAACATTACTGTTGTAAGAAAGAAGTCCTACATAAACTATTTCTCTCCTCTCTGTCAGCTGGTTTTGGTCAGAGTATTTTAGCACAATGGCCTAGTAGATGTTTTGATACAACACTGAACACTTGTTATAGTAGACCGGAAGTTAGCCTAGTCAACAGCCAAAGGTTCAACAGCCAGATCCAACAGTTAAGTGTTGGGGCTACCTTGATATTCTGTCCTGTTAGCAAAGAACAGATGCAATATTTTCCTGTGGTTACATGAACCATTATATTCAAGTGAATAAGTTATTATCTAAATTAGATACTAAGGCATAATGCACATTGTAGGCTTCACAACCACGACCAAGCATCACAGCAAGATGAGATGGAGGTTTCAGTGTGTTTCCCTAAACTACCCTTCTCATACTAAATGCACATCCATGAACAATGCAAAGCAACTGGAGCTAACACAGAGTAACCAACCACCTGGGATGATGACTCCAAAATATGAAAAAGATCAATACTCATATTGATGGCTATTACAACTCTGTAAGTAGGTCTTTTGCAAAAATCTCTCCTGAATTTCCTTCAAAGAAAAAAGACACTCACCACATTGCTAATTAGAAAGCCAGGATCATGGAGGCCATGAAGAGGAGGAGGCGGAGGGGGAGGTGGCAGAGGGGGAGCTATAGGAGGTGGTAGTACGGGTGGTAACCCCCTTCTGGGCCCCCGTGGTCTCATCCTCTCAGAGTCCTGTCTCAATCTGCCAATCTCAGCATGCAACTGAGCCATTTCTGCCATATGTCTCTGCTGCAGTTTTGCCAGCTCAGTGTCCAAAGATTCTAGTAAAAGGATGAGTGCAGCTCATTAATGCAAAACACTGTACCTGAGTATAGAGAAGGCTATAACAGAAAGAGATTTTTGTGGAAAATGCTTGCAAGTGCTACCACTGAATAAAGACTTTGGAAATTAGTCCTTATGAGATTTTATGATAATTTAAAATACATTTATTTAGTGCCCCCTCCATTTTTTAAAACAAAAACTAGTTCAATTTCTTATTCCATTTTTGCAGAATTTGCAACACCTAATATTTTTGTTGCAGCTCATGAAGGATAAAATGATTGTGACAGCATCGATGAACAGACTTCACATTGTGCATATGAGGACACTGTGGAACTTTGGCCCCACCAAGTATTTTCAAGGGGTATATATTGCAGTTAGCAATATCCAGTACTGTTGTTGGAAAGTTTGGATACAGTAAAAATCACAAAGGACAAGAACATACTTGGACACTCTGACAATGTTTCAAATGAAGCAAGAACGCTTAGGCTAGCACAGTGCAGCTAAACACCTAAGCCACTTCTTCCATCTTTTAGAATTTCTCCCCATAATGGATCATCATGGAAGCTGACCTTAATCAGCAGCACACAGGCCCAGAGTAACTGTCTATTTCTGCAAATAACCATGGAACATTCTATCCTTCCTGCTAAGGCTCCAAAATGAAGAGAACCCCACCAAAAATATTACTAAGATGCAAACAGTATTCCCAAGCCCTTAATTATAGAGATGGCTGCCTATCTATTATAAAAATAACCTTCCTCCTGAAACAGTGTTGTTGACTATTTTATCATTATTTTATTATGAATCCCAAACTTCCCCAGTGATTATCTTTGGTTCAACTATAGCAGTGTAAGTAGACCATCTACCATCTTCCATTCTCTTTCCATGCTTCAAGATTTTTAACTTCAGTATTTCATCTTCCAGCCTCTGGTTCTCCAGCTCAACAGACAAGAGTTCAGCATCCAGCCCCTGTGAATAGGCACTGGGTCTGCTTTCATGTTCTGCAATTATAGTAAGGAGACCCAATGAGCAACAACAAAGAGTTGGAGAGATATCTGGGGAAGGCAATATTTGCAAAGCTTTCTGGATTTACCTAAACAGTCAATAGCTCTATAACATCTGGAAGACTTTACACATTTATTATCTCATGAGCTTTCACAAGCAAGATACTGCTGTGATACAGTGTAAGTAAATTCTTACATAGTCTATGAATAACAAGGCTTTGTTCAGCTCAGAGGTGATATGCAATATCGAGGCCAAAGGGCCCAAGAAGAAGCCAAGTGTGATTTTTAAAAATGCAGTTATGGGGAGAGGAAGCCAGGGAAACAGATCTCACTCTTCCTCCTGCCCTTGTGTTCAGGCCTTGCTTCAGCTTTCTCCAGTGCTACAGCCTCTACTTGCAGCTCATACATCTGACGAAGGATGCTGTGGTCACTACCTCCACTCTGCATATAAGCCAGGTATACAGACCTATGGGGATAAGAACCATAAATGCATCATCAGCTTCCTGACAATGTTGCTACATCCTCTACATCCATGCCCTTATTAGGTGCACCTTAAACACAGATTCCAGAGTTGCCAGTGTTGCTAGTATGGAAATTAATGATGGAGAAAGCCACAAGTGCTCAATTCCTGTATCTCATGCAAATGTTAAATTGCAAAGGTGTGGCAGGGGGAGGTGGTAGTCCTACTGGCTAGGGGCTAAATCCAGTTGTTAGTGGCAACTAAAAGCAATTCACTGAACAAACAGGAACTTGGTAAGTTGAGAGATAGCTATCTGACTTCCCTTTAAACACCTCGAAAGGTTTTTACCTTTTGCAGTAGTCTACTCTATTGTTGAACAGCTCTTACCATCAGAGCATTCTTCCTAATCTTTAGGCAGAATCACTTTTCTTGTAATTTAAACTATTTGTTTTCTGAAGAAACTCCATTTTCCACACCAATGATTCTTAATATTTTCTTTACTGGGAACTCCTGTAAATATAATTTGTAGCCAGGAACCCCCAAGACTTAACTCAAGACTTAAATGTCTAAATTTAGATTTAAATATTCAAATATTTATTTATTAAAGGCTTCTGGAGACCAGGATTCAAATCCCCACTCAGACACTGGGTGATTTTGGGCAAGTCACATTTTCTCAGCCTCAGAGGAAAGCAAAGGCTTTCCCCTTAACCAATCTTGCAACAACAACAAAAAAAAAAGGTTCACCTTATGGTTGCTGTAAGTCAGAAGTGACTTGAAGGCAAACAAGGGAGCAGTTTCAGAACCTGTACACACACATCCCTGCTGCCACTTTCTGTCTTTTCTCTTTCCCTGATGGGATCTCACCATCTTTTTCACGCACTGGCCTTACCATTTCCTTGTTCTTCATTTTGCTCTGAACACAGGAAAACCTCTTTTTGTTATTTTTAAGCTCTCTAGCAAACCTGAGTTAATTCAAACTTTTTCCCTATAATTACTGTTGGATATTTTTGTATTCCTCTTTAGTGATTATCCCCCATCTCCGATTTCTTGACTCTTTTAAATTTCAGTTCATATGAAAGTTGTTTATACATTCACTCTCCCTTCTTTAGACATCTTCCATTTTTTCACTGCAGTGATCTGCTATTGTGCCTTCAATATCTCAACTCCCTTCCCACTGATCATTTCTGACCATGCAATCTAACTTAATATTCCCTTAAGTTTCCTAAAATCAGCTTTCATAATGTCCAAAGCACATTTTGCAGTAGCTGAACCTCCCAAAATGGGACAGAGGGAAAGTTCCACAGACAATGAACAATGGAAGATACAATTAGTCAACATTTCCATTAATTTTCAGTTTATTGAAGCTACTGCTCTATCCAGTCTTGCCTCTTCCTCTATACTCACTGTATCTCTGAGGAGAGAGGGCCAACAGCTGGTGGAAATGGCATAGATTTGAAGAAGACTTTCTCCTCCACCTTGTCTGTAGCATTGTCTGATTTTATCATATTGGGAGGTTCTGGTTTGCTCCTAAAAAGAAACCCAGGAAGGAAATATGAGAACATCTATAAAAGCCCCTCTGATTTCTTCATAATTTGTTTAATGATGATGCTCAGGGTTGGGCATAATTATGCTGAGTGAGGCAGCTGCCTCAGGTGGCAGATGCTCGCAAGAAAGGCTCAAGGAGAAAGCTGGACAGTGTATAATATGTGTCCTGCTCTGTACCTCTTAATCTCATGTGTGACTTTCAAGTATAGAGGAGGACGCTGTCCCATTACCAGCAGTGCAGAAATATTCAAATACAGTATCAGTCCAGTTGGTGTTTTTACACTATACGGGAGTGGTTGCTATTTTGTTCTTTGCCCGAAGCAGCAAAGTGTCTTGGCCAATCCTAAGGATGTTTGCTTCTCCGCCACCATCATCCCATACCAACCAAGGTTGCAGATAATGGGACCAACCTGCACTGCACATTTTTTACACTGGCTTTTTTGACCTCGGCACAATAGTTACACTGGCTTGGCTTTCACATTGGGATTATAAGCAAAAAGTACAAACTAGGACTCCCCCCATCCTGGAACCCTTGCAACTGATTCTCTCCTTGAAGCCTTACCTGTTCTCTGCTGCTACCTGTAGAAGTCCCACTTGTTCCCGTAGAGCATCCAGGGCTAGCTGATTTTTTCCCTCCTGAGTGTTCAGTTCCACTAACAACTGTTCTATATGAGATGTAGCTGAGTTTCCTAGTTTCAGTTCCTCCAGGCGTTTGTGGATCTCTGGGTAAAAGCAAAAAACAAATACACTGCATTAGAGCACTACGTCCAAACAAACATATTTTCAGATGTTCTGCAAACCATATCCCTGCTTAACTCTCATCTAGGCAAATGGGACATTATAATCCTCACAAAAAAAATTTTGTCACAAATTTCAAACAGAAATAGATCTACTAGATAGCCATTCTAAACCCATTACCTAAACTGTTATAAACCTTAAGGCTGAGTTTCAGTTACTTGCTGTGTAGAAGGTTTTTGTATAAGACAATAAATTTACTGGGACAAAAGATAATCAACAATTCTATTGCATTTCTGTTGATTATATCTTTTGAAAAGAAAGAGGGCTTGTGAATCAAATAAAATACAGACATCAGTGCCATACAAAACTATTTCAGCTCCCTACCACTGATTCAAATGTACAGTACTGTGTATTTTTGAATCCATGGTGGGTTGAATTTGTTGCTCATGAATTCAATTCTGTTGGTTTTGTTAATGTTTTAAAATTAGCAATTTGATTTTAAAAAGAAATGGAAGAAAAGAAGGCTGACAGCAAATTAAAACAATGCTCTACTTTATATGAATGTGTGCTTTCTGGGTTTGGGGGTATTTTGGAATATCTTTGATTCTGCACATACAAACATGCTTATGGACATGAGGCATACAGATTAAGTGAGGCTTCTTAAATCTGCCTTGATGAAGGCTAAAATTGAGACATATAATTTCCCCTTTGCCATGCTATATCAAAGCCATGATCCATTCAGCTGGGGAATGCTTCCGTGCTGATGGGCTGGAATGCATATCCTGGGCCATTTCCGCACTAGATGGTTATAGTACTATTATTCCACTTTCAACATCCTATGGAATCCTGGGGTTTGCAGTTTAAGGAGGGGGAAATGGCCCTGGCCTTTTTCTCAGAAATGAAAATTCAGGTAAGTTAACTTCTATCTTCACCATAATGGAATATTACCTCCCTCTTGACAAAGTATTATTATACAAAACAAGTGTGTTAGGCAAAAGATAAGACTAGAACCTTGCATCCTGCTAACTATGTACAGAGAGAGGGTTGTGCTGTCTTTGTATTAAAGAGCAGTCACAAGTGACGTAATGCAGACACTGAGTTATTATTTATTTAACCCTTTTACCCTGCTTTTCATTCCAAAGCTCCTAGGGCTTTATCACACACTGGTCTGTTGTACGTTTGCACTGGCTTAGTTCTGTTTTTGATCTCTCTTTATCACATGATGTCATCACCCTCCCATTGATGGATTGCATTCCCATTGTTATTGGGTTGTCCCATGAATGGCTCCAATAATGCTGCTTTTCCACTATTGCCTATTTGTGCAACCCTTTCATTCTGCTGCAGTTCCAAAATTGTGGTAATCATGTGGTGTCAAGTGGACATTGTTCTTCATATGACAAACCCCTTTTTGGACAGTCTGTCTCATCCCCCCACACCCTCAGTTAGAAGAGTTACTGACTTTTTTGTATAATTCTATTTAATCCTCTGCTTCTGGCAGTGCTGAGTGAGAAGGACCTGGCCACTGTGCCCAACAGCAGCAGCAAGAAGAGAAGGAGGAGGGAGGAAGGCAGAACCAGCTGCTGGAAATTAAACCTGCAAATGTTGACAGCCCATTGCATAGTCTGCTGGGTAGTGCAGACAGCGGAAGGGATGCGGGATCAGTAGGATGATGATTTCATCTCCTTAAATAACACCATTGCTGTGAGACAACAGACTGGTGTGATGAAGCCCTTGGAGTGGCTTACAGGTACTGGAAAATCTGATAGGTCCTGTCAGCAAGTTCACAATCTAAACGAGATTAGGTAAAAGGAAAAGAGAGGGGGAGGAAAAGGGAGGGGGAAAGGAATCACTTTATGGAGGGGGAAAAGCAAATTCAGATATCCACTTCTTCTTTATCTCTTATTCTTGGTTTGTCTTCTCATCCACTGTTTGTGACCTAGACTTCCTTTGTCTTCTTATAATTCACCCAAGTCACCTGGAAATCTTATTAAAACAAAATGCATACTAAATGTATCCCATTAATACTTACGGGTGTATTATTTATGTACCAACCTCCCTCCCTTCTCTAGAACCAGTGGTATGATGAATTCTGGATGCCAGTGGCACCCATTTCCTGGAGAATAACAGCTACTTGTCCATCCTTTACTGCTGCATTCTTCAGTTCAGATCACTCTCTTAACCTAAAGTAGAAGCAAGAGGCACCCAGAGGAGGCTAACAATCAGGAATATGTGCTAATTTTCTCATACCATTCCTCTGTTGTTCCAAGTTCTGGTTTCTGGCTTGGATATCAGCCAACTGGCGTTCATGCATTTCTGCCATGTGCTGTTGGCGCTGCCAATATTCCTGCTTTTGGTGTATCTGCTGGATGTTCCTATCCTAAGGATCAAAGAAAGTAAGTCAACAGGTCTAGTTAACCATCGAATTTAGAATCGACAACACAAGATGTAAATGTCCCTAAGAGACGGTGTGTGGTGAGTTGCTGAGTTCCAGAAACTGTGAACTCAGCAAGTTCTCTACTGAAAGTCTGTATTTTGAATGGATAAAGTGTTGGGCTTGGCTGTGGAAAAAACGGTTCACCAATAATCTCTGAAGCTTAGTGGGCAAATCTCCATTACTATAAGCATAGGAAAATGGTTAGATTGGTGAGTTAAGAGACAGGGCCTTTTAAATGGTAGCCCCACAGATACAGAACTCTCTTCCAGTTAATTTGTGCTTATCTTTTTCAGCAGAAGTCTTGAAAAGGTACATATTTTCACCACCATTTTTCCTTAAGAATATGAATAGCTGTTGTGGTTCACAGCAGTTTTCCGATTAATAATTTTACCAGAATTTAGGGAATCGGGTAGAGGTGAGACTCCCAGAATCCCCCAGCCAACACTGAGATAAAGCATAGATTTTTCAATAGCCAATTGAAAAGGGGAAAAAAAAGATTATCTTTTGTGGGCATTTCCAGAAATTGATTCAAGACATTTTGCTGGTTGAAACAAAGCACTGTAACTTCCGGTATGGCACGGTAGGTGAGGACCCCCAGATATCACTTTGATATCATCTAATTCGGCCTTAGCTGGACTAGTTTTCAGTCACCACACTCCACGTGTTTGCGAGGTTCTCCGGACAAGCACGGATATGAGTGCGGCCGCTAATGGTTTCACATTCCAGACTCTACTGAGGTCAGCAACCCAAGCTTCATTCCTAGTTTCAGGGAACTTCCACTTGCAAACTTCACAATAGCTGCGCGGCTCTCAGCAGAGCCAGTCCGGTAAACAAAACATTTAAACTATTGTCATCAAGCGTTAAGCTCATCATGTTAAATTTGACCTTTCCAAATCCTTTGTTCAGCGCCAAAACTCCTTTTGTTCTCACCTGGCTTGCCACAGCCGGTAGATACATTCTCCCCTATAAAAACCCCGCATTTCCAAACGGTCTTCGGACTACCTTGGACTGCCATCCCACCTTGTTGTTGGTCGTCTAAGGAAACTCCCCTCAGCCAGCCACGCTGAGCTTTCTTCTTCGGAACCCCATCTTCCCCTCCAGGACATTGCCTATCCTTAAGCTCTCCAATTCTGTTTCCCACTTAGTTAGTGCGTGTGTGTGTTATTTATTTTCTGTTGTTTTTCAATAAAACTGTTATTTTTGGTTACTTCTAAACTTGTGTGCCTGTTCCCTGACCTGAAGCCGTAGACACTGGGTTTCAAGATCCTTGCAAAGCTACCCTGCCTCTCGTTAGCCAAAAGAGTGCTCCAGCTAATTTTCCCCCAATTGGTATTTTATTTGGCAATCTGGGCGCCCCTCCCAGGACCCCCCAAAACACAGGGTAACAGCACAAGATGGAACTCACCCCCAGTACACATCCAAAACACAACTGAAGTAGCAGTAAAGCTTTGAAAAGTTGTTTTGTGGACTACAATTCCCTGAATACATCAGTCATCCTGGACTAGGCAGCATTGCCAAAGGTGAAGATGAAGCAGTTGTAATATACATTTACAATTTCTTCATTTTAACTCTTGTAACAAGACAGTTACTTCCAATGCACCTGAAGACAACTAATAGCTGAAAAGGTCTATGGCAGACTAATGGCAAATGGCTCTATGTCCCTCAGTAACTGCTTTCTTCAGTGGCTACCTCACTCTGCCTATTGGCATAGAGACAGCCCTTGGTATTTTTTTAAAATATATATAACCACATACCATACAGGGACCCAGGTCCAAACCTTTCAGTTATGGCTAGAGTGCTTGTAGCTAACCAATGAATGTCTACAGATCTTTACCATGATCATGGTCATCCTCCTACAATAAGACCTAGGATCATGCCGCTGTGAAAAGGCTTACATACGAAGTATGACAAGCTAAAAAATCCCCTCATACTCTTTTTCCCTCAGTGGCATCTGGTGCCTCCATGTCAGTAGGGCAGTGGAGCTATTCCAGGTTTTGCCTAGCTTTAAAGGAGCTATCCAAGGTGCTGGACCTATTTAGGAACAGGATTGAGCATGTTGGAGAGCTCCTTGAGTTATGATCCAGAGTAGCTTTACCACACTACTGACATGGGAGCCACCTGTCACTATTGTTTTCAATTAAGTAGTGTTTACATGTGATTTACATGGTGGTGAATGATTCACATACTTGTCCTTACACCACAGAAATCTAATCATCCTTTGAGGATTTATTACCTTGTTACTCTGCCTACACAATGGCCCATAGTAATCTCCACATCCCTGTTATTTCTTTGGTTCTATGTATGACATTTTCTATAAATATTAAAAAAAAAACAGTAAAAAAATGCTACCTAGAAAGGGAAAGGCTACTTAGATGTCTGGTTGAAGGGAGCTCTATTTATAGGAAGCAGGAAAGGAAGTAAGAGTTGGAAGAAGGTGATCCTAGGGGTGATGGAAGAGGTGAGGAGAGAAAAGATGCTTTGTGTGAACTACAGGATGGAGGCAGTAGCAAAGAAAATGTCAAGTATTGACAACTCCATTGGAAGAAGAAGAAAAAGAAGAGGATGTTAAGGATAACAGCAGACATTCATATAGAAAAAATACTAGAATTGATTAAAGCAAAAAATGATACTCCCATGCCTTGCTTTGTTTTCCGGGGCCCAAAGCCTTTTCTTCTAACTGTATGTGCTTTAAAATGCCTTGCAGCTCCAGCACAAACTATATTTTACCTCTGTCTGGAGTGTCCTGAATGTAGGAAGAGTGTCTTCCAGGGACATCCTCAGTTTCTGGAACTAGAAAAGAAGAATTGCTTTTGAAGTAGACATGATTTCTGAGTGTTAAATTATTTTCTCACAAAACTGACAGTTTCAGCAACAGAGATTTGGTAAACCACACACGAGATGTCAGGGTCTTATCAGACCAGTCAGTTATTTTGGCTTGTCCCATTTGAAAAGCACTTCACCTGTACTTGCGAAGATAGTTGAATGCTGATGTAGTTGTTGTATTGAAAAAAAAATCTGAATGCAATGCCTGAATCTCAATGTGCTAAATTTCTCATAAAGAAATTGGAGCTCATGTATTTATTAATGTCCAGAAACTAAATTTTTTAAAAATTCATTCTGTTTCCAAAAAGGAGCTAGACTGAAGTCTAGATGTGGTATAGATTCATGAGTTAACAGTATGGGTTTATCTATGGCAAAAACAAGTGTTACTACCATAGGCTAGCCTAAGCCCGAGGTCTACAATTTAATAGTAATAAAATCAGCTATAAAAATATACTGATATCTCCACGTGGTTAATATTAAAAATCATTCCACGTGTCTGACAGGGTTGCTGGAAGAGCACGCAGGCAGGCACAGCCAAATGGCCGCAATTAGGAAAACCCAGGTCTGGCCAGTAAGTTAATCTGTCACGTAGCCCTAGGAACCCTCCAGACACACTTAGCCATCAAGCACACAAAAAGATTCTCAGCCCCGAACAGTCAGCTTGACAGGATTTTTTAAAAAATTTATTTGTATCCCACCTCTCCATATGGATCAAGGCAGTCAACAACTTACAAATAGCATGCATTTCGATACATTTCTATACATGCCCCCAACAAGCTGGGTACTCATTTTACCGACCCGCAGAAGGATGGAAGGCTGAGTCAACCGTGGAGCCTGGCAGGATCGAACTCACAACCTTGTGGCTTGCAGTACTGGCATTTAACCACTGCGCCACCAGGGCTCCTGATTAGTGCTTCTGACTACACAACTGTCAACCACTCTCCATTTGCATACTGTCTGGGCTATTGACAACCCGGACAAAAACCCAAGTCAAGCACTGACCTTTCAGAGGCTTTGTCTCCACTTGAGAATCTATTGTTCTCCCCTGGAAAGGGTTAGCCTCCAGGTACATTTTCCCCTATAAAAACCCCTGACTTTGAGCACTTCCTTGGATCGCTCTCAGCTTCCTCCCCGTCCTGCTGCCGCTCTGTTGGCCGAAGCCTTCCCCTCAGCCCCCACATGCTGAGATTCACCGCTCCCGACTTTCTGGCTCTATTTCGGCTTCCTGGACTACAGGATCAGGTGTAGTATTCCCCCGATTTCCCTCTTTAAACCCCCTATCAATTTTCCTCCCTTTATTTTTCTTAGGTCTGTGTGAGTGCGTAAGTGCACAGTGACTTAGGTTTTAAATAAAGGAAATAAATATAAATTTATTTTGTCTGGGTCTTGACTCGGCCTGATCCCGTAAAAGCTGGGTATAAGGTCTTGCTAGGTTCCCCTACCTCTCTGGTGTGCTGGGTGCGTGCTTGATATAACTTGGAAACCCCTTCAAAATCGGGGTCAGACTAGGTGTCCTCTGAGGGATCCCAGGGAACTCGAATAGTGACCGGGATCCCCAGAAACTCGGGCAACCTACCCGGTGACAGGGACCTCCCTGAACTCAAAATAACTAATTTGGTGACTGGGACCCCCAGGACCCCCAGAAAATTAGGGTAACATAAGACTAAATTATAGAAAAAGTAGTGTCAACTTCCATTGCAAAAGCAGCAAGTGTTTTCCCTCTTGTTTCCTGTCGTACCTCTTCAGTCAGGTTCTTCAATATCTGGCTGTTGGAAATACCTCTTGTATGGTCTAAGCTTCTTAAGTCAGGTCCTTGTTGCTTGTATTCTTCATTTTCCACGTTTCTTAAGCTGTCCCTCTTTGGTTTTGATGCCTGCAGCTCATGATACTGTTCCAAGAAAATCAAAGAGCAGGATAGAAAATAAAACTGCGGCAGTAGCGATCAGTCAGAAAAATAAATTTAGATTGAGATGCAGGGTCAAAGAAGTTGAAATGTCTAAATGAAGTCCTTCAAGGGAGCAGCTGTGCAATCTGCTAATAATCTCTGCCTTCTGAGAGACAAAGGAACCATTTTGTGAGGAGAAGCAATGCCTTTAGGCCTCTCAGACAAACAGCAATATTAACCGATACTTAACAAAAAAAGAAACATTTCCGAGACCAGACTGTGAATCCTGTTTTTACGACTTTCCTAAATGATGTTTTGTTAAACACAACAAGTATGCGACTTGTATATTTTCCCTCAGAGTAGGAACTGAGCAGAAAGCAACATTTTCCCAGAAATTCAATGACAAGAGTTTTTCCATGGAAAAGGAATTGTGATATGAACCCATACATCTCATTACCTTGCTAAGTGCCTTAACTACAGTATGGAATGCAGCAGGGGATGCAGTTATGAAAAAGATGTTGTACCTCTAAAAAGCCAGAAAATGTTGAGACTTTTTAAATGAAATTTGTTCTCATAAGGGCTCGCTTGATATGCCTTCCCATATCTGACAGTTACAGCATGGGAGTACTGCGCACTGTAAGGTTAAAAATGGTACAGATAGGAAGGAGGGAGGATATTTTCATGCATGGTGATAATAAGTGGAGATTATCTGTGCTCCTGGCAATTTCTACAGTGTAGAACAAGTGGGACCTCAGGGCTTTGCTTCCTCAGTGAGGGATTTTAACACAGTATAACGGGAAAGAAAGAAAACAGAAATCCTTTAAACAAATGTACCTCTGTAGTCTCTGGACGTTTCTGCACTAGCCTGTTATAGTGCGATGATTCCACTTTCAACATCCTCTGGAATCCTGGGGTTTGCAGTTTCGGGAGGGGCTGGCTGGCCCCTCCTGAAACTGCAAACCCCAGGATTCCAGAGGTTGTTGAAAGTGGAATCATCGCGCTATAACAGGCTAGTGCGGAAATGGCCTCTGTTGAGCAGACTGTCAGAGGAGACAGAGAATATCAGCAGCCCCACTAAAAGTATAGTCAAGCCAAATGTTGCTTTAAATTGGATCATCCAACATCCAATGACGTGCAAATAATCAAACGTAACATACCTTTTAAATATTTTACCTCTTATTGGTTATGCCTATTAGTACATGGTATATTGTCTTCCATGTGAGAAAAGGAGACAATTCTGCATTTTCTGATGCAAAAAGACATTCTGGTCAGATTCCTGTTAGTGACATACACGTCCTGTCCAAAACCACCACCACTCATCAGCTGCCAATCCTGTTTGGTCCACTGCTATGGTGGAGGGCGGAGGGAGGTGACAGGGCAGCAGGGACTTCCATTCATTCCCCTGAAGTTCACAAGAGGCAGAGGTATTATTGGTGATGGAGACGGATGACAACGATGCATTCCTATGTCTCTCGCTCTAACAAACTATAGAGAGATAAGAGGTAAAGTCTTGCGATGCCTCTCCCTCCACTTCCACTCCCTCTGCACCACAGCAGCAATTCCTTGGGGCTTGGCCACTGCTGAGATAGAGAAGGCATGACATGGCATACTTGGAGCATTGACATTCTGTGTGCACTGTCTAGGATCTTGGCCTTCATGTATAGCTACTGCAAAGCAATGGAAGATTGGTAGGTTGTTACTCCAGCTATGGCACTGTTGGTGAGGACCCCAGATATCATTTTGATATAAAACAATTCGGCCTTTGCTTGACCTTTCTCCAGCCACCTCATTCCACGTGTTTGCAAGGTTCTCCGGACAAGCACGGACACGGTGCGGCCGCTAATGGTTTTACATTCCAGACCCTATTGAGGCCAGCCACTCAAGCCTCGTTCGTAGCTTCATGGAACTTCCCACTGCAAACCTTACAATAGCTGCATGGCTCTCAGCCAAACCAGTCCTTTTAGACCGGACATTTACATACTGGCCAAACTATTGTCCTCGAGCGTTAAGCTCATCATGCAAACTTAACCTTTTCCTTTGTCCAGCTCTAAACTTCCTTTGTTCTCACCTGGCATGCCATGGCCGGTAGGCACAAACTCCCCTATAAAAACCCCTCATTTCCAAACGGACTTCGGACTACTTTGGACTTCCATCCAGCCTTGCTGTCGGTCTGTCTAAGGAGCTCCCCTCAGCCAGCCACGCTGAGCTTTCTTCCCCGAAACCCCATCTTTCTCTCCAGGACTACGAGACCAGGTGTCGTATTGCCTATCCCTAAAAGCCCCATTTCTGTCTCCAAGTTAGCTAGTGTTTGTGTTGTTTTATTTGTGGTTTATCTTTCAATAAAACTGTTATTTTTGTTACTTTTAAACGTGCTTGCCTGCTCTCTGATCTGAAGCTGTAGATATTGGGTTAAAAGATCCTAGCTACGTTACCCTGCCTCTCGTTTAGCCAAGAGAGTGCTCCAGCAAAATTCCCCCAACTTGTGTTTTATTTGGTAATTTGGGTGCCCCTCCCAGGACCCCCAACATACAGGGCAACAAGGTAACTCCTCTGATACTTACTCAATAAAAAACCTTCCAAGAAAACTCTAGGGTTGCCATAAATTGAAGTTGACTTGAACATACACAACAACTTACTGGACAGTGATTTTCTTTTGCCTGTCACTGGCCTTTTCCGCACGACACTCTTACAGCGCGATTATTCCACTTTCAACCTCCTAGGGAATCCTGGGGTTCCAGCCAGCCCCTCTCGAAGCTGCAAACCCCAGGATTCCTTAGGAGGTTGAAAGTGGAATAATCGTGCTATAAGAGTGTCGTGCGGAAAAGGCCACTGTCTGCTAGAGATGTATCCATCTGTGCTCAGGATTTCAAAAACTAGCATATTTTATGCCTGAACAAATATCTTCCATTTTACTATTTATGGGATCATTAAAACTAAGGCCATTTCCACCCTACACTGTTATAGTGCTATTATTTTACTTTCAACATCCTGTGGAATTCCAGGGTTTGTAGTTTACTGAGACCAAAGAGCTCTCTGGCTGAAAATTCTAAATGCCTCTCCCTAAACTGCAAACCCCAAGATTCCATAGGCTGTTGAAAGTGGAATAATAACACTATAACTGTGTAGTGCAGAAGTCACACATTTATTGCATGTTGATATTCGTTTAATTGTGATGGCCCATCTCATGAAATCCTGAGAGCTGTAGTTTCATGAGTTATTTTGAACCCTCTGCTAGAGTGCTCTAGCATCCCATCAAACTAGAAATCCCAGGGGTCTACAGGATGCAGCCATGGCAGTTAAAATGGTAAAAAACAAACAAACCAAAAACCTATAATTTTCTAGCATGACAGTGGCCTAAGATACATAACTTATAGGACTGTTAAAAATAAGCCATATAAAAGCATATACTGGACGCAACTTTTTTTCTCTTGTATTCAGCACCTATTATAGTAGCTCCAAAATACCGGAGCAAAAAGACCAAAATGTCTGAGTCCAATCAAATATGCCTCTCTAGCCTTATAACGAGAGCCAGCACGGTGCAGTGATTTAAGCATTAGACTAGGACTTGAGGAGATTGGGAGACTTTGAGTGAATCACACTCTCTTAGCCTCAGACAAAGGCATGGCAAACCTCCTCTGAATAAATCTTGTCAAGAAACCCCAATGATATGGTCATTGGAAGACGGCATCAACCTGGAAGTGCATAACAACAAAGCCTGTTCTATTTATTTTCTTACATGCTTTGCCCTTATGCAGTACTTGACTGTTCTGGTGTCTAGCATCACTTACAATAGCTGTTTCTCGCCCAATGCAGAATTTTTCCATGTGCTTCTCTAGCAGTTGCCTGGAGCGGAAGCTCATCTCACAGCTGGGACAGCAGAAAACCACTAGATCTGTCATCATGAAGAGTATGCTGCATAGAGTGGTATTTTTCTGGAAGATATTGCCCACTTGCTCTTTCTTAAAGGAAAGGGCTACACTGCCATGTCGCGTCTCTTGGTTGCTGTGGTGGTAACTGGGGTGTGGTGCCAGCCTGCCAAAATAATAGACCAAGGTAGCTCAGCGTGGCTGCGATTATCACTATGGCAATGGTTACTGTTTGTTTTTGCAGTTGAGGGTTGGGATAGGTAATATCTGGGAACTTGTACCAAATAAAGGTATTTCTCCCTCCCTTCAATGGCTGTTTTCAAAGAAAGGATGATCTATACATCAGGAGTAGGAAATCTCTGGTTCTTCAGATGTTTTGGACTATAGCTCTTACAGTCCGTCACCATTCTTCATGCTAGCTGGGGCTTCTGGAATTTGATGTTCAAAACACCTGAAAGGCTAACAGTTTTCTACTCTGGCTATATGCACAGAAGTACCTGGTCTAACGGTAAGAAGGATCTGTTTTATTTTTTTTTTTTAAAAAAAAGAAGGATCTGTTTTGGTACTGAAAGATGGTATACAAATGCCTTGCAGATAAGGGAGGAACACTTATACTGGCATAATTTTAGCTAGCAGCAGAAATGTATTTAGAGATGAGGATGGTAAATAACGAAGTAACTAAAAATAAACATCATGTGTAGTGCATGTGCAAAGTGTACAAGAGCCATGATTGGAAAAAATGCCCAATGCAGGCTGAGAATCTGTGGAGTGGGATAGTTAGGAGGAGTCTGTGCACAATATCTGCATTTGCTGATATGCTAAAGAAAGTCAGAAAGCACCCAGGCTCAGGATCTCAGTACAGCTGACAGTTAGGCCATTTCCGCACTGCACTGTTATAGCGCGATGATTCCACTTTCAACCTCCTCTGGAATCCTGGGGTTTGCAGTTTCAGGAGGGGCCGGCCGGCCCCTCCCGAAACTGCAAACCCCAGGATTCCAGAGGAGGTTGAAAGTGGAATCATCGCGTTATAACAGTGCAGTGCGGAAATGGCCTTGCTTGCAAATGTTCTGCTGCTGATCACAGCTTGGGCAAGTTATTTCCAGTATCTTCCAGCCAACGTGGTGATGCTGCTTCAGGGATTGTGGGAACTGTACTCCAAAGTAGTAATATCAGTAGCAGTGCTTAGAAAAATTACCGAAGTATTACAACAATCTCAGTTATTTACACTTGTTTCCCTCTCCTGAAATAAGTCCTTTGAGATAAATGTTAGGCACAAGGGCATTTTTTAAAAAGATCCTACTCTCATAGAATCATAGAATCATAGAAATTCAGAGTTGGAAGGGATCCCAGGGGCCATCCAGTCCAACCCCCTGCCATGCAGGAACACCCTCAAATCAATCCCGACAGATGGCCATCAAGCCTCTGCTTAAAAACCTCCAAGGAAGGAGACTCCACTACACTCCGAGGCAGCAGATTCCACTGCCGGACAGCCCTGACTGTCAGGAAGTTCTTCCTGAGGTTCAGGTGGAATCTCCTTTCCTGCAGCTTGAATCCATTGCTCCTTGTCCTGGTCTCTGGAGCAGCAGAAAACAAGCCTTCTCCCTCCTCTATGTGGCATCCCTTCAAATATTTAAACATGGCTATCATGTCCCCTCTTAACCTCCTCTTCTGCAGACTAAACATACCCAGCTCTCTAAGTCTATCCTCATAGGGCATGGCTTCCAGGCCTCTCACCATTTTGGTCGCCCTCCTCTGGACTTGCTCCAGCTTGTCAATATCGTTCTTGAATTGGGGTGCCCAGAACTGGACACAGTATTCAAGATGGGGTCTAACCAAAGCAGAGTAGAGTGGTACCAGTACCTCCCTCGATCTAGACACCATACTGCTATTGATGCAGCCAAGAATTGCATTGGCTTTCTTGGCTGCCGCATCACACTGCTGACTCATGTTCAGCTTGTGGTCTATGAAGACTCAGATAAATTAATTTCCTATCCACGTTGTTCAAGCTCTGTCCACTGAGCCCGAAATTTCAGCCGCAGCCCCAGAATTCAACATAGTTGCCCTTTGGAACTACAAAACCCAGAATCCCCCATGCCCCGGGGATTCTGGGACTTGTAGTCCAAAAATAATTATTCCAAGTTCTGGAGTTACCCCAGTAAAGAAGCAGGAGCTTCAGTAGATATCCAGCTCTTCTATCACTTTCGGTAAGAGTAAATAATAATAATAATAATAATACAAATAATACAAAACATAACAACCCCCAGCACAAAACTGACCCCTTGCTACAGCCCACTGAGTTGCTTATCCGCTTCGGGGAAAATGTGTGGGCGGGACAGAAAGCGGGAAGAGTCCGGAGCTAATTTGCTTATATTTGCAACCATGATGCATTGCGCTAACGAAATGAGTTGTGCCGCAATTTCTGCTCACCAATAATAAAAAAAAAATTATTCTAGAAACGGTGGGATCGCAGAATTTTTATACCGTCTTCTCCAAAGCAATACCAATAGTCAGCTTCCGGGAGTCACTATCACCTAGATAGCAGGCGCAAATACCCTGGTAGCCGCGATGAAAAGGAAAGCGGCATAGTCTGGTGTTTCTCGATTCCGTAAAATTTGTTCGCCTTTAATTAAGGGTTTTTGCGGAGAGAAACATGTATTGATTTTATAACCAACAACAACAACTAATTTTTAGAGGCTCCATTGCGATGGAGCTAACTTGTTGTGTCACGAAAAGCAGAGGAAAATGGCGGTGATAGGCGGCGGGAACGGGGGAAGCGTCCGGTGATTCGCAACGTAGGTCTTAAAACGTTAAAGGTAATGTTGTTAAGCGGCCAAGCTGCAAGAATCTCATCCAATTCTGCAGGCGTAGATTTTGGAGACAATCCTGAAGGTCCTGTGTTGACGTCGAAGTCGTTTGCGAGCACAAAACAAGCCTGTTACAGAATTTTCGGGGGCTGAGAGGGTGTGGCACGTTGCAGGAAACGGGGAGCAGGGACCCCAACCATTACATCACGCGGGATCCCTAATCTTAATAGACCACACTGAGATTTTTGGAAGATAAAATGGGTCTCCGGATACAGTTACATACTGTTTCTTCAGTGAAATATATAAACAGAAGCCATGCTCTTTCCGCACTGCACTGTTATAGCGCGATGATTCCACTTTCAACCTCCTCTGGCATCCTGGGGTTTGCAGTTTCGGGAGGGGCCGGCCGGCCCCTCCCGAAACTGCAAACCCCAGGATGCCAGAGGAGGTTGAAAGTGGAATCATCGCGCTATAACAGTGCAGTGCGGAAAAGCTCGTCTTAGCATAGGTTCTTATTTATTAACTGTTCTTGCATGGCTGAGTTAACGCTGACTTTAGGAACGGCGCTGAGGAAGGCTGGACGACTCTTTTGCCATTTAGCACATCGCTGATTTGCTTTGCTTTCCAATCGGGCAAAGGGCGTCCAAGGGTTCATAAAGCTCGGTTTTAATCAGCCATGTGGTTTGGCACAGGGTAAAATAAACACCATTTCCGTAATTGCTTGGAGGAAACTACTGAGTGGTATTGCATACTGTACAAGAAAGCCTTACTCCTAAGCTCAGAATCTCTTATTTTCGAGCACTAAAGACCAGGATTTCTGCAATGGAAATAGATGCCTCCTAGATATCCTTTCCAGAGTCTTTTTCATTATTTCCGCAAGCCTTGCGCATTGCGCCACCGCTTACGACAGGAAGGCCATTTCCGCACTAGCCTGTTATAGCGCGATGATTCCACTTTCAACATCCTCTGGAATCCTGGGGTTTGCAGTTTCGGGAGGGGCCGGCCGACCCCTCCCGAAACTGCAAACCCCAGGATTCCAGAGGAGGTTGAAGGTGGAATCATCGCGCTATAACAGGCTAGTGC
This sequence comes from Ctenosaura bakeri, assembly GCA_948474755.1. Lineage (NCBI taxonomy): Eukaryota > Metazoa > Chordata > Lepidosauria > Squamata > Iguanidae > Ctenosaura > Ctenosaura bakeri. Next base: position 380,823 of record CAOLHI010001144.1, on the reverse strand, counting down.
GGAAATGGCCGGAGTAAGGGCACACTGGAATTGAATTCACATCAACGATAAAGAAAAAATATTACAGTGCTGACGTCTTTTAAGCACACATATACCTGTCCCCCGTTGGCTAAAGAGTATAATCCTAGAATCGACTGAGAAATAAATTTCATTTCATTGCCAATTCTCGCCCTAGACAGTTATAGAGCTATGATCCCACTTTTAACATCCTATGGAATCCTGGACTTGGAGGCCTCTCCCTAAACTGCAAACCCCAGGAGTCCAGAGGACGATGAAAGTGGAATCATAGCGCTATAACTGTCTAGTGCGGAAACGTGCAGGGTCTCCGTAGGTCGGAAACGACGTGAAGAGCAACCAAACAGCGACGAGGGTGCTTTTCGTATGTTCTTGAGGCTACGCTCCTCCTTAAAAGGAGTGGCACAGAGTTAAATAAATTTTATACAAAAGCATCCTTTTGCAGACGAAATTCTCCGATTACTTTTGACGCCGTTTTTCGCGCTCCGTAGGCAAAAATGGCAGCTGGGCCATTTCCGCACTCGCCTGTTATAGCGCGATGATTCCGCTTTCAACCTCCTCTGGAATCCTGGGGTTTGCAGTTTCGGGAGGGGCCGACTCGTGCCTTTCATTTACCGATTACTTGCAAACAACAAGCGAACAATGCGCCATCTGACACCCAAAGGCGCCTACTCGTTCAAAGTAACTTCTCTTCCCAAAGCGCAAATCCTCCCCCATCTTCCTGTTGCACCATACGGCGTTCTGAGAAATCCCCTCTCCCCACGTTTTTCAAGGCACCGACGGGAAGCGGGAGGGCAAGTGCCGCACGGCATGCTAGGATATGTAGTTCCGTGGCAGTCTACGTCCCTCGAAGGACGTAGTTTCCCGGCAGGCTTTGCGGCGCGCCCCTTTCAAAACGGCGACAGTTGGGTCAATGCTCCTTTGCGATACCGGATTCTGAGAGGGACGGAGCTGCTTCTTTGCGGACGCTTGAAATTGTTCGGTAGCATGGATTCAAATATTTATAGGTGCCTTCAGCCTGGGCTGTCTATTAATATTCAGCGTAGCAACGGTAGGTGGAAGTTAAGGGAATGGGAGAAACGCGATCCGCTTTGGAATGTCTTGTTTCTCTTTCCGTAAGCAACGCGTTCAGGCTGGGGGAACGTTAGTGCGCATGCGTCACGGTTTTTGTCGCCTTTCTTTTGGGGTGTAGGCCCTGGTGTAGGCCCAGTATTTTACAAAAGAGGTGTATTAAAGTTTACGTGTCTCATTTCTCTGTGTCCATCTTCACCGCTCCTTATTCTTAATACTTAAGTAGAGGAATGTTCAGACCTCATAGTCAGTGCAATGCAAAACCGATACACAGATTTTAAAATAACCGACTGCACGCTGTTCCTGCAGTTTTTAAAAACTTGCTGATGAGAGCTGAATCTGTGTTTCTTATCTTCATTGATATCGGTAGTGCTTTTTTCCTGAACCCCATTAATTGAAGAAATTGCTCTGTCAAGCTACTGCCCTCCTAGGACAAGGATGGCCATTTCCGCACTCGCCTGTTATAGCGCGATGATTCCACTTTCAACCTCCTCTGGAATCCTGGGGTTTGCAGTTTCGGGAGGGGCCGGCCGGCCCCTCCCGAAACTGCAAACCCCAGGATTCCAGAGGAGGTTGAAAGTGGAATCATCGCGCTATAACAGGCGAGTGCGGAAATGGCCGCTGTCTCTTCTGACTGTCAGTGGCTTCCACATGTGTTGTGTCAATACTTATTCATTAAATTTATGTGCCGCCTTTCCACCAAAATTAATGCTCAAGCAGGCTAAAACACAACAAATATCTCTTATACAAAAGCAATACAAAATTAAAATGGTAAAACTCATCAGATAATAACACATCCTAATAAATACGTTAAATAAAAATGCATAAATAAAGAAAAACTCGGCACTCATCAGTTTAAGAACATAGGAAGAACTATGCTGTGTCAGTCCAAAGACGGTTGGCAAAGTGAACAACGAATTGCCTGTGAGAAGGCTGTCAGCAGGATATGAACACAACTCCATCATCCTTTGTTCACCAGCCACTGGCAGAGGCACACAGCCTCACAGTGGGGGTTATATATTGCTGTCCATAGTCTCTGGGAATTTGTCTAATCCCCTTTTCACCTTTTCAGGGTGCCCAAATTATGAGTATTCGCTCCATCTTGTAGTTTAAAAGTCTGCAGTTTTAACCACACAGTATGAAGAAATACTACCTTTTATCCAGAAATATCCAGTATGAAGAAATACTACCTTTTATCCACCAGGGAGCCCTGGTGGCACAGTGGTTAAATGCCAGTACTGCAAGCCACAAGGTTGTGAGTTTGATCTGCCAGGCTCCAAGGTTGACTCAGCCTTCCATCCTTCCGCAGGTCGGTAAAATGAGTACCCAGCTTGTTGGGGGCATGTATAGAAATGTTTCGAAATACATGCTATTTGTAAATTGTTTGTCGCCTCGATCCATATGGAGAGGCGGGATACAAATAAATAATAATAATAATAATAATCCTGAGACTTCAACTATTCCGCTTCAGTGGATGATCCTGGGTTTTAGTATTATGAGAACAGGGAAGCAAAGTCCACAATATATACGCTTCTGTCGTGTTGTCCTTCACTCTTCATTTTTCAAAGCTGAGCAGCCTCAAATCTTTTTATCCTTTCCCTGTAAGGGAGTTGCTTCTGTTCCTTGATCACGTTGGTTGCCCTTTTCTGTATCCTTTTCCAGTTCTATAGTATCTTTTTTTTCAAATGTTGCAACCACAGATAAACATTTTTGATGTACTTGCATCATCATCATCATCCATCAACATTATCATACATTTTTATTTCTTACTCACCTCTCCCCAAAGCTTGAGACGGAGTACAACATAGATTAAAATATAAGTAAAAACATGCTGTAGATTAAAGTACACATAAAACCATTTAAAGTACATCAATTTGAAATTCATAGTTAAAAATTGACTGGGTAGGCCTACCAGAAGAGATAGGCCTTTAGTACTTTTTAAGATTCAGACAGTCTATTTTGCTGTCGAATGTCTTCCATCAGGTCCTTCCACAGTCTAGGGGTGGCTAATTAAAAGGTCCTCTGGGTGATTGTTGCCAGTCTAGTCCTGGCCAGTTCAGGTAAATGGTCCCCAGAGGACCTCAGTGTATGGGGTGGATTGCATGGGAGGAGGCCACCTTGCAGGTAACTTAGACCCAAACCATATAGGGCTTTAAAGATAATAACTAGCACTTTGTACTTTGCCTGAAAGCTAATTAATAGCCAGAGGAATGATTTTAATGTTGGTGTGATATGCTCACTCCTTGATGTACCTGTAACTAATTTGGCTGCCATATTTTGGACCAGTTGGAGTTTCCAAACTTGGTACAAAGGTAGCCTAGTGTACAGTGCATTGCAGAAGTTCAACCGTGAGGTTGCCAGTGCATGCACTACCACCTTTATATCTTCCACTTCTAGGAAGAGGTGTAGTTGGCATATCAGCCAAAACTGATAATAAACATCATGCGTTTGTATAAGGACGGTAGGATATTGGCACATATTTTTTAGTGTTTTTCTAGTTGTGCCTGTTAATGAATTTGCCTTGTTTTGGTGGTGGTCAAAAACTGGGTTGATATGAGTACACAGTTTTTTGAAGATTTGCTTTTGAGGAATAACATCAAAAGATGGCGGCCACCACAGAAAAGGTTCTGCTTGATCACTTTTATGTAGGAGAACTGTCTCAAAAGGCAGTTTATAAATAATAACTGAAAATAGATTTCAGTACTAATATTGTCTTTTGTTTCTCCACCTTTCAACAATGCATGCAGTTAGTCTTTTCTTTGTAACTAAAGTGTATTAATTATTAACAGCTATGGCAGGGGAAAAAATATTTTTAGGGAATGATGCCAAGTAGCATTCAAATATGTTTAGCATTTTGGGGGGAAATATTGTCTCCTCAGAATCTCTTAATAAGTGGGGAGGCTTGGTTGGATGACAGGCAGCCCTTAACTACAGAGGTTTCAGATTGTTAAGGTCTTTGTAGATCAGTAATGCCACTTTGAAATGTGTCTTTGACTTTCAGTTGTAATTGTATTTGAATCCAATCCAATCATTCTGAATTTAGTATGCTAGCTAGTGCCAGTGTTATTTTATTGAATTATTCTGACTGTGATTTTATTTGATTTCCTTTTCTTTTACTTATATAGGAGGTATATATCCTCCCCTCAGATTGAATGATCCTCAGTTGGTTTACATTAGATTTCCATAAAACACACAGGTGCATACTTCCTCATAGACTGGCACTTAGTCCCTTCATGTTATACTTTCCCTTAGATCTACAATCATGGAATAAGTGGCTCTTGGAGCAAAATATTGTTTCCAGTAGTGTAGGAGAAGTGAGAAATAAACCGAGCAAAACTAAAAAGGTGATGGATACCATGAGATTTCACATTTTTGCTGTGCAGTGTTGGCAACAACCACCAAGTAAATTAGATGTGTTTACTAGTTGCTCTGTGAACAGCATATGCCTCAGAAAACAATCTGTGTATTTTTCTTATTTTGTCTCTGTCTAGTTATGACTGTTAGCATATATTAGAAGGCTAGTTTTTTGGTTCATTTTACACTGATCTAGATAATTGTCACATCTACAAACTGATTTGAAGGATTCTTTGTGAATATAACCTCTTCTAAAATAGCCTATGGAAACAAGAAATGTTCTGCTTGGCACTTCTATTCAGCAGGTAACTAATATTTCTGCAGTTTTAGCTAGATAAAGTGAATTTTTTAAAAAAATGTAGCTAGGATGCTTTCATCAAAGGGTTCATCGTCTATGTTGAGAAAAAAAAACCTATTTCAGCTTCCAATGATTAACTAGGCTTGTTATGTGGAACATGCTCATATTCTAAACGTGAGGCTAGTAGGACATTGGGTTAGTCATGGCTCAGAATGAACTATAGCAATCACCAAAAAAGTGATCCAGAATAAAGGAATACTGCAAAGTTATTCCTCTTGTGACTATTGAGAGGAAGAGATCTACCTATGATATGCCCACAGTCTTCTGACCCTTGCTTGCACATTTGTGGTAAAATCTGCACTCCATTTTTCCACTAAATGTTTCTGACTGAGTGACAATTCAAGGCATGTTTGTTTTCATGAACCTCTGATGTGCTGAAATTATCACTATTATGAAATAGCATACTTAAATGTCTTTTTTTTATTCAGGTGCAGTCCATGGTGCCACTATCAAGACTGTGAGTTTGGAAAAAAAGACTGTGTCAGTGGAATGGACAGACAGTAGCAGTATCAAAGGGAAAGAGGTGAGAAATAGGTTGTTTACCTCGGCAAGCTTTGAATAGGAATAAGTCCCATTGAATTTGATGTGAGAGAGAACATGTATAGCATTGCAGTTCTAAAGTATGGATTTCTTTAATAAGTGTTGGGTTAAAACTAGCCCCCACACATAATGTGCAGAATGCTTTGTGGAGAATTAGTAAGAGGATTCCAACTCTAAACTGTTTTGCACATCTCCAAAAGTTTTTCACTAGCAATTCCTTCCTCTCTTCATATTAGGAGGTTTTTCATCCCCCATTCTTCTTCCTTGTGGGACTTCCACTTAAATATGATGTAGACTTAGTGTGTTTATGAATGGGACACACAATTTAGTAGTGCAAACCTTGGGATTTTTTGCCACAGTTAAAGCATAACTGATTTGCATTATTTATATCCTGAATGTGCAGTCTTCCTCAAGAGTGTAAGAAATGTTGCATGACACCAATGGTCTTAATTGTTTACAAGAGTAACAAGAACTAGGTGGTCCACATTCTTTCTGCCCTTGTAAATGGTGTATAATGTGGAAACAGCCCCAGAAGCAATCGAGCCTTTTTTCTTAGAAAGCTAGATAATTTAGGCTGTAATCCTGATTTACTCACTTGGAAGTAAGCTCTTCTTTGCTTATCAGGGCTTAACTTCTGAATACACACAAGTAGGACGAGCCTGCATCATATTTATGTATTAAACAAAATATATTTAAAATTGTTTGTGTGCACTATGTTATGTGAGGCTTTAACAATGAAATTAGCATCTATTTTTGTGTGAGTAAGAAGCAGTATCTCCTAATATGGTATGATGTATATAAGAGATGTCTAGTTGATCTGAAGCCTTTGGGTCCATATGCTTGCTATTTGCTGTATGGATGTCCCTGTAGCTCTGGAAAGTGGCTGTTGGAATACTGAAGCACTAGCAACAGGATTATGATGTCACTCTAAGGTCATGACATGACTTGCTCACTTTACCTCTGTACAAAACTAACAGGGAGAAGTCAACTACATAGGCTAACTGATTGATTGTGGATTAGTCAATAAACACATCAGTTTTTGGAGTGCCAGTCTTCATTAGAATTTATTTCAGTAAGTAAATGCCTAGTAAACATGTGGGACTCTCTCACTGCAGAAATCAGAGAATGATTAGGATGTACTAAGATTAGCTCCCAGAGATTAAAGCATTTGTGGCAAATGGACTTTGTCAGTGCCTTTTGAAGTACACTGTCTCCTATGGAACTGTATGAGGTTTAGATGACACTGGCAGGCAGCTTGTTTTGATAAACCTCTTAAATATCAGCTCATAGGAACAGTTAATGTATTGCTCATCCTTTAAACCTGACATCCTGAACAAATCATTGCCTTTGATGGATTGATGATATCTGAGGCTGAAGCATTGGTACAGGTTAGATTTCCTTCTGATTTTTTCCCCCTTTGTAGATTGACTTTAATGATGTGGTAGCAATAAATCCAGACCTGTTCACAACTCTAGTCGCTGCTGATGTGAAAGAAAGCCTTCTTGGCCAAGAGAATGTAACCACACAGGTAGGTGATTTTTGGTGTCATTTCTCAGATATTTGAGCAGGCAGCAAGATTCCTGAAACACTTGAGTTTTAAACATGATATCAGTCTTAGTGAGTGCTTTCTAGACCTTTAAATACTCTGCTACTTCATGCCTGTCTCTGTGTTAACCTGTAAAGGTTTAAACATTGGTCATATAGTTGATACCAGTGTTGATACTCTTCATGAGTATTTGTAAATACTCTACATGCAGTAGATTAAATAAATAGTTCTATGTAACTTATTTTTACTTGTGTCTTTTGGGGATAAGTTCTGTTTTTCTCTAGAAAACAACATTATTGTCCTTTAAAAGTACTGATTATTGCTTTTCTCTTTGCCTGTGTGGTTATTTCCACTGAGTGCAGTGCTAGTGGGATGGCATCATGACCCTACATTTTCAGTGGACTCTATGGGGCAGGGGTTGAATCAGTGAGTTAGATGGAGACTTGGAAAACAATGGATTGGATGATGGAAAAAAGTACCCATACACAACCTAAGAGAAATGAGAACAAGGCAGTGACAAAAATCTGAAAACAGGTGGAACAGAAGAAAGAAGCCTGGGAGCAGATAAGTAGAAAGAGACCCTTGAAAAGAGAACAATATATACCAGACCATAACTTAAACAAATGGCGTGAAACTAAAATGTGAGGAGGGAATGTGCACAGATAATTGCTTCTAGGAAATGTTGACAAGTCCAGCTTTTTTTAATGGATTGGATTAGATTGGATTGGCTAGTATTCTCTTTTCTGTGTGATAGTGGAAGGTCGAAAATATAATTGTTCACTGCTGTGTTTAAACCTGCTTGTGGCTTTTCCCTGTCCACACTCTGCCTTCTCTCCAGTTACTGTAGTCTCAGCTAGTATATTCTTCTGTCTCACTATTGTTAGGTTTGTTGTTTGTTCAATGGAGTTTTTTTCTGCTGCTCACCCTGTAGTTGTCTGATGTAGCTTCTCAACTCTTCTCTTCTCATTAGTCTGTACCAAAGAATTTTCTTCAAATGATTTTCTTCTTCTGCCTTCCACTTTTATGTAGAGAATGGAAGTGTATATGCTACTGTGCACTTTGATCACTCCACAAGGACTCATTCCAGACCTCTCCACCTCTTGGTTGTCAGTACTTGTCCTTATATACCTTTAAGGACTTGGCTGGGCCAGTAACTCTCTATCTCTTGTGTGCCCCTTGAGGAGAAATAAAATATAAATATAGATGAAGATAATAGTCATAATGACATTACAGCTTTTATGGCATTTGTTCATCTGGTTTATATGACACTGCTGGTTTGTTTTTCCCACTGTAACTTGTATTCGTATGTGCCTTCAAGTCACCTGTCGACTTATGATGACCCCATGAATTTCACAGTGTTTTCTTAGGCAAAGAATATTCAGGGGTGATTTTGCCAGTTCCTTCTGAAATATAGCCTATAGCACCTGGTATTCATTGACCTATCCAGGTACTAGCCATTCCAGATCATGACCCTGCTTAGCTTCCAGGATCAGACAGGATCTGATGCCTTTAGGTGTTTAGGCACCAGCCAACAAATTATCTCCAGATCCTTTTTGCGTGCTTTCTCAAAATTAGAAATATTATCTGTGACATGCATACAGCTGTGTCTTCCTTGAATTATTTTGAAGACTTTTGTTTTATAAAATATTAAAAGTTTTATAAAATATTAAAGTATCCCTATTTTTCATTTTTGGGTGACAAGTAGACATGTTAGTATGCTGCAGCAAAAGCAATAAAGAGTCTTGTGGTATCTTAATGACTTAACATATTTTATCTGGTATAAGCTTCCCACTTTATCAAATGCATGGAACATTGCCTCAATGGGAAGGAATTTATGCACATGCCTAGGGTAGGAAGGGGAAAATACAAACACTGCCAGGTTGGTGAATGTTCACTGCATGAACAGCCATCTGAGAACATTTCAGTTCTCTCTTTTTTTGACTACCAAAGGCACTTGGGAAACCTGGTGATCTAATTATCACAAGTAGTTGGTACAGAGACACAGGGAAGGTACAATGCTTCTATCTCAGGTGGCTGTTCATGCAGTGAACAAACAAGATGACATGGAAATTCTGGACCATTCAGACAACTACTATGTCAGACTACACAGAGAGGTCATTGAAATCCATAAACCCATGGACAATTTCAACAGGAAAGAAGAAACTCGGAAAGTAAACAAGACTACCAGTACTGAAGAACACTAAAATCAAGACTCAAAAATATGCCAATGAACACCACCCAGACTCTGGAGGTCCCTCTACAGGGAACAATACAATGGGTTGCTAATTTACTTAACTCACTGTTATGCATATCCCCTGGCTAACAATACAACCCTGGGAGATATCCCATCAATAGGCCATCACACAGGCCAACTGTAACACATGCAAATTGCTCCCTCCCACCCAGGGACTACACAAGTATATATACTCTGTCTCACTTCCATGCCACTAGATCCTCTGAAGATACCAGCCACAGATGCAGGTGAAACATCAGGAGAAAATAGTAATAGAACACGGCCTCAAAGCCTGGAAAACCCACAACAACCAATGCTTTGAAATGCTCTGTTATGCTGTTTCAGAAATCCCTATTCCAAAACAGCAAGATATGCCCCCCCATATGCCTTGGAAGGTGACCAGGACTGATGAAATGTCACTTCCAGGTGTTGACAGCTGTAATTGTGCCACTGCAGTCATCTGAAAGCACCAGAAATTAGCATGTGCACTCCTTTGGGTTCCAGATCATGTCCATCTTTACTTTAGAGTAATTCTTCTGGTGAGAGATTATAGTCAGAAAGTGTTAGAGGGAAGAGATATGTGGGCAGTGAGAATGGCCTGAATAGTGGTTATTTAATAAAAGCTGGGAGGTAGTAGAAATGTCTCTGTAAAGTGTTAATCAACACATGCAGTATCATTAAAAAGTATTTGTCCATATTGAAGATTCAGGAGATAGAGTTGCTCCTCCTTACACATTCTTTTCAACATCTTTTTGAGAATGTCTAGCTTGAGATAAGAAATGATGTATTTGGGAAATGAAGCATACACCCACTGATCTTAAATTACTGCTGATGTATTGTGACCACTTATGCTTTTGTGTAGAGACAGTTGTAGATGTCCTGTGTAAAATTTAGTAGACCCTTGTTGAAAAATAGAGGAATATATCATATTGGAAGGTGGGTGGGGATATGAACCTCTGACATTGTGGCTTACTTTATTAGGCCCTGTAGTTAGGCCCCTAATAATATTAGTAGGGTAGGCATGTTGACAGAGTTGGCATTTCTCTCTGCCTCAGAATCATGTTCCTGTGTCTTAGTTTTGTTGCTGTTGGTGAGTAATCCTGTCAAGTTGGACAGGTTTCTATGAGTACAAGCATCTTTCTAACAGGTTTTGTACAAGAAGTGGAAACTGTAGGGTGTAACAAGTGGTGTTCTGTTGTTATCAGTTCTGGGTTTGTAAATAATTTACAAACATACAGAACTTTACTCTCCAATCAACCTAACCGGTTTAACAGTTCTGTACTTCAACTGTCTTGGAACTCTCTCTTCCATTTCTTTAGAATCTTCACCCCACTCTCTTGGAAGGCAGATTGATGCATTAGATTGCAAGGAGAGTTCTTCACTTACATAGGTTCTTTTCATAAAACCCTACTCGGTTTCAAGCTGAGACTTTGAAGAGACCTCTCACATGAGCCTGCCTTTCCACTGTAGTCATCATGTGAGGCCTTATGTCACATCTCATTGCCTCTTGAGGTTGAGGAGCAGGACAAGGTATCCTTAACATTGAGGTTATGGAATTATCTCCTGAGAAAGGACTCACTGATTCCCTTTATTATGGCTTTCTGTTAACTCATATAAATATTTTTATTGGCCTGGCTGATTGACAGGACTTTTTCCTTTTTGGTTTGTTTTTAAAAATCTGATCTTGTTTTTCAGCTTTTCTTCCATTCATTCTAACTATATAATAATTATGATTACAAGCTGCTGTGGTGGTTAAAAGTTGGTGTATAAACATATTAATTTCAAAAAGAAAAACATTTCCATGTTGTGCGATTCTGTCTTTCTATTTAGCTTCCTCCTTAATATCTAAATCTGCCTTATCTTCTTGGGCTGTGATAGCACAGTAGCAATAATCACACGTTGTTGTTTATATAGTTCCTCTGATGTACACTTTACAAGTAAAACAACAATAAAAAACATCCAGTCCTGATAGAGACATACAATCAAAAACATATGCACACAGGCCTAACAATAGCAACAGCTACAGAAAAACCCTGAGCTGAGAGAGATTACCCCTTGACATCTCATTCAGCCAAGTCTCTGTAATACAGGCCAGGTTGGTATGCTCACCCAGAATCAAATCCTGCACAGCACTTGCTTCTCCATTCACCAACCTGGCATTCAACAGCAGCCTTTGCAACCCCCCAGGGACTGTCACCAGGCCTATCCAGGCTATTTGATCTGGGAGATAGTCTGGAGCAATGGGCTCCCTGTTAGGGTCTCCTCTTTCATGGTATTGTAATTGTCTCCTCCCTCTGTATCTTCCCCTGCTCTGTACGACTCCAATAGCCGCTCCCTCAGTCTGTCCACCCCCTCCTTCCTTCTCGAATACATGTCCGACCTGTATTGGGCAGACAAAGCAGTTAAAAATTAAAAACAATCTGTGCAATATACAGACAGGCAGATGGTAAAGGCAGGTAACAAAGCTTTGTCTCTGTTGGGCAAAAGGGCACCATTGCTTTCGTGTCCCTCTGAAGTAGCTCCTCCAAAGGAGTGACCCCCTTTAGTCTTACCCCACTGGTGGCAGACTCACCCCCACAAGAGTCCTCCTTTTATGTCTCAGGCAGGCAAAGCAGCTGTGCTGAGTGGTGAGCAGTATCTGCTGAGTGAAGGCCTCAGTCTTGCAGAGGGCAGAGTCCCACGAGTGAAGCAGAGGCCAGTGTGGCTACTCCTGAATATAATACATTGTGACTCTTATTTCCGGGCACAAAACACAGATTAATATCAGTATTTAAACTCTTCAGTTCCTCTGTGTTAAATACAAAGCTGTATATAATTTTTAACAATTTGTCTGTGGCCAGGAATTCCATGCAGGCTAGTGCATAGACTGGCGGAAAAACTTAACAGATCTCTCCATCCCTTCTTTGCCCTGCTTTATTTCTGTGTGAGTCACAGAGGAGGAAAGTTTCTTCCTTTATAGCCAGCCTGGGGAAGCTAGAGGAGCAAACAAACAATCTCTTAAAGTGATGTTATGAATCCTTTTTTGTTAACTTGCACAGGGGAGATGCTTGGTCTTCTGTTTTAGACTTCAGCAGACTGGTTTTAAAAAAATGGCAAACTAGTAATTTCTAAACAGCTTTATAAATACTGTGGATTTCTGTAATATAAGGTGAGATTTATTTACATAAATAGAAAACTTTGTTTTTTCTACTTCAGAGACAAAATTGCAGGACGTCACTCTCAAAAATTCCTGCTCCAAGAGAAGGTAAATTCCCTTTTAGTGGAGGTAGATATTATGAATAGTTCTAATAATTAATATTAAATGAACTCTCATGTTGCATGTGCATTTGAGGATATATGCTACCATTTAACTAGTGAGACTGAATATGAAGATTTCAAGTGTAAGATTTTCCTGTTTTATTTGGTAACATCCTACAGAAAAACATATAACCCACCTCAGTGTTTATATACAGCTCAAGGTGGCTAACAACAATTCTTCTTCGTGGTCTCTGTGCCTCATACATTAGGAGCTTTTGCGCCTGCACGGTAGCGTATGGAAAATTTTAGAGCTGCTTAGCTTGGCGGGAACCCTTCCCCCATGCCGGTACTGCACATGCTCAGCCCACTGAGCAACAGTCACTCCTCAGTTCTTTCTTGTCCGCCGTAGCGTACAGAAGGTTCTTTAGTGGCTTGTGCTTTTTTCGTCTTTTTCTGGCATTACGGACTTGGATTTTGGACTGTGTGTGGTATTCGGACCCCTCTTCTCCCCGTCGTCGTCTCTTTTCTCTTCGTCTCCGCGATTCTTCTTCACCTCCATCGAACTGTCTTCTCTGTCCCGGATGCTCAGTCTATGTCGGCCCTGTTCAAAAAGTGCGTCTCCTGTGGTCGGAAGGTCGCTCTATCCGACAAGCATCGCCAGTGTCTCTTCTGCTTAGGTGAGACCCACAACGTGCAAGCCTGTCCAGTTTGTCGGGAGTTTTACCCACCAAACCCTCTGCAACCGTTTGGCAAGGCTCAAGTCTCACTGTTGGGAGGAGTCCTTGTGAGCGAGGGACGAGGCACCCGTTGTGATGTTGGAGAAGGCGAAATCAGCGACTGTTGCACCGTCAGCAGCTGCCGCGCCGTCCACCTCGTCAGTACCGGGCTCGGTACCGACGTTGAAGCTGCCGAAGATCCCAAAGCTCTCCACAGTCCAGACTCAGGAGACACCTGCGGGCTCGCAGGCTTCGACTTCTTCCAGGCCTCTAACAGCGGCCCAATGAAAACGTCTATCTTCTCAAGATGTCAGGGAGAAGGAGAAGAAGAGGAAGAAGAAGGAGAAGAGGCGCTCCCCTCTTATGGAAACCCGCCCTCTGACACCTCCGCCGACCCTGCTCGCTGAGGAAATGGTAGAGCAGTCGGACCCACAGGAGGTCCTTGAGGTGTCGGACGAGGAGCCAGCCATGGAGGCCGTGCCCCCAGAACCGTCCAAACTAGCGGTTGCTGGTACCCCGCTGAGTCACCACAAGGCGGTAGACTGCCGGGAGGCGGCTGCGACCAGACATCGGCCTTTGCCCAGCCAACAGCCAGCCTCTTGAAGGAGCCAATCTCGCTCTCGGTCCCGCTCTCCCGAATGGAGAGCCAGGCCTCCATCTCCTCACCATCGGGAGATGTGCCTAGACAGAGCCCACACTTGGGACTCGGTGTTTACCTCGGTAGGTACGGCCGTGAGCACCTCTGGCGTGAGTACCCTGGGTCTTATCACTCCTACTCCCCGTCATACAGGGATAGGTACCATGCTGACCCATGGTACCGGTCACCTCGGTGTCGATCCAGTTCACCATCAAGGGAAGCGCATCGCCGTTACGAGAGGCTGCCTGCAAGATCGCCCTCCCTGCATTATCGGAGGTCTAGAGAGCCCTCACCTTGTTACAGGGCAGTGTCACCTCCCCCAAAGGTGACGTCGACCGCGACGCGTGCTGTGTCGGATACCACCATGACACAGGCCCGGGCTCCAACCACCTCGACCACACAGGCGGCCCACCCTCGACCCTCGACAGTGCCTGATAAGGTGACGCCAACCACGACCACAACATCGTCTGTGATACCGGCGACGATGATGACTCCATCGCCTGCCCTGATAGCGGAGAAACCGATGGAGAGGTCCCCGTCTCCCTCCTCTCAATCCTATGAGATGAGTCGGACTCGGAAGACTCAACACTGTCTTCTCATGAATTGCCTCCACTGGCCTTTGGAGAACCAGCCCCGGATTCCGCATCGCAGGATGTCCGACAGTTCTCTGTGATCCTCCTCTGCATGGCCACGGTGTTAGGCTTGAAGGTTGCAGACCCAGCCCCAGCAGCGCAGGACCCCGTCTTCCAATATCTCGAGATGCGCCTACCATCCACCATGCGCTGCCCTTCTTGCCTACGCTTTTGGATGCCCTGAAACATCCATGGCCCAAACCAGCCTCAGCCCAACTGATACCGCACAGATTGGAGCACCTGTATAAGACCCGAAAGGAAAATGCGGAGTTCCTTTTTAGCCACCTGGTCCCAAACTCCATTGTGGTGGAGTCGGCCCAGACCAAAGGTGGTAACAGGGCACACACGACCCCGCCGGACCGCGAAGGTCGGAAACTTGACAACTACGGTCGAAGGTTCTATTCTGCCTCATCTTTGGTGGCTAGGGTTCTCAATACGATGGCCTGCCTTGCTGCTTACAATAGAAATATCCTAGACCAGCTCACTCTGCTCCTGGCAGACCTTCCTGACGACTCCCGAGCAAGCGCCGCTCAATTATTTAACGAAGCAGTGGCACTTGCGAATCAACAGATCGCTTCCTCGAGGTACGCCGTGGAGGCTACCTCGAGGGTGATGGTTGGGTCAGTTGCCCTTCGACAACATACCTGGCTACGGTTGTCGGGGCTACAAGAGGACAGGCGCAAGAGGTTCGAAGAACTCCCCTTTGATGGCCAGGGGCTCTTCCACTCCTCTACCGACGAGGCCATGGACCAACTCATCAAGGCCCGACTAACGGCCAAAAAGATAGGCATCAACCAACCGCAACCTTGCTGCAGCTTCGACTCACGTCTGTCGTGGCGTAGGTCTTCCTCCTCCACATATCAACCGTCTATGCGATCGACTGCTTCCCGGTGTCAGTACCCTGGCACTCCAGGACTCAAGCTCTGAGTCTGAACCAGAAGACTTCAAAGCCATGGAGCCTGCTGCACCAGCAGACCCCACCCCAGAGGCTGCCATGGAGCCTGCTGCACAGCCCACCTCAGAGGCTGCCCTGGACACAGAGCCCTTGGCCCCAGTAGCCCCAGCAATGGAGCCAGGGGCTGCCTTAGACCCAGAGATTCAAGACCAGGTGCCTACTTACCAGCAGCATCGGGAGCAAAAGAGTGCTCTCAGAAGGTCAGAGTGTTTAAATAGGAAACACCAAGCAATCAAGCTCCAGCTGAGGTAGCACCTGGGTGAGGGCCTGCTTAATAAAAGCACTCACTCAGCCTTGGGTCTTTGTCGGCTCACAACCGTCCATTTTGGGTTTGCCCGCTGGGCTATTGGGGACCCTTGCCTTGCTTCCTGAAACGCTGCCCGACTGGCTGAGGAACAAACTCTGTGGTACATGGACTCTGTTTGCTGTTTTGCCTGGCTGTGATGTAACAGCCAGGGAATATCTTTGCTGCAAAAGTCTCTTTAGTTTACTGCTGCCTTATCTACCCACTGCTGAAGTAAAGCCCTTTGATTTATTGCCTGTCTGCCTTATCTGGGAAAAGACCGATTAGCTGGCTCTTGGCTGCCTGCCACGCCTTGGCGTTGACACCTGGCCTTCCACTTCGTCTACCACTCAAAGACCTCTTCGGAGATGCCCGTCCTCTTCCAAGAAGTCTTTGTCGGGGACGAAGTCCCGGTTTTGACCGCTGTCGCGGGTCACCACCGATACCATTGTTCAGCCTACCAGCATCCCCGGAAGATCAGCCGAGCTTGGCCAGACACCTTGCCAAGTGGCGGAATGTCACCATGGACTCTTGGGTACTTACCATCGTCTGTCTTGGCTATGCCATCGAATTTCAAAGTATACCACCGCGAGGCGTCTACTACTCCACGCCGGCCAGCTCAGCTCTGTTGGAAGAAATCCAGTCCCTATTGCAAAAAGGGGCGATCGAGGAACTTCCGTCCTCAGCCAAGTCCACCGGCTTCTCCCAGTACTTTACGGTACCAAAGGCGGGCAGAACCCTGCGGCCCATCCTAGACCTCAGAGGGGTGAACGGCTACATCCACCCCAAGAGGTTCAAGATGCTCACGCTGCCCTCGATCCTACCCTTCCTCTGGCGAGGGGACTGGTTCACCTCCATCGATCTTCGGGATGCTTACTTCCACATCGCCATTCGCCCGCAGCACCGTCGATACCTGCAGTTCGCGTTTGATGACACCTGCTACCAGTACAGGGTGTTGCCTTTCGGACTTTCCACCGCGCCCAGGGTCTTCACCAAAGGCATGGCCCCAGTGGTATCATACCTGCAGACGAAGGGCGTCTCCGTCTCCGTCCACCCCTATCTGGACGATTGGCTCTTGGTGGCGTCCTGCAGACAGAAACTTTACAGAGACATACATCGGACACTCACTCTTCTCACCTGTCTTGGACTTCAGGTCAACCCGAAGAAGTCCCACCTCGAACCCTCAAGGGTTCTCGACTTCATCGGGGCGACCCTCGACTCGGTGTCGTCAATGGCGTACCTACCAATGGACCGGGTGCGAATGCTCTGCTGGGCGGTGTCGAGCACTTTCCATGCCCCGACAGTGACAGCGAGGAGAATTCAGCAGCTCCTTGGTTATATGTCCTCCACAACTGCCATGACTTACCTCTCCTGGCTGCGTGCACGACCACTCCAGCACCGGTTCATCCGAGTTTTCAACCCACTTCTAGACGACCAGAGATGCCTGCTCCAACTGCCTCAACATGTGCGTTAGTCCCTACTGTGGTGGCGGTCCTACAGCCACCTCCTGACGGGCATGCCGTTCCGGGAGGAGAACCCGAGAGTCATGGTAATGACAGATGCCTCCCTCTTTGGGTGGGGAATGCACTGCGACAAACTCAGAGTCCGCAGCCGGTGGATTGACCACGAGACCGCTCTCCACATCAATGCCCTCGAGCTCCTCGCCATCTGGAAGGGTCTGAGGGCCTTTCGACACCTCGTTACCGGCTGCACGGTGCTGATCCTCACAGACAACATGACGGCGGTCTGCTATGTCAACAGACAAGGAGGGACTCATTCGACCACCCTCCTCAATATAGCCCTCGACCTATGGGACTGGTGCGTCTCTCTCAAGATCCATCCAGTGGCAGTTCACCTGGCCAGGCACGAGAACACCACAGTGGACGCACTCAGCAGGGACACCTCATCCCACCATGAGTGGTCCCTTTCCAGAGAGGCATTCCAGATGGTTCGAGATCGATGGGGCAAGCTGACGATCAACCTCTTCGCTACCAGCAAGAACGCGAAGTATCAGCGATACTGTTCGAGGGCCGGCCGGGATCACCATTCCATCGGCGATGCCTTCCAGTTCGGGTGGAATGAGGGTCTCCTCTACGTCTTCCCTCTGTTTCCCCTCCTGGGCCGAGTGATATTGAAGATCCTCGCAGACCGAGCCGATGTCATCCTTGTTGCCCCGTACTGGCCGAGGCAGCACTGGTTTGCCCCCCTGCTCCAGGCTGCTCGGGGGAGGATCCTTTGGTTCCCAACGGTACCGGACCTCCTCTCGCACTCCAACGGCCTTGTGCTTCATCCAGACCTACCACTCCTGGCCCTCCATGCTTGGCGGATATCGCTCTAGCCGACCCTGTCATCGGGAACGTTTTGACCGTGGCTAGGAAGGAATCGACACACCGCAACTACCACTACAAGTGGAGGCGTTTCGTCACCTTTGCGGAAGCGCAACGGGAGCCTGTGTCGCCTGTAAACCTGCCGACAGTGCTCCACTTCCTTCTACACCTCCGCGAACAGGGCTTAGCCTTCTCTTCCCTGAAGGTTTAGCTCGCCGCTATCGTGGCTTACCAACCTCCACGATCGCCATCGGCGGCCTTCTTCCGCGACGGTACCGTGAAGCAGTTTTTGAAGGGCCTCCAGCACCTCTATCCACCGATATCGCCACCGCTACCAGCGTGGTCGCTCTCTCTGGTGCTGTCGCAGCTGACGAGACCACCTTTCGAACCCATGGCGACCGCAGACGACAGGCTGCTCTCCATAAAAACTGCCTTCTTGGTAGCTATCACCTCTGCCATATAGGCAGGAGAGTTGACAGCCCTCCGGACTGACGAACCTTACCTGGTGTTTCACAGAGACAAGGTAGTCCTTCGGCCTGACATCTCTTTCCTGTCGAAGGTGGTGTCTAACTTCCATCTCGGCCAGGATATCATCTTGCCAAACCTTCTACCCTAATCCTACAACACCTTTGGAGCGATCCCTCCACTCCCTGGATGTTCGTCGGGCGATGGCCTTCTACATGGATAGGACTGCCTCTTTTCGACAGACCCCGTGCCTCTTTGTGTGTTACGGCAGATGTCAAAGAGGCCATAAAGTATCCACCCAGCGTTTCTCAAAATGGGTGGTCCAGACTATCACACTGGCGTACAAGCTCGCTAGGAAGCCCCCGCTAGCATTCCTCCGGGCTCATTCCACCAGAGTCGTTGCAACATCTGCAGCCCTCCTGCGTGGAGTGGACCTGCAAGAACTCTGCCGTGTGGCGACCTGGTCCCAGCCATCGACCTTCGTGCGCCACTACAGGCTCGACTGCCAGTCCCGTTGAGATGCTTGTTTTGGACATGCTGTGCTGACTTCTGTACTCTAGGACCTGACCCACCGTCCTACCGGTAAGCTACACAGTCTCCTAATGTATGAGGCACAGAGACCACGAAGAAGAAGAACAGGTTGCTTACCTGTAACTGCGGTTCTTCGAGTGGTCATCTGTGGCCTCATACATGCCTGCCCTTCCTTCCTCTCTTTTTCAGGTCCCCTTTTTCGGTGGACCACAGAATGGAGGAGAGACCGTTGCTCGGCGGGCTGAGCATGCTCAGTACCAGCATGGGGGAGGGGTTCCCGCCAAGCTACTAAGCTCTAGAATTTTCCGTACGCTACTGCGCAGGCGCGAAAGCGTCTAATGTATGAGGGCACAGATGACCACTCGAAGAACCACAGTTACAGGTGAGCAAGCTGTTCTTATCAGTAATAAAATACTGTAAAATTACAAAAAACATTTCCCCAAGGAAAATTCTTGATGCTAATGGAAAGATTATAAATCTGATGATGGTAGTTTTCTGTTAAGAGACAAGATAAATATAAAGTTACCATGGTTTCTGTTGTGCAAATATTAAGTGAGTTTGTTTTGAATTTAAATGTTTGCAAGCAAGTGGGATAATTTATCAAGAAGACTTACAGATTTGATAGTTGTTCTTACGGGGGATTTTTCTCAGAAATTCTGGTGTTTTCAAGTGTACCTCAGTTGTAATAATCATTTCATTAAATAATAAGTGTGCGTACTGGGGAGTTTGTTAGAAGTGCAAAACTGGCTACAATGCTAAACTCTTCACACTATTAGATTAGACTTCACCAACTTTCTCTAGATCTGTCTTTTCCCTAAGTGCTTGCTGAAATGGTTTAATTGGTGTCTTGTGCAAGTTTGCACGAAAAGTATGCAAGTGTTTTTCAAGTGAATACTGGTGCTGTTGAACTGACCACTGGTACCATTTTTCCTTACTTCTTTAGCACTACGGTTCCAAGCTAGCAAAATGTCTGTCATAGCAGAATCACAAAACAACCCTCTGGGAAATGAGATGGAGGTAGAATCACCTGCTTCTGTGCCATCACGAAGCCATTCTGCTATTCCTGGTGAGTTAGCTGTAGAACAATACAGCTTGCCCTGCAGATGTGTCTGAATGGACAGAGTATCATGTACTTTTTGCTTTGAAAGACCTTGTATCTGTGCACCACTGAAATTTTGTCTTCTTGCACTTCATCTGCAAAATTTAACATTCAAATTCATTGCATTGCTTAACCATTTCACATCCCAGTCCAATACCAGTCTTGCAATAATTACAGTGGATATCTCAAGAGCGCTTGTGCCATAGCAGAAATCAGTGTGGTCAGAAGGGCATATATTTTCCTGCTACTGCACACCCTAAATGAAACCTTATGCTTGAAAATCCTCAAATGATATATTTGGAGGCAAGTAAAAATGTGTGGTTGCCACCAACATTGCCTTTCACACCATGCTGAATATTGGGGATGCTCCAGCATTTCCAAGATACAGTGTTCAGCATACTAATCCTCGGGAAACTCACCAGAATAGAAACTCATATGTTTATTTCTTCACATGTTCAGGTTAGTTTTATCTTGTTTCTTCTATAGCAAATAAAAATTTCCTCAGTGTTTTGCAGACCACAGTATCAGGTTGCTGGAATACAGCTGCTCACCTATGTATCACTTGGGTGGGTTTTTTGTTTGTTTTGTTTACAACAATAGGTCAGGCAACTATTCTGATGTTCAGTTCAGTTATTCTTAATGTTCATGTCCCTTGGGTTTTTTTGCTGCATTTAGAAACCCTCACCTTTTGGGTTAAATCTATATGGGGTATTTTTTGTTTCTCTCTGATCTAGCCACTATCAACCATCCCACTGTTTCTTATGTTGTCTTGTACAGTATTTTTAACCACTGATTTTCTGCCTCAACAGTTGTACGAGCTCGATCTAGAAGTAGTTATTGTGCTGATCGATGTAATGTTCAATCAAATGGCAGTGGAATAACAGAAGAACCTCCACAATCTCTCAGAATTGTTTCTGCTCCAGTTCAAGGTAGAAGAATGTCTGATAGTTTTCCTTCATGAATCTTTTAGTCCAGTCTT
Organism: Ctenosaura bakeri; assembly: GCA_948474755.1. Lineage (NCBI taxonomy): Eukaryota > Metazoa > Chordata > Lepidosauria > Squamata > Iguanidae > Ctenosaura > Ctenosaura bakeri. The sequence goes on along the minus strand of CAOLHI010001144.1, from coordinate 359,845 downwards.
GTTGAATACCGTTGAGGATGTGGATTAAATCTGCACATCAGTTCCGCAGCCACATCTGGCTCTCAAATATGTAAAGTAGTTAAAAAATAGAAGGGAGGAGGGAAGAGGAGTTGCACAGTGCATTGTACATTACATTGTACATTGCTGATTATCAAGTTTATTTTGGTGTGAGCATTCATAGATTATAAGTCACTTCTTCAAATGTGCTAATTAAATCTATTGGTTTAAAAGATGCCACAAAAGCTCCCTTCGTGCTTTTTTTCTGAAGCAGATTAGCACAGCTTTTCCTTTAGAAAAATGATATAAAGTGACATTATGAGTGTATCTTAGTGTGCAGAATGCCTTCTCTGTTCACTATCACAGCCAATTTCTCTTCATTTAGCGTTGGTGAGCATGACTAATGGTCAAAGCAGGTGACTTCCAGATAAACGTGAATCTGTAGCTATTTTTCTTAAGGGCAATGAATAGCAAATTTGTTGATGGAATTGCTTTCTTAGACATCTTTGGATGTAGGTCAGGAATGGGAAAAGTGCAGCCCCCTAGGTAATGTGTAGTCCCAGGGGCACAAATGCAGCCTCCTATGTCCCTTCCATTTAAAAAATCCTGAACCCGCCCTTGTGCTCTGTGACATCTAGGGGCAAACAGTTTCACTAGGTTCTGTGGGCCCCCCTCAGGCTTTTATGGGCTGAAAAGGTCTTTTTCCAAAACTGGAAGTAGGGGAGATGGGGTCCTCCCAGGTCTAGCAAGGGACATATGCTCTCCTAGACCTAAACCTCCACTGTAGGTTGTTCTTTCTTTCTTGATATCACTAATGGCACTGGTCTTCCTCTAGCTCGGAGAAAGTCTAACATTGTGAAAGAGATGGAAAAAATGAAAAATAAGAGAGAAGAGAAAGAGCTCAATTCTCTGAAATGAGAAACAAGCGAGCACAGGTGAGGATATGAAAATATATAATTCTTTAAGTGAAATATTCTGAAGAGTATTCCACTTGACAGCAGAATGCTACCAGTATTTTGGGTGACATAGAAAATTGGGGTATCTTTCTTCCCTCTAATCTGAATAAACTAAGACATTCAGGGTGTATACAGCTCTTTTGTGTGCATGGAATGATTTAATAAAGCATTTCATATTAATCACTTTTCCATATTTATGTTCCTGGCTGTCTTTATCAAAGGCTTTAATGTCAGGGCTGCCCAAACAGGCTCTCCCCTCCATGCCTCATACCCTTCCCACAGACACACGCATACATTTTGATATTTGCACTTTTCCCACTTTTGTGGGAATCCTGAGTCCTTAACTCTACCGAATGTGGAGGGCTAGTTGTCAGTGATGAATTGCACTTTAATTGCAGAATAAATGCTTAATGAAAGTCTAGTGTTTGGTATTTTGCCCAAGGAAAGATCCCTTCCAGCATTCCTCGTGCTCTGTTTTGTAACGAGTACTTCTTGTTCTTGGGAGAGGAGAAGCCCTACACTCCAGTGCCCTTAAACCCTTATTGTAGCAAGTCTTTCAACTAATTACTACTTTCCCTTACAGGAGTTTGACAGTAGTTGTCCAAACTGGGACTTTGCACGGATGGTCAAGGAATACAGAGCCACTCTTAATTGCCAGCCAATATCAATGAACGACCCAGTGAGTAAATACCTGCAGCTAACCAGCTGTATGTTATGTTGCCTCAAACATTGTCTTCTGCTAACTGTAATTAAAGAGGCAACAGTGAGAAGCCTCTGAGAACATCAAGATCTATATAACTGCAATAAATGAACTATGGAAGGGAACTCTTTCTGGTCTCTAAAGATATTATCAAAGTTTTGAAGTCAACACTGACAAACATTGTGCATGTAACACTGAGCAGGTGTAATATTGTTGCTGAATGAAATCAGTAGGATATTAATTCAGTAAACTTTTCGAGATCAGGTACATGATCTGTACATTGAATTGACTGATCCAAGCAGATGGCTGCTGTGTTCTTTTAGCAATTAATATTTCATAAAGGGTACGATGTCCAAAGTGTCTCTGACAGATCTGTTTTCTGGTTTCATCCAGGTAACTTAAATCATGTGAATGATACCAACAGGAATATGTTTACTTTAAAAAATATCTCAGTTGCCATAATAGATTGGGGAGCGGAATTTCTCAGGGCTCAAGCTCAAAATACATGGACATACCTGCATATGACAGCTGGTGTCACATGTTTGTAGTAGGAGTGAAGATATAATAAACTACATGATTTACTGAAAATCTATTCTAGAAGCAATGTAATAATACTCTTATCTCTCCATCCTCCTTGCTTCTGATGGCCAGGTGATCCCTTAATATTCTTGGGTCTTGCAGTGTGTTCTGGCCAGCTTTTCTTTCTCCTTCACCCATATGCCTTCATGGGTTTTGTTGAAGGAGATGACATCTGAACTATAGAGTAAGGATATCTGACTTTCTGATCTTAATGATTTGCATTTTTCTTTTGTTTGTTTAAGATAGAAGAACATAGAATTTGTGTCTGTGTGAGGAAACGGCCCTTAAATAAGCAAGGTAAGATGTCAAGTTGGGTTTACTGATTTTAGACTTAGTTCAACTGTTAGTCATGTTGGGTTCTATAGATTCTGTCACTGAAAAATTATGTTTGATAGTACCCTTTGAAACTAAGCTGATATAGACATTTGCTTGAAAATGACAATAGTGAAGAATAGCTTTGAACTAAAAAGATACAGGATAGTACTAAACCTATTTAGGAAACCTGTGGTTCCAACAGGTACAGCTTGTCTCTAATTTTTAAGTAATTTCCCCATCGCTATTCTGCCTTAATCTTCTGTAATGGTTTTCATCACTACCAGAATTTTTCCATTCCCAAAATTTATGGCATGTCATTCACTTTTTGCATTAGTAGTTTTATGTGACTTTGCCTTCCCTACTCAAATTGTCATGATTTTAGAATGGCTATAGAATTAACAGGATCCTATGTTTTTTCTCTAAACAGAACTTGCAAAGAAAGAATGCGATATTATTACTGTCGTCAGCAAGAACAGTATCCTAGTGCATGAACCAAAGGTGAAGGTGGATCTGACAAAATACCTTGAAAACCAGGCTTTTCGATTTGACTTCTCATTTGATGAAAAAGTTTCAAATGAAATGGTTTATTGGTAATGCATTTTTTTTCTTCCTACTAACAGTGAGCAGTACATAGTAGAGTCAATTTGCAAATTAATACTGCTGTTTCTTTCATGCAGTGCTCCCAAAACTAATTTAATCTCTTCATGGGTTTCCCAGTGCTCATGTCACATTTTAAAAATTCATTCCTTTTGATATCTATCCATATGTACACAGTAATTACTTCCTGATGCTATGCATAGTAAAAAATCAGATAGATAAGATTCTTACTTATGTCACATGCTGCATGGAGCCATGGTTAAAGATTTTCTCACAGTACCTCAACCAGGAGATGATCTAAATGCTGGATGTTTAGTATTCTGCAACAAGCCCTGCCTATGGAACCAGAAAAGCTAAACCTGTGTCATCAAACCAAACCACAGGAAATATTCCTTAGCTGTGGTTTGAAACTGAACTGAAGCATAAGTCTGGTGGTGTTTACACAATTTTTTAAAGACAACAATTTTTTGTAAGAAAGTTTTAGACTTTTCAGATACTTGTCATGAGATGCATTTGTACAAACACATACAGACTCAGATCTATAGCCTGAGTCCTGCTGGCTCAGTTTTCATTTATCTATTTGATTTTATATCCTATCTATCTTCTTATATAGGAACCAAAGTGGCTTTTTTAAAAAAGAAAGATGTTCCAACTGCACAACTTCTCCCACTAAAAGGGGAGAAAAGCCAGACAGACACATGATTTGCTCCTTGTTTATGTCTTGTGTTAGTGGCAGGAAGCAGTAGCTCTTATCTATTAGACAGCAGCAACTCATTTCTGGATCTGCCTTTTGTTCTTTAACAACACAAGCCACTAGTTCATGCACCAACATAAATCCCTATTCAGTGACACATCAGCAGAAAGACACAGTACTGCTGCCTCATCATCAAATTTAGACTGCCAAAACTTCTTTTGTTTTCACGAAGATTGCTTGCTGAATGCTGTCATTTAAGTGCTTAATAAATGCTTCATTTCTCTAATTTGCCTTCCATTTTTCTACTGTGCCTTGCTAATTTTTAGACTGTGCAAATTTTTGTCCAGCTGCACATCTTGTATGCAGCTAAACACTGAAACAATGTCTAAATGAATTAGTGTACACTCACTTTTCTATGGACAGGAAATGAGTATAGTCTGATTGCATTTCTTTTATGATTGAGGAATGGGGCATGGTTCAGCACCAGAAGATGAAATTTCATTTTTAGTTACTGAGTAAAAATGTACTTCAAAATGTACATCTATCCTGATTCAGTTTACATAGTGTGTGTGTGTGTGTGTGTATAGATCTCTTTTGGAAATACATGAGATAAAGAGATTTTATAGCCACCAAAGCAAGGGGTTAAAACTGTAAAGGATATATGTGTTAACTCTCTAATGAGAGGGCATTTGAGACAAAAAAAAACAAAAAAAAAATCAAATTTTTGTTGGAGTAGGGGTAGAGGCATGGGTGTGGTCTACAGACTGCACTTTACCCATGTCTGCTCTAACCAAATTGCATTTGTAAAACTTTTAGAAATTTTGAAGCCATGGGGCAATGTTTTGGTGGGAGGGGGAAATGGAGAATGGGGAGTTATTGAAATATATACATTGCTTGCTTTTATACCAACCTTTAGCTTTTTTACCATTGCAGCAACATTTGTTCATTGATAACTAGTTCGTCATATAAAATTGTACTATATGACTTATTTGTAAAATTTAAAAATATGTGTTAATTTTATAGTAGCAAAATGGTGAAGGTCATCTATGCAGCCAAAGAACGAGTGGCAAACTGCTGTGCCTTGTGCTGCCTAAGAACAGAAACTTAGTTTTTGCCATCTGAGGAATGAAAGTGAAAACACAAACCACGTTTTTAAAAAGAAGCACATGGATTACATTGTTTGTATTGAAACAGTCTAATATAGTTACAGTTTTAAGCACTAGGATAGCAGTGTATTTGGATACTGAATTTAACTGAACACTGACAATATTGGACTCTTCAACAGTGTACCGTCAACCCAAGCAAGGAAAGACCCATTGTATGTTCCTCTCATGAAGACGGTAATGCTGACAAGGTGCAGAAATGCATCTTTGAACTCAGTATTGTATATGCATGTAAGAAGGATGTGAATCACATGGCCTTCCCAATGACGTTGGACTGCAACTTCCAAAAGTCCTAGTCAATATGGCCACTGGGGAGAAACAGTGGCAGTTTCACCCCAACAACATCTGAAAACTGCATAGCTCAGTATTTTTTCTGTTTCCCCCCTTCAAAGCAGCACCCAACGGACAGTAGACACAGTCCTTTCTAATACTATTTATTTTCATTGAATGTATTTAAACCCTGTCTGTCAACATACAAAACTCCTTTAAGGCAAGCATGAGAGTGTGGAGAGATTCCATGGTGACCATTCTGTCACTGGTTTGTTGTGGCCAGGCAGAAGACTTACGTACGTGTGTTTGTGTATGCATGTGTGTGTATATGTATATGGCGGGGGGGGGTCTCTTTCTTCCCCCTTTCAACTTGTTTTTCATTTCCAGGCTGCTATAACTGTGGACCCATTTTTGGGTGTGTGTCTGTCTGGGAATTGAAAGAAGCTTAGCTCCTGGTGAATCCATGGCCTCCCTGACACCCCTGAAACTCACAGTTTCAGTTCCCATAGGTGATGGTGTAGCAGTGGTGATAAGGTTTTCTTTTTCTGCACCAGGGAAGCATTAATTAGTGGACCTTCCTCTTTTGAGCCATAGAGAGGGGTCTTAAGTATCCTGTGGTCCCCTTGGCTGTCATTCCACGAAACACAAAATCAATCCCTTTGCAGAAAGCTAGTTCTTGAACTTAATGAAAGGACTATGTTTTTCAAGTCTACAATACATATTTGATCATGCCAGCTTCTAAAGCTGGTTTATCTTAATTTTCCAGTGTCTATTGACAAGGCGTTTAAATTGTAACATTTTTTACACGGTGCTCTTTCTAGATGGACTGCATCAGAATTTGAATATCCCCTTGTACTGTGAAAGTTCGTATTCTCATTTATTCTCATTATACTTGTTCAGGTTCACTGCTAGACCACTTGTGCAGACAATCTTTGAGGGAGGGAAGGCTACATGTTTTGCCTATGGCCAGACTGGCAGTGGAAAAACACATGTAAGTATGGGCACTCTGAAACCAAGGATGGGGAACCTTCTGTCTTGCAGATATTTAGACTATGACTCCTTAATCCCTTGCCCTTTGCCATGCTGGGTGGGGCTGATGGGAATTCTAGGTCAAAATCTGAAGGGCCAAAGGTTCTCACCGTGTCCTAAATTGTGTTATAATTTGGATTGAATCAAAGCAGTTTGAACAATTTCTGAAAATTGTCTTAAAGATTATTGGCTTTTTAAAATGCTCTATGAAGTGCCTTCCACTTTTGCTGAGATTAGGGATGCAAGAGCCTCAAAGTGGAAAAACCTGAATAGAAATAAAAATCACAAATGCTATTTTTTTTTTACCTGAGAACACTTCTCTAGGAATATCTATGTCCTCCAGCACAGTTCTGTGGTCAGCTTTTGGAGGAAGCAGGCCACCGAGTGATGGTGGAGGACCTCGCAATGCCTAGAGAAGTGTTCCCTAGGAACCTCTAGGTTCTCCAGCATGATGGTCCACCTCTGGTGAAAATGAACCAGTATTGTACTGGAGGACCTGAAGATTCCTAGAGAGCACATACTTTTGTCTGGCAGGGTCAAATAAAGTAAGATTTAAAAAAAATAAAATAACCCACAAATAATCAATGCATGAGTGTTGAACCCATGAATGTGGAGGACCCACTGTATTCTGATCAGCAGAATAGTTAAAACTCAGGTGCTAGCTTATATTTTATGCAGTGCTCCTATTTTGTTTCTCTGTAAGAGGATGAAACTGGCATTATTGGAATTCAGACTTCAAGGCCAGTTCTCATCTGTCTTGGCATCTGAAAGAGAGCACTGGGTTTGTATGTGCCTTCCCTTGTACTTGTGACATAAAGAATCTGGGAAATCTGCACTTGGCAGATTCTGTGTTGCAAAAATAAGTCTATAATAAGTGGAACTAGCAAATGGAGACTTATTTCAATTTCTGTGTGGGTATAGTGCTGTGGGTGAAGAATGAGTAAACAGTCACTTGTCTAAGAATAATTTTAGCTTGCTAACTTTCTGCCATCCCTATCAAATACTACTGCTATACAAATTATGGTAACATGTTAGTCTAGGCTTCTGTATGTGTTTCAGGATGTTAAGGAACTTTTTATGCCATGCCTGAGCGTTTCTGTTTGCAAATCTATTGCTTCATTTGTCTGCATATTCAGAACTGGTGTAATTAGGTATTTGGGAATGAGATTAGAGGTTGAGTATTGGGTATTGGCTGGTCTTGAATAATCTTGCAGGGATTGGATACCATGACAGCTTTTTTAAAAAAAACTGCTTTCCTGTGCTTACAAATAATCAAAGGTGCAGATAATGTGATTACTGAGACTTTGCTTTCTAACATATATTCCTTTTCCAGACTATGGGCGGAGACTTCTCTGGGAGAACACAGAAAGCCTCCAAAGGAATATATGCTTTTGCATGTAAGTACTTTTTTTACTTGAACATTTTTAAAGTTCAACTTTACAGGGGCAAATAGTTTGGTATGTGTATAAGCCTGCATGAAGGTTAAGGCAGTGTCCTATTTGAACTGCTGGTTAAATGGTGTGTTAATTTGCTAACATTTAATCTAGATGCTTCAAATACTATTTCTGAAATGCACTAGAGCTGTTAGAGAGCTTGTGAAGATGTCTCAAAGCATACTGCATTATTGATAAAAGTTTTCATCTTGTAATTTTCTTTCCTCTACTAGCACAGGATGTCTTCCTCCTTCTGAACCAGACACGGTACAAGGCTCAAGGTCTAGAAGTATATGTGACTTTCTTTGAAATATACAATGGAAAGGTGAGGCTACCAAGAGTGCTGCAGAAGATTCAAATCTTTTTCTGGGTGTAAAATTTAGTAGTGGAAGAGAATATTGGACTGATGCGCCCCACCCCCACCCCTTGTGTGTCTTGTTGTGTATAGCTTTGATTCTGATCATTAAGCAAATAGAACTGGGGTTTGGAGATACAGGTTTGTTAGTTTTCATTGTTTAACTTTATTGCAGTCTTTTCAGCTTGGTTAACTGAATGAGTAGGTTGGTAAAAAAAAGAATGGGAAGAAGGAGTTATTGCTCCTGAGGCGATAACCCATGCTATGTATTGTAGATATGACTCCAGTTATGAGGCAGAAATCCACAAAGGAGCTACAGATTTCTAGTAAAGAAGTTTGGCTATTGTCAGGCCTATTTCCAGTTCATATGTGTCACTCCCTTGATTTTAAAGCCTGTTTGACTATCTGCATTGAACAACTTAGACTCACTTCTAGTTTTTATCTTCAGCCACCTCCTTTAGCTTAATGTGTCCTTCCTTCACAGGCTATCCACCTCTGAATTACAGCTAACTTTATTGTTTGTGTTAACTGTAAAGCTTATGTTGAAGACTGACAGTAGAGGAATCCAATGAAGCATAATAAGAGGCCTTGCAAGAGCCAACAAAACAATTTGAATATAACCTATAAAAGACAGTTCTTTCTCCAAGCACAAATTTGTATCACCACAAATTCCCTAACATGGGGTAGCTTTCTAATCTATAATGCTTAACTATAACATATTCCTATTGCTTAGCAGTCTTTATAGGGAGTACTTTTGTGTTGGGCATGTTAAAGCAGCATTATTGTGTTGTTTTAAATGCGACAATTCTGGCATCTGCTCTTCTTGCAAATGTTTTTCTTTTTTAAAATACAGTTGTTTGACCTCCTGAACAAAAAAGCAAAGCTACGAGTGCTAGAGGATGGCAAACAGCAGGTCCAGGTGGTTGGCCTGCAAGAAATACAAGTGAATTGTGCTGAAGATGTTATCCGGATGATTGAAATTGGGAGTGCCTGCAGGTTTGTTGCTTTCTGTGTACTGACATTCATTGGCTTATTGTTTGTACAAAATGCCCATTTGGCCATTTCTTAAGACTTTCCAAAGTGTTGAGGAAAAGTGAGATTTGTTGTATAATTTGCTTCCTGCTTTGCCTGAACTTAAAGAATTTAGGAGATAGAGTGGTGACAGTTAGTTTCCCAGTGGTAATATACAGCAGAAAAGGAGCCGCAGCAGGGGTACTTGAACATTTTAGAATGAGAAGGGAAACTGCTAAGTGAACCTAACATCAGCCTGGGCAACTGCTGTTCAACATACATGTTCTAAATGAATATGCCTCTATACCAAACTAACTTGTGAAATACTGATTTTTGTTGTTTTTCTACAAAAAGCAACTGAAGCAGGAAATAGATTCATGGGTAGATGTAGAAAGTTAGGGGAAAAGTTATTGGGAGGCTTGAAGGGAAAATTTCAATCATTCATGTCACAGAAGCTTCAAATACAGAATACTAAAGAGCAATTTTACACATGGTACACATTTTGGTATCTTCTTTTATACCTTAACTTTTATTACTGAACGTTATCAGTGAAGTACTAAATGGAATATAAGAGAAACTGTAGGTGCTGTCTTCGAGAGAGAAGCAAGATCCTAATACCCAGGATTCATAATTTTGATCATCTTTTTTCTGTAGTAAAAGGGGAGTCAGATATGATGAATGACATAAGCGCGGTCCTAAAGCAATAGACAGAGGCAACTCTTCATTTTTTAATGAAGAGGAGGAGTCAGAAGATAAAAGTGAGCAGTCTTTCCTCTATGCCTTGTGAGCACTTTGACACAAGGAGCAGCCTCAGGCTTTCTCCAGTGTTAAGCTGTTGGAAGGTGGGGTGTGGTTGGATTGTTTTGCCTTCTCAGAACTTGGAAGTAACAGGTGAAAAAGGTAGCTAGCTGTTAAATATTTACATGGATGGTGGTTAATGAGGATTGACAAGATCTTAAAATTCTCTGTTTCAAGTTACAAAGTAGCAAAAAATAATGAGCAGTGCAACAAATAGTGTGATGAGTTGCCTGTTTCGGCACTGTAACGAATAATTGGTAATGGCTTACTTTTCAAAAACTGTAATAAGTGACAAGAGCATACTACTTTTAAAACCCCGTAGGTTTACAAACTCTCCCCCCCCGCTCCACTCTGCCTCCCTGGATCCAGACTTAGATCTGGAAGGGGAACTTTAGGTTATGTTTGAGACATAGCATGAAGTTGTCTTGGTGAAAGAGCATCCTACTGACGACACATTTTTGGTTGACCAGCAAGGTCTGCCCAAATGTGTTGAACCTTTAAAAAACTGAACTTTAAAAGTATGGTTGCAAAGAATAGAAACAGCGAAGGCAGGGGGAGGAGAGAAGTAGAAGTATATAGGATAAGAATGTAGACTAGACACATACATTGGTATAAGCTGACCATATTTCCAAAAATACATTTTCTTAAAGTTAATTGTTATAAAATATACATTCATACGTAGTTAAAATAGAAAGGTCTTTTGAACATTGAATGATAGATGGTGAATGTTTCTTTCCAACACTGGAGTATAGCTCTTTTTGAACAGTAAAAACATATGTCATCCAACAATGTTGACCCTCAGTTGAATTTCACATTGTCCAAATTTAACTTAACATATCCATTTACAAATGCCAAAGATATTTATAATACAAAATTAATATGTGTAATACATTCAAAAAGAAGTAACCACTGAATATACCAATTTATATTCTGCAAGGAGAATATGATTGCTTCCAGTACAGCTGGTGTGACTGCAGTATTCAGAGATGTCCATACATAGACACACTAAATAGTGTTGTCTGTGAGTAACTGATAAGTAGACAGCAATATTGAAAATGCTCCAGACCAAGAATTTTTGCTGATCAGTAGATCCAAAGCAATCTCACAGTCAGCCCATATCCCTTTTAAAAGGATTGTCTCATGATCTTTGAATTAGGATTGTTCGTTAGGTTTAGTTTAGCATCAACATAAAATTTGTAAACCCTTGTTAATTCCTGATCCTATGAATGTTTCTGTTATTGCTGCAGGACCTCTGGGCATACATTTGCAAATTCAAGCTCCTCACGGTCCCATGCTTGCTTTCAAATTATTCTGCGTAGAAAAGGAAAACTTCATGGCAAGTTCTCCTTGGTGGACCTGGCTGGGAATGAGAGAGGTGCTGATACATCCAGTGCTGATCGACAGACACGAATGGAAGCAGCAGAAATAAACAAAAGCTTGTTAGCGTTAAAGGTACAAGATAGAACATAAATGGTAGAGATAATGACAGTTTGTGGTATGCCTTGCCAAGAGCAGCAGGGCCTGTTAGCAGTGTAATGCCAGCTGTATGTTGCTGCCTGCTTTCAAAGATGGATAAACTCATTCTAAACCCATATTACGTACTATAGGAAGCAGTAGAGTACCACTTTCATACTAAAAACTGAACTTGAGACACATTTGCTAAAACAGTTATTATCACTGAATTAGAGCATGGATTATGATATGATAACCTAGGCTGCTGTGGTCTTGTTGGCATGAAGAGCTCTTCATTGTGCCTTTTAAATATGTTACTGCTATACTAATCTAGTGCAGATTCTTAGTATTCCAAGAATCTAATCTCAGTTTTAAGGATTACTGTAAGATTACTGTCTTTTATTGTTCTTCTATCACGAAATAGTCTGGATGCTAAATTAAATTTTGTGCCCTCTTCCTCAAACATAAAGACCCTGAGTTTTCCAGTATATTTACATAATTCTGAATAAAAATTAGTTTAAATGTCCTTTTTTGAAGAATCCTATTTTTAGATAGCTCTGTAATTACAAAGGTGATAAATTCAGCTTTTAAAGTAAATCTAAGATGGACCATTCATGTCTAGTGAACTGAATTAAAATGACTCTTGAGGCCCTCTCCAATTTGGTTTCTATAAATAATTAGGCTTGTTTAAATGTTTGTATGTTTCCCCAAACTCTGTTCTGATGGCACTCAAAAGGTAATAATCAACTCAGGCTTGATCTTGAAAATGTTAATAAATTAGAACTTGAAACAAACATTCTGGCATGAATCTATTATTAGTATCAAATAGATTAGACTAATTAAATCAATGGGATTACTTTAGTGTTGACTCACTGTTTAAAAGTGATTTAGTGAGTTCACAGTAGCTGTGCCCCCACAGAAATTTTGCTGAGTGTATATAATATAGCTTATGTCTAGACAGATGTTAGTTATTACTTTAGTACAATTGTGATGTCAGTACTTAATAGTGATGTCACTAGCAGACATGCCTTTCCAGAACTGCTGATATATTCCTTAAAGCAGAGCAAAAAGCCAACCTTGCCAAGTGGTACTTCTGCATGCACCACTCTGGATACTAACTGAAAAGGGGTATTTGACAATTTTTTCCTTATGGCTCCTCTGGTGATTAACTTTGCATTGTTTTGTCCACATTGTAAGTGACATAGAAAGTAAAACATGGAGAACTGGAAGCTTTTGAGAACAGGGAGCTTGTGCAGTATACAGCATAGCATTATCCTTTAGCTTGTGTAATCTTACAGTGCAGGATTAGTTCCAACCTGTCCTTCTACACCAAACTTATTATTTAGGACCACAGCCTTGCCTACAGCTAAAACTGTGCAAACATGATTGCCCTTTGTTCTCTATTCCCTCCTTATAGGAATGCATCCGTGCTCTAGGTCAGAATAAACAACATACGCCTTTTCGGGAGAGCAAACTTACTCAGGTGTTGAGGGATTCCTTCATTGGAGCCAATTCGCGAACTTGTATGGTAAGTTAAATAGCAAGCCTCATGTTTAACAGCATTCTTGGATTTCTGAAAATTTCTTCTAACCAGATCAGCTTGTCTTATTCTATTACTGCTGGTCACTGGTGATATATGTTTCAGATGGTACCCAGACTTGAATTCCCAGTATTAACAGCACAGGAAGATGGCTGCTTATCAATCCCCAATTGTATAATTGTATATGTATTTATATAATGATTTTGCAATTAAACAGTAATATATGGTGCTGGAACTATTTTTAAGTGTATAAGAATATTTTCTTATTTTTCATCCATTCCAGGTTGCTCAGAGTAGCTAATACATGTCTCATTGCTAAAGCCAACTAAACAAATACCTAAGCAGCAGGCGTGTCAAACAAGAAAATGCAGAAGTTACCACTGAAACCTACCTTACTGTGCTCTAACAAGTGAAAATATCTTGTTTATACTATAGCCAGTTCTTGCCTGGAATGGAAATCTAGAATAAGCTTGCTAGACCAGCACTGTTTCAGCAAACTGCTTGATCTGCATCCATAATGAAATGTCAGCAAACAGATGCTATAACTGCTGTCCTTGGAGATGTTCAGACAACAGTAGTCTGGAACATAGAAAAGGTCCATGAATTTCACTAGCCACTAAATTCCAAGTAAATAGTCTGAAGGAGAAGATATAAGCTTAAAATGGTTTATTTTTATATTCAATGGAGTAGAGTTGATAGTATGAATATAGACTAGGTAGAAGTGACTGCAGTTGTACAAAAATTGAGAACCAGGAATTGCAGGCTATTTATCTGCTTGTTTGTTTGTTTGTTGGCTTTCAGATTGCAATGATTTCCCCAGGCATGAATTCCTGTGAATATACCTTAAATACTCTGCGTTATGCTGATAGGTAAGTGACTGTCGGGATTTAAGAGATATCACATAAAACATGGTGTAAATTATTTTTACCAGGGAAACCAGTTTTCTTCATGCATTTATCTAAATATGAATAGAGTTAAAACTGGGAATAGGGATGTGGATGTACACATAGGCCCCATGCCCAAGCACCTGGAAGCCCATCTTTCATGTACTGAGTGTGGTTGTCTGAATATGGTTACAAAACTCCTATCAGTGGGAATTGATTAATCAACCAGTTTGTTTCTATTCCACTTTTCCTCAAAAGTGGACCTCAAGTTGATCAGGGTTCATGTTTATGGGAGCTTTGTATCCATAATCAGATTAATGCAGTTGCAAAGCCCACTTTTGATCATCATGCTCAGCAGTGAAAAGTCCAACTTACCTCTGGATTTCAAGGACACTGGAGGGCAGAGATTACATGCTACTTACATCCCTGCCCCTGCTTTAGCCCTTTGTGTGTTCAGAAAACATGCAAAGAAGTCTTCCTTCAAAATATAGATGGAGAAGATGGAAAACCAGATTTAAGCTTGCCATGTCAAATGGCTTTGATTTTGAATAATTTTCAGTTATTTATTTCAATAGCTTGCATAACAGATGCAAGAAAGAAAGATTGAAAAGAACCATATGGGACTTTCCTTCCCTTGCTGAAAATGCAGTTTGTGTCTGAGTGCTTGTCCTATTACTATGTAATTTTGAATGAAAATGGCCCCAGTGTCCTCTTGAACTCAGAGAGCAGACACAAACTGAGGCAACTTCTAAGGAAATGAAGTTGTATCAGCTGGTTACTGGGACTATTTCTGACAGATGTTTCTTCCTTTTCTTAGAAGTAATCTTAGCCAGTATCTTCTTTCCCAAATTGTATATACCACAGGAGATCAAGAAAGTAAGGCAGACATTCTGATAGAGACTGCCTTTTGAGCAAGAGTAGAAAAACCTGGCCTACTTCTTCCTTGTGTCAGATGGATCTTATTAATAGTGCTAGGGAGAACTGGTAGAGGATTATATTTATGTATAGCTAAGGAAAAGCAAAATCTGCAGGTTGATGCAGAAATTAATCAAGCACCTCTCATCTATGAGACTTGTATTCTTTCTCAGAGTAAAGGAACTCCCTCACAATGGAACAGCTGGTGAGGTACAGAACTGTATGGAAACTGAGAATGAAATGCTGGAGGTCAGTGAGAAAGATGCTGACCACTTTCTCGAGGTACATATGTGCGTAGTGGGGGATCAATCTTGTTGGAGCAATAGATTTTGGTCAAATTGTGCTAATACTTTCTGTTATGAACAGCAACTTTCTGAAGATGAGTTGTCTCCTCATATGTCCAGTTTCCGTGAAGCTCTCACCCGGATTAGTGAGCTCGAGGATAAGGCAACAGAAGAACTTAAGGAAATCAGGGAGGTATGTCTTTGTGTGTGATGCACTAAATCTACATATTGACTTTGTTTACTGATGTGGCTTACTTTGGTGAAAAATTAGAATTATAATACAAATTATGTTCGTTTTGGCACTGAAGTGATGCTTACAATTAAGTAGTAACCAAAAAGTCCAGTTAATTTGTGTCCTTGCAGTGAATGACTGAATCATTATAAATCAAACTGACCCCTACCTTTTCTCACTTCTGCATCCAGAAAATGAATGCCTGTAACTATCTCCTGGATATTGTGGAACAACCAGAATATGACCTGGAGGCATTTGTGTACCAAGCTCAATGCTTCATAAATGAAGGATCCAAAAGTTTCCTTACACTGAAAGGTACACTGGAGGCTGCAGTCCGCTGGTTTGGCAATGGTGGTAGTACAGAAGGGAAAGGCTAGATTTTCCTGGGAGTTGGCCTTTCACTTTTCCTATGATTGGATATTCTTCTCTGTTCTATCAAGTGTTAACACCATAAGAGAATACAGAATTGATATTGTTGCTATGCAGAAGCCTTGGATTTTGCATTAAATGTACAAGAAAGGAAAGGCTGGAATCAGATCTTCAGTTTTATAGCAAGCAATGGTGAAGGCTAAAATGATCTAGAACTTACCTCTGGTGTTAAAAATAGGTCATGCAGAATAACTTCAAGTAACTGAAATTGTTTAAAAGAAAGGATAAAACTAGACAGAATTAATGAATAAAAGTGGAAGGAAGAGATAAATGGAGGTGAGATAGATAGCTTTGTACTATGGTGAGAGAATGGGAAAGTGGTGTAAAGGGAGCTAGAACTGTAAGTAGGTAGAGAGTGGTTTAAAGAAATGTGAACTTCTGTTCAAGGATGTTCTTGATGCTACTATCTCATAAATTGTTTACCTCTCTTACAAAACATGGGCTGTATGTATGTAGTAACTGAATAGGTAGTGTTCATTAAAAAATGACTAGTAAGCTAGTTACACTTGCAGTGTTAACTAAGCTACAAAACAATGTACAAAGGCATCCAGAGCTATGGGAATCCTTAAGCTAGGATTGTTCAGCCAAGTTAATGTTTTCCATACAGTATTTCTGTTATGTGGGAGGAGGAACATTGTCTAAGCCTCATCTTATCCTACTCTGTTAGGGCTAACATTGTGCCAAGTGTCTATATTTTAATTCTCTCAATGAAACATTTTATGTATTGATTTTATAGAACCACCTTTCTTTTGTTAGAAATAGATTAGAGAACTGGTTTAGGACTTTTTCTTCTACTATTTTTTCATGGGTGTACACAAATGGAAAAATCCTTAGATACTTAACAGGTAAACATCATGACAATTATACTGCCCCACCCACACATACCATAAAGTTTCATATGGATTGAAATGAAATAGTAAGGGAATTTTGCTCTGCATGTGTTACAGATATTTTGGGTTTGGGTAGCTTAACCATGATTTACTTCCTTACGTTATGTGAGCCTTATGTTGACTCGTATATTTTCTGTGTCTCTTTCCTCCCCTTCTGCTGCAGACACTCTGGAAGAACTAACCCTTGCCATGCAGATGGAAGAGCAAGCTAGCAAGCACCTGAATAAGAGATAGCTTCACCAGCCGTCCAGTTGTTAAAATGAATCTTTTCCTTCTCCATTTGCCTGTCATCTCTTTGCTTTGGTGTTCTTGTATTTTAAAAGTAATCAAAGATTCAGCCTCTGGTTTGAGGAGGGGGGTTCCCTAGTTTTTGCAGGGAGTACTACCCATGATGCAAATAAAAGACAGTACTCTAGCAGAATGTAACATTTCAGGGATTGCTGCTGATCTTTTTCAGTACTGAAAGCTACACAGTGTGGGTGCTTTAGTATAATTTGGTAAACGTGTATATTTCTAGTGTACATAAAATCTTTTGTGAAATATGTTTTGAATGTCTTAACTGAATTTAGTCCAACTGGATTTGCTGTTGTGTACATTTTTAAATAGGAAAGTAACAGTAGCTAAACCCATTTAAATAAATCTTTATAACTTTATTAAATTCTGTTATTAAAAGGTGCTGATGTTTTTCTGCAGGTTACTTAATTATGAAAGTGTGACAAAACTTAGTGGATGATTACTCCCTTTGGAAAGAGCTCCACTGTGACACCTGTGCACCAGAGATTTTTCTATAGGAAGGCAGTTTTGGGCAGCACCCTTCTAGGAAGCCCACCTATGGGATGAGGAAGCCTTACAGCAGTCCAGTGTTTCTTTCTCCAATCCTTGCTTTATTTTTCTTTTGCCCACCTGCTTCTCAGCACATAGTGACTGTCATTCATATTTAGGTTTTAAAAGAGTGGTCAGAGCTGCTCAACACAGTTGTCCTGCTGGGCAGGGGGGAAGTAACCCTTCCTACGCCCAATGGCAGCTTTCTTCTTGGAGCTGCTGTGTCTAAACCTTTCTAGTAAAACATTTTACTAATGATTACACATATTTCAGCATAAAATGCAGCCCTGTGCAATTGTGCATGGTGGGATAGGCAAGCATACATAATTTTGTATGTTAACCAGAAGGCTGCTATATCTATGATAAAGGAAAAAGAAATGTTTTGTGGACACATAGAACTGCCTTTTCCACCCTCCCACTGTCCCCAACAAGTTCTGGGCATTGATGTTAAACAAACAAACCTAAATTCTTGGAGAGGGTGGCTGAAAGGTTACTGGATGTTACAGACATCCCTCTGTGCCAGTGAAGGAATTCCTTCATGGTGGTTGTGGGGAGGCCATCGAAAACGCCACTGTCATGGCTGTTCCAGTGGTGGCAGAGACTGAAAAGGGACATGTCAAGCCACATCAGGAAGGCCTTGGCTCTGCTGCATCAAAAGCCCTTTCTGTTCCTCTATTATCCCTTTGCCTGTTCCTCTCTGCCACTGCACATGGGGGCCAATGTAGTTACTTTCCCTCCTGTTGAAATCAATGAGCTTGGAAACTGAGAAAAGGATGGACAAGGATAGGGGATAGGAAAAGTTGACCTATTCTTGTTCATTTCACCCACTGCCATAGTTCGTCCATATACTGAATTCTAGCATTAAAAGCTACCTTCTTCTTCATGGTCTCTGTGACGCACACATTGGGATCTTCGCGCATGCGCGGTAGCATTCAGAAAGTTCTAGAGCTAAGCAGCTTGGTGGGAACCCCTCCCCCCGCTCGTACTGAGCATGCTCAGCCCGCCAAGTTAACGGTCCCTCCTCAGTTTTCTTTCATCTGCCGGCGTGTTTGCAGCGAACGGAAGGTTCTCCAGCTTTAGCAGCTTGTTAGTGGTGTTTTCTTTGTTTCTTCTTCGGACTTCTTTTCGTGAGAATCCCTCCTATATTCTTATATATTCTTTGTTTAAACTTTGCGTTTCCTGTGGTCATAAAGTTGCCCTCTCCAACAAGCACTCCGAGTGCCTTTTTTGCCCTGGGGAAGCCCATAACGTATGGGCCTGCCCCATTTGTAAAGAATTTACAGCGCAGACCCTGAGGAATAGGTCGTCCAGGCTAAAGTCCCACTGTTGGGAACAGTCTTTAAAAAGCAAGGAGCAGGCGGCTAAGAATACCGCCCTCTGTACTGGCATGGCTTCCCATTCCTCGTTGGCAGTGCGACCATCGACCACACCCTCGTTGGTATCAACAGCTGCGATAACGACGGTAATGGTACTGCGCTTGGTACCGTCCTCTTTGCCTCCGGTCTCTGCCTTGCTGCATATTCCAAAGCTTTCCAGGACACCAGTTACCTCTTCGTCATCAGGGGGTGCTCCTGCGGGCTTACAGGCGGCTCGGCCCCCCAAACCTCTTATGGTGGCCCAGCGGAAGCGGCCCTCTTCTTTGGATCCTTCAACGAAGGATAAGAGAAAAAGGAGAAGCGTAGGTCACCTTCTCCGTGGCCAACCTGTCCGCCAGCGCCCCCTCCAACACAACCTGTGATGGATATGGTTGAGGAGGAGGGCCCTCTGGATATACTTGCGGAGCACGATGATCCACAGCTCCCAGTGGTCATATTAGCACCGGCCCTGGATGACCCTTCGGCGCCATCTGATCCGCCTGTACTGTCTGCGCTGGCTGTGCCGCACCTCTCTGGAGACCCCTCAGGCTCTGTCTTGACACATGGCGTCTTCCCGTGACCGCACTTGCCATAGTGCAGCGCGCTCTCCAGTCCATGCCGACAGACACTGATCTCCGCAGTGGTGGGAGGCCACCTCCGATCATGGCAGGTCCCGGACGAGGATCAATTCGCCGTTCTCGTCGGCATGCTACATCGTACAGTACGGCCATGAACATTTGTGGCAGGAGCAGCCGGGGTCATACTATTCATTTTCCTCTGCCTATACAGACCGGTACCATGCGGACATCTGTCACTGGTTCCCATATCGCCGTCGATCTTGATCTCCATCATCAGGCTCCCGGTACCGTCCTGCATCCTGGTACTGTCGGTCTCCGTCTCAGTCAAGATCTCAATCCCCCTACTACTGTAGGAGGTCTAGAGACCGCTCGCCATGCTACAGGCCTGTGTCGCCACCTCCTTGGGTTACGGTTATGGCTACTATCTCTAGGCCCACCACGGAGGTTCCTCAATCCCTCCAGCAGTCGATGACAGCGCTGATAACTCAATCGATTCAGCGCCCAATTCCTGCTGTACTGCCAATACCATCATCTACGGCACTGCCGCAAACTCTCCTACCGTCGGTACCATCTTCTTTACCATTGGTGGTCACCGCTCCACCTCTGCCAAACGCCGCAGTCCCATCGCAGTTTCACTTCCCGCTCTTCTTGGTGTCAATTGTCCTACACCTACCAATCTCGTTCACCGCACCGGATCATCTACTCGGTCCTTGTTACTGTCTTCTGCCTGCAGAACCCTGCGGAGATGTCAGCCTTCTTCTAAGAAGTCTTCGTCCATAACAAAGTCAAGGTTTTGACTTCCTCTGCAGTTTGCCACCACATCTATTCTTCCGCCTGCCTACCAGCTTCATCGAACACCCAGGTTTGGCCCAACATCTCAGCGAATGGTGTCACATCACCACGGGCTCTTGGGTTCTCTCCATCATCCGTCTTGGTTATGTCATCGAATTTCAAACTATGCCACCTTCAAACTATACCACCACCAAACTATTCCACCCTGGCCAACCTGACTCTGCTAGAGGAGATATAGTCCCTACTGCAGAAAGGGGTGATAGAACAGGTCCTGTCCTCAGCCAGTACCACTGGCTTCTTTTCACAGTACTTCACGGTACCAAAATTGGACAGTACCTTGCGACCAATCCTGGACCTCAAGGGGGTGAATTCATACATTCTCCCCCGAAGATTCAAGATGGTCACTCTATCCTCCATCCTGCCCTTCCTGCGACATCGGGACTGGTTCGCCTCTATCGACCTATGAGACGTCTACTTCCATATTGCAATTTGGCCCCACCACAGGAGGAACCTGCGATTCGCAGTCGATGGCGTCTGCTACCAGTACGAGGTGCTGCCGTTTGGCCTGTCCACCGCTCCCAGGGTCTTCACCAAATGCATGGTCCCAGTGGTATTGTATCTCCGAACAAAACACATTATGGTATATCCCTACCTAGATGACTGGCTATTGGTGGCGTCCTGCAAGCAGAAGCTATACAAGGACATCCATCTCACGCTGTCTCTTTTGTCCTGCCTAGGCCTCAGGGTGAACCCGAAGAAGTTGCACCTTGAACCAACCTGAGTTTTGGACTTCATTAGAGCCACTCTAGTCTCTGTTTCAGCCAAGGCCTGCCTTCCTTCCATTGAAGCGGGCTCACACTCTGTGCCGAGCTGCTACCGCTGTCTTCCGTGCCCCTGTGGTCTCAGTGAGGAGGATCCAGCAACTTCTCGGCTACATGGCGGCAGCAATGTCGGTCACCTACCTCTCCCACCTCCACACCCGTCCACTGCAGCACTGGTTCATCAGGGTCTTTGACCCTCTACTGGACGACCAGTGCCTCCTCCTCCAGATCCCTCGGCAGGTGCGCCGCTCTCTTCTGTGGTGGCTGTCCCTCCGGCACCTCCTGTCGGGAATGCCGTTCGTTGACCCATGTCCTTGGGTCACAGTGACAACAGATGCCTCCCTCTACAGATGGGGAGCGCATTGTGGTGATCTAAGGGTGCAAGGGCATTGGATCGGCCTAGAGACTCACCTTCACATCAATGCCCTGGAATTCCTCGCCATCCTAAAGGCACTATGGGCTTTTTGTAATCTTATTGTCGGCTGCACGGTGCAGATCCTCTCAGACAACATGATGGCAGTGTGCTATGTGAACAGACAGGGAGGTACCTGATCCACCACCCTCCTCAAAATAGCCCTTTGCCTCTGGGACTGGTGTGTACCGCTCTGCATTCACCCTGTCGCCGTCCACCTGGCAGGCCGGGAGAATGTCACAGCAGACACCCTCAGCAGAGACACCTCGTGCCACCATGAGTGGTCCCTCTCTGAGACCGCGTTTCGGGCAATAGTGGCCCGATGGGGTCAGCCATCCATCGACCTGTTCGCCAGCAGTCAGAACAGGAAGTGTTCCCGGTACTGCTTGAGGGCCGGCCTGGATTGGGGCTCTTTCGGCAATGCCTTTCAGTTCCAGTGGGACAAGGAGCTGCTGTACATGTTCCCACTTCTGGGTTGAGTGGTTGCCAAGCTCCTCTCCGACTGCATCCTGATGGCCCCGTATTGGCTGAGGCAGCACTGGTTCAGGCCCCTCTTCGAGGCCGCTAGAGGCTGTGCTCTCAAGCTTCCAATGGTACCGGGCCTTCTCTCCCACTCGGATGGTCTCGTGCTGCATCCAGACCTGCCACTCCTGTCTCTCCATGCATGGCAAATAATCCCTTAGATGTTCCAGCTATACGGGATGTCCTCACTGTGGCCAGGAAGGAGTCTACGCAGAGATCTTACCGTTACAAGTGCCAGAGGTTCGTGGCCTTTGCGGTTACTTGTCATGAACCGGCGTCGCCTGTCGCCCTATCTACCATGCTGCACTTCCTTTTGCACCTTTGGGAACAGGGATTGGCCTTTTCATCTTTGAGGGTCTACCTCGTGGCTATTGTTGCCTACCAGCCACATGGTTCCCCCTCGGCAGCGCTCTTTCGGGACGCTACCCTTAAGCAATTCGTTAAGGGGCTACAGCATCTTTATCCACCGCTTCCACCTTGGTCGCTGTCCTTGGTGCTCTCACAGCAGACACGACCGCCCTTTAAGCCTATGGCTACCTCTGATGACAGGCTCCTGACCATGAAGACGGCCTTCCTTGTCGCTGTCACCTCGGCCAGGTGAGCGAGCGAGCTGACTGCGCTGCGGTCTGACGAGCCCTTCCTTGTCTTCCACCAGGACAAGGTGATCCTGCGTCCGGACATCTCCTTCCTGCTTGTCTCCAATTTCCATCTCAACCAGGACGTCTTCCTTCCTACTTTCTATCCGGACCCAATTACGCCTCTGGAGCGCTCTCTCCACTTGCTCAACGCCCGTCGGGCTCTGGCCTTCTACATTCATTGGACTTTGTCCTTCCGCCAGACTCCCCACCTGTTTGTTTGCTATGGTGGTCTTCGAAAGGGCCAGAAGGTATCCACCCAGAGATTCTCCAAATGGGTGGCTCAGACCATTCTGCTGGCGTATTAACTGGCTAAGCAGCCTCCGCCAGTTTTGCTCTGTGCCCACTCCACTAGAGCTGTGGCCTCTTCAGCAGCTCTCCTTCGAGGGGTGGACCTGCAGGAGCTGTGTCATGTGGCTACCTGGTCACGACCTTTGACTTTTGTGCACCACTACTGATTGGACTGCCGGGCTCGACAGGATGCCCGCTTTGGCCGTGCGGTGTTGTCTTCCGTTCTCTAGGACCTGACCCACTGTCCACTGGTAAGCTACACAGTCTCCCAATGTGTGAGGCACAGAGACCACGAAGAAGAACAGATTGCTTACCTGTAACTGTGGTACTTCGAGTGGTCATCTGTGCCCTCACACACACACACCCAGCCTTCCCCTCTTCATGTCCTGCTCCAGTGGACACCAAAACTGAGGAGGGACTGTTAGCTTGGCGGACTGAGCATGCTCAGTACGAGCGGGGGGAAGGATTCCCGCCAAGCTGCTTAGCTCTAGAACTTTCCAAACGCTACCGCGCATGCACAAAGATCTCAATGTGTGAGGGCACAGATTACCATTCAAAGAACCAGTTACAAGTAAGCAACCTGTTCTTTTGCTTTTAGCTAACTGACGGCTAACAGCGTGTAGGTAAGTGGGTCAACTGATTTTTTGTGGATTAATTTTGTGGACTTGGAAGGCTGATGTAGAGGTTGTAAGACAGAAAATTACTTAAATAGCCCTAATGGTTATAGTAAATGTATTTGGTTGTAAATCTATACATATTTCTTAAATTAAGTGCATATAGGATTATCACAATCCAACACATAAATGAAGCAATAAGAATCCAAATTATTAGTTTAACTTGGAAATATTAAGCTGGGATTCAAATCCAGCAAATTTATTCTCCTTGCATCCCCCGTTCAGTCTTTCCGTCATCTGTGTGCTTAGAAGAAAATAAGACCCGACCACTGTAATCTTGGAAAAAACATACAAAACAACAGATAGGTATGTCCATCTCCTCTGAAATGAGACTTCATTTCTTTGCAAAGATAATTTTAAGAATTAGCAAAGTGTGGTTTAACTAAGCCACTTCGTTCTAACTGTACAAATTAAAATTTACTGATAGGACTATTATAAAGCCAATAATTTATTTGTTGTAGGCTACTGTACTGTATCAGAGAAAGTAGTGGTAGCATGAATATGCACCTATTTGAATGTGTGAACACCTGGATCTACAAATCTGAAATGTTACTTTGAGGTAAAAGCATGACTTTTCAGTACAGGCTTAAAATAGCAATATAGCAATGCTGTATTTTTATTTATCACATGGGTATCCTATATTCTCCTAGGTACTCACAAGTGCTCACTTCATATTTATCTTCACAAACCTGTGGCATACCTTAGGCTGGGGCCGTGGTTCTGATAACACTGACCCTACTGTACGTGCCATTTGGTGTAACCAATCTTAGATGTATTTCAGAACTAAAGCAGGTGAGAAATGGCAAGTGGGACTATAATTAATTTGTTAAAAAGCATTTGGAACTCACATTGTATTACAGTCACATAGACATCACATGTTTTTCATGGGGATGAATGGAAGGATCCAGAAAGGCGCAGGGAATCTGAATGAAATGGACTTGTGGAAAAATAGGAAAATGAAAAAGAACACTGGAGCCCAATATAGAGACAAGGGGCAGTTACAAAGTAGCTGGTTGAGGTGATATACCACTGTCTTCAGTCTGCAGTTCTTCTTCGGGGCTTGATTCTTTTTCTGGAGGCAAAAAAGGAGTTATGAGCCCTCCAAATACAAATCAAAATGCTTAGGCCATAAGTGTGATAGGCTATTAATTTGCATACTATTATGCGCAGGAACATGATCAAAATCTTTTACAAAGCAGTATATTGAATAGAATGCTGCATTTGGACTACTCAGTCTTGATTACAGGATTGTTGAAGGTATAATAAAATAAACTGAATAAAATAAACTGGGATGCCATAGGGTTCTGTCCGGGGCCCAATGCTATTCAACACGTTCACCAATTACTTGGATGAAGGAGTAGAGGGCATGCTGATCAAATTTGTAGATAATACCAATTTGGGAGGGGTTGTTAATATGCCAGAGGACAGGATCGAAATTCAAAAGGACCTTGACAGATTGGAGAGCTGAGCCAAAGCTAACAAAATGAATTTCAACAGAGACAAATGTAAGGTCCTGCACTTAGGCAGAAAAAATGGAATGCACAAATATAGGATGGGGAACATCGCTGGATGTACGTGTGAAAGGGATCTAGGAGTCTTGGTAGATCTCAGGCAGATCTGAACATGAGTCAGCAGTGTGATGCGGCAGCCAAGAAAGCCAACGCAATTCTTGGTTGCATCAATAAGAGTATGGTGTCTAGATCAAGGAAGTTAATGGTACTATTCTATTCCGTTTTGGTTAGGCCTCAGTTGGACAAGTCAATTCAAGAAGGATATTCACAAACTGGAGCGTGCCCAGACGAGGGTAACCAAAATGGAGAAGGGTCTGTAAGCCATGTCCTATGAGGAGTAGCTTAGGGAGCTGGGGATGTTTAGTCTGCAGAAGAGAAAGTTAAGATGGGACATGATAGCCATGTTTAAATATTTGAAGGGTTGTCATGGCAAGGAGGGAGCGGGCTTGTTTTCCACTGCTCCAGAGACTAGGACAAGGAGCAATGGATTCAAGCTGCAGGAAAAGAGATTCCACCAGAACTTCAGGAAAAAATTCCTGATGATCAGAGCTGTCTGCCAGTGGAATATGCTGCCTCTGAGTGTGGTGGAGTCTCCTTCTCTGGAGGTTATTAAACAGAGACTGGATGGCCATCTGTTGGGAGTGCTTTGATGTGTGTTCCTGCATAGCAGGGGTTGGACTGGATGTCCCCTGTGGTCTCTTCCAACTCTGTGGTTCTATGATTCTAACTGCACCTGGAGTATTTTATGAGATTGAGAGATTGCACTTACCGAGAATGATCATTCTAGGAAGGCAGGAAGAGCAATCCACTACAGAATGGGTTAACCTCTCGTGTCAGCTGAACGAGGCAGGGGAAAAACATTCCAATCTGTTGATGCCATTCTACCTCTGCTCCTCTCCTCAGTTTAATTACATAGCTGTGCCTGCAATAACCTTTTCTAATACCTAAACTAAATACCAAGCAGCCCAGGAGGGTATGGAATGCTCCTCCAGCCTTCCTAGAATTCTCGGTAGGTACAATCTCATTCTCAGGAAGGCTTTAGGAGTAATCCACTACAGAATAGGATATATCCAAACCTACATCTACAGATAGAAAAGGCTGCCACTCTCTTGGGCCACTGCCCGTAACACTGACTTTCCAAACTCTACTCGCCTAGCTGCAAACTTTTCTAATTTATAGTGCTCTATGGAAGTATTAGGTTCTTTCCACCCAGCTGCTTGACAAACATCTTCCAATGATGCTATAACCTTATAAGCTATTGTCAAAGACATTGATCCACTACTATTGGAGACAACTGCAGATTGTTTTTGAACATTGCTCCTATTGGCATTAAATGTAGAAGATGAAGATGTACTCTGATTATTCTGAATAGATAAACTTAAGGATGAAACTCCTGAATGATCTGCTTTTAACAATAAGTTTAATAATTGCAATATATTTTGAGAGTTTTACTATATTGGTGCTGTTGTGCCTCTCAGTATGCATATTCACTTCCTCTGCCACTATTTGTCTCATTGATTCTCTATTATACAGAAAAAAATCCTCCCTGATTAAACAAAGATGACAGTGGTGCCCCAGCACTGGCCTTTCTGGGTCCTAATGCCGATAGATTTTGTGCTCTAGATATACACATAGCCAACAATGCTGTTAAATCCTCCTGTGCTGTGGCACTGTTAAGCCTATGAGGGGAAGAACTGCCCATCATGGAACTATTTAGTACATTCACTCTTCTCCCTCTCCTCTTCTTTGATTGGCTGCCTCCTGGGACAGCGTATACTGGTTGACATTACTTCCTCTCCCAGCAGCCCCGTTTGTGTCAGAACACCTCTTTTCAAGATGGCAATTGGGAGTAAGCAATGCAGCTGGAGTTCCCTCTTCACTTTTGCAGCTTTGAACTGCCTCTGCCTTTAAGTCAGGTAATTTTACCTTCTTTTTACATTTATCTTTTGTGGACTTTGTAGATCTTTTAGACTCAAACTTTTTTACCTTCATGCCGCTGTTTGCAGAACTGGAGTGATTGGACGGGGATCTCCCCTCCGATTCGCTCTCACTAGAGGCTAGGAATATTTTTCTCAACACTGAATTGGAATTAGAAGACTGATCAGCTGTCCGCCTGTCCAGGCCGACCTGATCAAATTTTGCCACATGCTCCAATTGATCATGCTCTTTCTCTGGCAATCCTGCTGAGATTTGAGCAACACTTGTCCCAGTAGCCTCTCTTTTACACTTCTTCATAACTATCATTCTGGCTAGATAAATCCTGCTCATTCTTTCATTTTCTTGGCTCTTCTTTTGAGATCATTTTACTTCTCCCACAGACCTAACAATCTAAACTTGCTAGCCCTCTTACACCCACAAACTCAGAGAGGTTAAAAACTCATCCAGCCGACAAGGCAGGAAGAATAAAACTGAGGAGAGGCGCAGGGGGATAATGGCATCAATGGATTGGAACGTTTTTCTCCTGCTTCGTTCAGCTGGCACAAGAGGTTAACCTATTCTGTAGTGGATTGCTCTGAAAGCCTTCCTGAGAATATCAAAGTATCAGCTATACTTAAGACACAACATTAAATCACCAATGCCTGTCAGCTCTGGGAGAGAACCCATCACCTGATCACAGTTCTCATTTCTTTGCAAAAATGCCATGCAAGATGTCATCCCATAATTCCCCATCATCTCTTTATTTTTCAACAGTCTGCAAATATCTACATACTCCAGAAATATGTGGCCCACATCTGCAATGAACATACCTGGCCATTCCATTTTTGCTCTAGCCAAAAAATCTGCTGGAATGTCAACTATATTACTGGCTAGGATATCAGCTTGCACAGCATCCATGTTCAAGTACAAATTTGTAGCATCTTGCTAGAATGAAGAAAAAAGTGAGACATTCAACATAATTGAAAGAGAAGGTTCTTTCTAATAGATCTCTGGCAACTGTTTTGAACCATGGCCAGCCTCTCTTTATTAAGATGCTAGGACTCCTAAACAGAGTAGAAGACTAATTTATATACATATCTACAACTTGATAGTGCATCACTTTCCTATTCAACTAAATGTGTAAACTATTTTTACTGAAAAAGCCACTTTAAAAAAGGTTCTATGGAAACTGAGTTCACCCACCTTTGTTAGATTTCCACTTGTTTCCTATACCCCATTAATGCATATGTGCTCTTGCCATTTTTCAGTTACTATATCTTGTATGAAAGATTAGACAAAGTTGTATCAGTCTAGAATTCTTGCTGGGCAAAACTTTATGCTTTGGTTAATTTAATCAGAATCAGAAAGGCATCAGGGTCTGGGCTGTGTTAAGGTTGACTGAGGTGCAAATACCACATAAATAAAAGTACCATAGTATTGGAGAGGCATAATTTTGCCTCCCTCAGCTGTCACCAAAACAGAGAGTGCTCTTAAAACAATGCTAGGAGGCAGCCAAAGGATAAAATGTTATAACAACGGATTACTTTATGTCCTTTTTTGACTGATTAGGTAAACCTATTCCTGATATACCACAGATTGAGAAATACAGCACCAGCTTCAAGAGGATGCTATCTGGCATGGTTAATAAAAAGGTTCAAGGAAGCTATAAAGAGCAAAAAACATTTTTCTGAAACAGGATTTTAAAACAGAACACCAACTCTGGAAGATAATGGGGGCTTTGGGGGGCTACACAGATGGGATCTGTAGGCTACACTTTTCCCTATATCTGAATTAGAGAATGAAGGTCTAACTGACAAACAATGTTAAAACTAGATTATTAAACATTTAGAAGCTCAAAGAAGAATCAGTGTAGCTTTTGTAGTGTACTGTAATTCTTTGAGTACGTTAAGGGTGAGCTTATTAAAGATGTTATATATCTAGTTTTCCAATTAATACATTCCTTTTGCATAGTAAACTAATTTATAGATTAGAAAAACAGGATGCTGTCTGAAAATCCACTTTGTCATTGCATATTTATAGTAGTGAATCAAACTATTTGTGTGCCTAAGTTTACAATGACTATTGGTGTCTTTCCAGGGGTCTTTCCAAGATAGAATTGGCAATTTCAGAGATTGAACTGGTGATTCTTTGCATGCAAAGCACATGTGCTCCTACTGAGCTAAGAACCTTCCTTTCAAAATAAAAAAACAGACGGTGTGGTAGCTAAAAATAAAAATAAATAAACAATAAAATAAAATAAGTAAATAAAAACAGGGATGGCAGAAAAAGTTGTAAGGTTAAACCATTATCCTTTCCTAACTCCAGCACTCTTGTGTGAAACTCTGAAAATGTGCAACTGTTACCATGATGATGTCTTTGGAGAGAGGCCACTGTTCTGGAAATTTACTCTGACTGAAACGCTTACTTATTGCTCTCGGAAAATACACCTGTGCTTTACCTCCCAGAGTCCCATTGAATAAGTGCTGCACAGATAACACATACCATAAAGAGCTGGAACAATTTTTCTCCCATGGCTGCCTTCACATGATTCTCAACCACTATGAAATTCTGCACAAAGAACTGCAAAGAAATAACAGTCAGTCTACAGGGGAAAAAATGTAATGACCTTTGTATGCCATTTAAGATGAAGGGCCATAAGACTCCATATTCTAGGATTTCTTACTCAGATTGCATGATATCTTGTACTATTTTTCTCTGTCATTCTCCTTTCCAAATCTTTAGGAGGAGTGAAGATTCCTTGTCTTCTCAAAATCTCTAACCTCACTCACCATATCACAGCAGCTGGTGTTTTCAAGTCAAAAGCTTCTTAATGAGGAAATCTGTAGATCTGCAGAGGTATATTTTCTGGTCTTATGTAGAGGCAATTCCTTTACTGTTACAGACTATAGCCACTTGTCACTGGTGTGATTGTATTGCCCTTCAGATTTATCCACTAACATTTGCTAGTCCTATCTAGTCCACCAATCCACCACTTAATATTTTCAAGAGAGAACTAGAAGGATCCAAATGCAGTTCCCTAGACCCCAAAGCCACTTGCCTCTAGTGTGATGCTGGCCTGCCTCTGGCAGTTGGTGTGATCTTTGTTGCCCATGGCACACATGAGGCCATGTACCACATTCAAGAAGAGCAGTTCCTCTGCCACTTCTCTGGAGTCTTGGGCCAGAATTCTATAAAGTGAGTGTTAATCAGATCAGTATGTCAAGAAAGGTGGGGGAAGAACAGAGACAGGGTACAGGAAGTATCCCAGAGATTTAGGTTGCTTTGCACTTTTAATAATTTCCTGATAGCCTTAATTCCTAGTTCTTGCAGTGTTGGTTTTCATGCCTCAATGCAGCTTTTAAAGCACAGTGTCAGAAAAATACGGTGGTTGTGTCTAATTCAACAGATGTTAAGCAGCAACCAATTGGGATAGCAGAATTGCAAACTCTGTACTTCTGGATGAGGTCTACAAAAGTAGTCCATCAGTTATCTGTTTGCTACATTCACTGCATGCAACGAAGAAAATTGACTGGGATATGTCCTGTTGCTGCCTGGGCTAAATCACATCATTCAAAGAGGCAAGATTACAAAATATCCCCCACTTCTTTCCCTTGCCTTCACCAGGTTATAGCTTACTCCTTCATGTTGTTGTTCTTATTCTTTAAAATCTCATCCCTTATTTAATCTCAGCATTGCATTAAAAATATCTTCTAGCTTTACTCCCATTGCATCCTTATTCTTTTTTCACCCACAATAAATACAACAGGGAAAACATTCTACAAATCCTCCTGAGCCTCTTTTGAAAAACTTCTGAAATCACCCGCCAGATGCATCTGCTTGATTTACTGCCATTTCCACAAGTCATTCAGACCTATTGAGCCTTGATTTCCCCGACTCCTTGGAAGATGCCACTTCTAGGAATGCTCATCTGACTCCTAATGCACATGTCCTGATTTTCTCCTAGGAAGCGTTGCTTAATACTCCTGCATTAGTCCATTTTGGCAGTTCTGTGGGCCTCAACAATATTGTAGAAGTCAGGACATGAAGGACTACCACTTTCAGAGAAGAATGAACCATGGTGCTCACCCAAATCTTGCTTCTTTTGTCTACTGTGGAATCCAGCATTACCAATGTTTGCCTCTAATGTAGCAGCACCACCCACCCACCACCCACTTTAAACTGTCTCCGAAGTGCACATTTGACTTTCCATCCTTTTAACAGTGGCCACGTTTCTTGCCCTGTCTTGCCAGGCTGCAATTTTATACAGCCCTGTCAATTCATCTTGCCAGATGCAGATGTGAAAATGACTTTTGTCTTAACCTTCCTGTTGCAAACAAGACTTGATGTTCCACTGTTCTCAGTCTGTTTCTCTGCCTTCATTTTGTCTACAACCTACTCATTCTGCAAAAAGAGTATAACAGAAGCTTGATATCAGGACAGTTCTTAGGATTTATATCTTAAGGATATAGCCATTCAGATGCTCTGAGTTCTTGTTGGTCTCCCTCCTATCTATATTCTTAGGAAGGTTAACATTACTACCTTGGCAAGGTGGTTAAAGACCTGGATTTTTACAATCTCCAGACTTCCTAAATCTTCAAATGCATCTGCTCATTCCACTAGGTTTGTGTCCACATCTGTGGCTTTTTTTGCCAACATTCTCTTGGAAAACACTTGCTCAACAGCAGCCTAGTCCAATCCATCTGCTTTTACCAGACACTACAGATTGGACAAATACACCTCAACAGAGGCAGGTTTTGTCAAGTGAATGCCTCAACTGGTTCTGTCATCCTAAATTGGCTACCATCCCTTTCAAAAATTTTCTCAGCTTGCATGAATCCCAAACATAGGTGTCTCTTCTATTGCACAAAATGGCACATTGGTGCTTACCATGAAAGCCCATTCTTGTATGCCAAAGGAGACACCCATTCACTCTTGCAGTGAACTCATGTGAACTCATGCATTTAGCTTGTGCTAGCTGTTTTCCTTGTATTTAAGTATTCTTTGTACTGGTAGAATTGAGGGAAGAACTGGGTACTATACATTATCCTGCCCCATTCAATCAGATAACCCTTGCCCAGTTTGGGTGGCAAGATGAGATAACCAAATCACAAGTGTTTTCTTTTTCTGCATTCAAGACTGGACTTTCACAATAAGTATCCAATAAAATAACTCTTAGAGTTCAGAGTAGTGTTTTACCATCATAACAGCCCTTGAAAAATGGTCAGGAGAAGTTTGCAATGCATTAGGCCCTACCAGTGCACTTCATAACCAGATAGGTATTTGTATTTAAGAGTATCATATGCAAATATAACCACAATGTAGATATCTGGGATTTGAATCCTGGCCTGTTGCTTCCTGGTTCAGCAACACAGATAACTAGTATTTCACAAAACATGGCCACTGCTAGGGATTAGGCTGCACATTGTAAATGAGAAACCTTAAGAGAAACCTTCAGGCATTGGTCACCTATGTAACCCACTCTTTGTGCTGCAGAGCTGACAATGTAAGCTAGATCAGAGGGTATACCAACAGTGTGTCCAAGCTTCCCCTTCAATCTATCAATGGAAAGACACAAACTAATCTGTATACTCAGCTTGGCTATCAATCTCCATTGCATAAGAGTTATTCTGCTGTTTTTGTCCTTCCAGGTTGTTGCTGGTCAAAATTAATTTCTGATTGGAGCAAAGCAAGTCCTTTCTAAGGATGTTAACTATATCTTCAAGCTAGTCCAAGTTCAAATTCAAATCTGTCACACCTCTCTGGTCTTCACATATGCCAGTACCATAATAGCAGCAAATTATATAGGTCAATGGTTCTTAATTTTTTATTTTTTTTTAATTGGGGACCACCTATAAATTTATTTCTGGGGACTGCCAAAACATAATTCAAGATTTAAATATTTAAATTTAGATGTACATATTAAAATATTTTTTAAATATTCAAATATTTGTTAAAAGCTACTCATCAGATGTTCACCCTTATCCTTTATTCTTCCAGCAGACAATGAAAACGAAAGGAGGTTTGTTAATGGTCTATGGAGTAGCATACTGAGATCCTCCTTCAAGTGCCAGGAGAGTAGAATAAACTGGAATTTCCTAAAGGAAGGTTATGAATGGGAGGCAGGCCTGAAGAATAATTTCTTTTGTGTTTTTCCCCAAAGCAGCACCTAGAAACTAAGGGTCTTGGTGCTGCTTTCAGGCAAACTGCAAAAGGAATGCTGTTTCCTTCCAAAGGAGCACCGAGAGAGTAGAGAGAAGCAGATACCTCTCTCTCTACTCTCTCAGTACTCCTTTGGGGAAACAGCATTTCTTTTGTTCTTTCTTTTCTCCAAAGTTGTGCCTGGAAAGTAAGGGTATTGGTGCTGCTTTGGAGGAAGACATCAAAGAAATTTCCTTCCAAAAGAGCACTGAGAGAATAGAAACAGTAAGTGCTCATTTTGAAAGCACCTATTCTCTCTACTCTCTCAGTGCTCCTTCAGAGGAAAATTACCTTTCTTTTGCACTTTCCTTCCAAGAAGCACTGAGACCATCACTACTATGCCTTCAAGCAGCCTCAAGAGTAAATGGACTCCCTTTGATTCTCATGGCTGCTTGGAAGCGGTTTCGCCACACTGTCTGGCTCTGAGCTCAGACAGACAGGCCTTGCTATGCAAGGCCTGGGCTGGGTGTCTTCCCTCATCTTCTGGGCTCTTCTCTTGCCTTCCTACCTTCTGGGCAAGCTGGCGCATCAGCACAATAGCACCCAGAGCCTCCAGTGCAGGATGAGACACCTGCCAGTGTGTTGACATTGCTGCCAATGCCATCATCACTACCACACTGGAAGAATCTGGGACATGCTGAATCAACTGGTTGGAACATTTTTCAGTCTCTGAAATACAGGATTTCCCCTGTTTTCCAGGATGAATGATAAACCTATGAGGACCCCTGTGAGGGCTCCAGAGATCCCCAGGTGTCCACAGACACCAGATTAAGAACCACTGATATGGGAAGTGCCCTAGATTAGATATGCCCACATTACTGATCTATGTATAATCAGGGAAATAATGTTAAGAACAAGCATAGCATAGTGGTTTGAGCACTGGAGTACAATCCTGCAGACTAGGGTTCGATTCTCTGCTCAGCCATGGAAACCCATTGGGTGAACTTGGCTGTGTCGCACATGCCAAGCCGCAGAAAGCCCTGTGATAGGTTCACTTTAGGGTCACTATAAGCTGTAAAAGACCTGAAGGCACACAACAACAACAACAACAACAACAAATAATTTTATAGCCATATTACACTGATCCTCCGTGATACACCAAACAAGAATACATAAAAAGTGTGTGAAAGCTTTAGCAGCAGTAAAGGAGAGTGTATAATCTGCTCCTGTCTGGACTGTCCTGGTGCTTGTTTCATACAATAAATCAGCCAATAATTAAGACTGCATGTGCTTGCTGCCTATTCCAAACTGAGCTAACAGTGCAACTCACAGTTTGTTTCAGTATTTTGAAAAGTGGTTTCATAACTCATTATGATCTCTTACCCAATGGCTTTCGCTGCAGCTGCCTGCTGAATATATGCTGGCAAAGACTCCATCAGATGTAATGTGCCTGCTTCTGAATTTGGGAAACAATATAGGAATAAGTTCTATGACTCACAAATTCTTAGCACCTCAACTTTTGCCCTAAAAATGGCCAAGAGATTTGAGAAAGCTATACACATTCCTAAAGAAAATTCATATAAAGTCTGCATCTGACAACAGCATCTGTCTTAACCCACCATCTTTCAGTTATCATTTCATAAGTGAGTCAGAGAAGCAAGGAATCTTGTTTTGGGGTCTGTTTCCAGCTTTCCCTGAACCTAATTTTTGAAATCATGAGTGGAAAGAAACTGTTTTTAGCTGTTGGTTTTAATCATTCATATCCAACGACGCATTGTGTTCAGACTTGGAGATCATCAGGTTTAAGAGTAAGGAATGAGGTTAGATTAGTGAGAGAAAACAAAGTTTGAATTTAAATTTGTGAATACATATTGGTATTCGCATGCTTCCTGCAATAGGGAAACCTTCCCCTCACAGAAAGAATGAGAGGTTGGTCACTGTGAAGGATCATTCTAGGAAGGCTGAAGGAGCAGTCCACAACTCTCCAGGTTTATTCCTTTGTGCCAGCTGGCCAACAGAAGAGACAAACGTCCTAATCTGTTAATATTATTGGCTCTACCATCTCTCTCTCTGTTCTGTTAAGCCTTGCCTGCATTCAATTTATCCTCTGCATACTACATAACTGGTTATTTCCTTATTTAATCTTTTTTTTTAACAATTTGAGCAGCCATGGAAGGTGGTGGATTGCTCCTTCAATGATCATTCACAATGAGTACCAACTTCTCATTCTCAGGAAGGCTAAAGGAGCAATCCAGAACATTCCAGGACATACCCAAGCTGTACTAATCAAGGATGGGAATGGCTGCCTGAATCCTGTGCCACTGCCAGTAACACTACTCTTCTGAGCGCAGCTTGACTTGACACATACTTATGAATTTGATAGTGTCTTATAAAGGTGGTTAGCTCTTTCCACCCTGCTGCTTGGCAAATGTCCTCCAGTGACAAAGTTACTTTTAAATGCCGCTGTGGACACCACTGACTGTATGGAGTAAGTCTGTACACTCTGCAGTCTTGCTAGGTTGGCATAATCATAGCAACAGTAAATACAATTCTTTATTGGTAGATTTTGACACTTTAAACCCCACTGTTTTTTTTTGTTAAAATGATACAAACAGTGACTCACTAGGTTTGTCTTAGTCTTTGTGTCAGCTTCCCACATTTCAACCGCTGGGCCCTCCGCCCCACTGTAACTGCTATGATTGATCTAGCTGAAAATGTTGCAGCAACATAGCTTGCATCAGCAACAAACTGTACAATCTGCTCTGTCTTAACCATTACTTTCTGAATTGTTCAGACTGAAATATCCTCTGATTCTAAAATCTCATGGATCCAAAGGATGGCTGCTCTCACAAACATAGAACTTGCCACTGAGGCCCTAACAGATACTGCCAATGCCTCTTGTGTTCTTTTTAAGGCCAAATCTATCATCTTTTCATTCCCATCTCTTAACAGTGTATCCCTCTTCCAAGGAACAGTAGCACTGGACACGAGGGCCAGTGTGATAACTAAAGCCCCTGTCGAAGCTGCTGATGACAAGCAGCAGCTATTGGTCCCTGTGGCTCTGGCTGGAGATGAGTCCTGCAGCTCAAGAGCTCCCCCTGCTGCCATGGACCAAGCAGGTGCGGATGTTCCTCTGCCTGCTCCTTTAGAGCAACAGGGATCCGATTCTGTGCCTGCTCCTTTGGAGCAACAGGGATCCGATTCTGAAGAGGCTCTGGAGCTTGGTTCAATAAGCCCCCAGTCATGGCAGAGACTCAAGAGGGCTTTGCAAAGGGAGGCTTCCTTGGCTAAGTTTAAGAAGCAGTGAATGGACACACCTGTGCCTGGGGCTATATAACTGCCTGCCTGGAAGCTTCCCTTTGCTTGTGGCAAACTTCTTACAAGCCCTCCTCCTGCCTGTACCTTGCTCCCAGCACCCGGTTCCTGATACCTTGAATTGATCTCTGGACCCCTGACCCTTGGCTTTGGTACTCTGACTACGGCTTCGCTTGGCGCTCTGGTAAATGAACTTCCTTGAGTAAGTGCTTACTTGTCTCCTCCCGGCTGGACTTTGCTGGCTCTCCCACTCTCTTCTTCGGGCTGGCTTGCCACCCACGTCTCTGACCTTGACAGCCAATACTGGAGCATCAAACAATGGGATTGATAGCTTATCCATTGTCATTTTATCAAATGTATACACAGTTTTACTATAACTTATAAACCTCTTTGAACCACTTGTGGTTTCCCATTCTGAATCTATTAATTCTGCAAAATTTCTGACACTGATATCTCAATTGAACTAGAGGCTAATCTTCTCAGCACTGAAGCTACTGCACTCTCTTTTTTCGTTTGTGACAGTAGTGGCCATTGATTGCTCTGCAGCAATCCTTGCTCCTACCCCTCCCCTCTGGGGGAATCTCTATTCTCAAGATGGCAACCAGCAGTAACTGGAATGCCTGAATCTAGTGCTTCACTCCTCTCTGACTGAGGGAAAAGTACTGGTAAGCCCTTTACCTTGTATTTTTTCTTTCCTCCATCCTTCTTAATTTTTTTAGCCTCATTTTAGACCTTACCATTAGCAGCCAGTTATCTGTACATGCTAGTAGGGACTTCCTTCTGTTTCACCTTCACTTGAAACAAGGAAAATTTTTCTCAGGATTGCACTGGAGTTATTAGTTTGATCACTGGTCAACCTGTCCAGGTCCATCTGGTTGTCAGTTTTCTCTAAAGAGTCATTGTTTCGTTTTTTAGTCTGTGGACCTGGAGGCTTTTGAGTGTAATTTCTTTCTTTCTCCTCCTCCATTGCTGCCTTCTTCTTGGATTGCAAGGCATGGAGTTCCCCCCTGTCTTGCTTTCTGATTTACTGCACATCTTTTTCCCTTTGTCTCCCAACGATGCCATACTAGTACCTAACTTCCTAACACATGAGCGACTGTCCCTAACTTCTAATAATGGTTTTACATATAGTTAAGTACCCTGAGGGAATAAACCTTGAGCAGCTGGCAAGGCAGGAGAGTAAAAACTGAGGGAGATATGGTAGAGCTAATTATATTAATGGATTAGAACATTTATTTCCTGCTTTGGCCAGTTGGTGCAAGGAGATAAACCCAGAAAGTTGTGGATTCCTGAGAATGCAAAACCAGGCATACTGCTCCAGAAATGGGGAGGAAAATGTAAAGACGGTGTGTATCCTCTCTACAGCCAGGCTAAATGGCAGTGTTTAAGAATCTCACCTTCCAAGATCTTGGCTTGCGCTTTGGCAGTCTCCTGCCTTGATGGCTTTAACAATGTTACTAGTCCTTTTAATACTGCTGGCCGTATGTCATAAGCCATGAGGTCCTTGATCAGCTGAATTGCTGGAAGGAGTAAAACAGAGCTTTCCATACTTTTCATGTTGGTGACACACTTTTTAAAGACATGCATCACTTCACAGCACAGTAATTCAGTACATAATTCAGTAAGTGGAGGCAACCCCTCCACCCAACCCTAGCCTGCCACTGCTGCCACCCTCATCGGGATCTTCGTTGGCCCGGGGCAACTGTGGTGGCAATGGGAGAGGCAGCCCCTCCACCTGTTATGTTTGTACAACATTTATACACTGCAGCTGGCACACTAACGTGTCAAGACACACAGTTTGGAAAGCTCTGGAGTAAAATGTCAGTCTTACACCAGAGTATGAAAGCTGTGCTTCACAAGCTGAGCCATTAAGTCACCACCTTTATGAGTTCCAGTACTGAGCTTCCAATATTCTTCACTGGAGAAATTACTATCTCCTCTGTATATTTAATTACAAAGCAGTATGTGTCTTTTTTAAAGAATAAAAATCATCAGTATTACTGGGAAATTGCTTCCACAGAGTAGTTACTCAGTAAATTTGTCTCCTAGACCCACCCAAGTTAGCTGCCAGCCAATCATCAATAAACCTAGTAATTAGACCTGCCTTCCCTTACTTCATGATTTTTCCAGTCACAGCTTTTACCTGATTCAGCTAGTATGGCCAATTGCTGATAAAGTAATCTGGAAGGAGCCACCTTGGGAGAAACTAAGCTAGATGATTTATATATGCACAATGTTTGTCTTGTGCTGTATTTTATGAATAATTAGTTTTTTCACATATGCTTTAGTTACCAAGATTCCTTCAGTCTTTCAGATGTTAGGCTAAACTCATTGCTATGTTAAATTGCACCTTCAGCTTTCAGTTGGTTTGTATGTTTCCTGCCCCACATTTTGAGAGAGAGCTTCAAAAATAGAAAGATGGGAGCTTACCTTCATATTGCACTTCCAAATGTAGTGAGCGAAGCACACCTAGCACAGAACCCACAATACTCGGATGGGCTTTTCCCACAATTGTCTGGGTAAGTAATGGAGCAAGAGGGATACATTATTTCTTGAACTGGAATCAAGTATTATCTATGAAAATTCCAATGTAAAACTTGACTGAAAAATATGGATTACAATGAGATCACAAGAGGGATCTTCAGAACTAGCACAGTCAATAGACAACAAATTATAATTTGACTTGGACAGCCAGCTCCAAATTCCCTTTTCCACTTGTATATGCAGCCCTGAACAAGACAGTATCTTAGGTGTTCTTAATTATATTTTTAGTAAATAATTGTGAGACAAAACTTCGTTAGAAGAACAGGTTGGTTACCTATAACTGTGGTTCTTCGAGTGGTCATTTGTGAACTCACACAATTGGGTATTTCACGCCTGCGCAATACAGCATTTGGAACCTTCTCTAAGCTAAAAGTAGGCATTTTGGTGGTTAACCCTTCCCGCACCCTCCTAGGGTATAAAAGGCCCCTCCTGCTTTAACAGTCAGTTCCACCACCACCCATGTAGCAGCAGTAAACTAACCATCACGGAGTAAACAATGCGGAGAGGATGGGTGAGGTTGTGTGAGTTCACAGATGACCACTTGAAGAACCACAGTTACAGGTAACCAACCTGTTCTTCTTCTTCGTGGTCTCTGTGACTCTCACAATTGGGAGACTAGCAAGCTGTTGTAGACAGAGGTGGGATTGTTATACTGAGACACATGCCATCATCATGAAAATATGGAGAACAAAAACATACAGTGACAAAGAAATTGCCAATAAAGACACCTCTTATTCACAACACATCCTTCTAGTTCATTTATTGACTCCAACTTGTTCATTCATTCACTCAACTATCTATTCTTTAATTACTACATTAAGTTAATTCAGGTAATCCCAGAACTTAGATAACTTTTCAACCAATGGAAGAAAAAAAAACAGCTCTGCTGAAACTAGGATCATTTCTTGCTCTATTGTCAACTCTATAATGAGAAATTTGAACGTCAATGGCTGTGACCATGTAGCAGCTCTACATATATCATGCACTGGCACCCCATGAAGAAAAGCTGTAGAAGCTGCCATAGATCTAGTGGAATGGCTCTGCACAGATTCTGGAAGGTTCTCATTATCAAGTTCATAAGCCAACTTAATAGCAGATACCACCCACTTTGACAACCTTTGGGAGGAAACAGGTTCACCCAATTTAGTTGACAAATAACACACAAACAACTTGTTTGATTTTCTATAACCAGCTGTGCGCTGCATATAGAAAGTCAGTGCCAGCCTAACATCAAGACAGTGTAATCTCTTTTCCATATCAGACTCAGGGTTTTGCATACATGCAGGCAGCACTGTATCTTGATTAAGATTAAAAGATGAAACCACCCTAGGAACGAATATCAGGCCTAAGAACTACTTTTTCTTTGTGAAACCATAAATACAGTGTGTCCACCCTAAGTGTGCATAGCTTGCTCACTCTCCTTGCAGATGTTATTGCTTCCAGGATAGCAAATTAATGTCACAGTTCGCCATAGGTTCAAAAGGTCTACAAGTCAATTGCATCAGCACCAAAGTTAGGTCCCAACCTGGTATGGGAGGTTGGACTGGAGGGTGTACATGTTTGTAACCTTGCATACATCTCCTAACCAAAGGGTCCAGAAAACATGAAGGTTTTGCTTCTTGTTGTAAATGCCAAGAAATTGCTGCAAGGTAAACCTTGATAGAAGACAAAGACAGATCATCCGACACGACCTTTGCAAGAAATGACAAAACGTCCACGGTACTGCAAGTCCGTTGGTTGATACCGTTGTCATGTAGATAACTGCAGAATCTCTCCCATTTGTACGCATACGACCTTGATGTCGAGGGTTTGTGTGCTGCCAGAAGAATCCTTCATACAGCATTGGGAAACTCGTTCATTCTAGCAGGTTCCAAGCTGTCATTCGCAGAGACTGAACATTGTGATGGAAGACTGTACCGTCATGAATGGTCAATAGGTCTTGTCTGCATGGCAGCATTCAACACCGATCTTTGGACAGCCGTAGTGGTGGTGCAAACCAAGGTTGCCTTGGCCACCACGGTGTTAATAGAATTGCCTTCACCCTGTCCTGTTGAACTTTTGCTAGCACCTTCATTATCAAGGGAAAAGGTGGGAATGCATACACCATCGTTCCTGACCAATCGAACAGGAAAGCATCCCCCAGTGCTTTCTTGTCTTCCTTCTGATGGGAGCAATATAGAGTACATTGCGTGTTTTCCTTGGTTGCAAAGAGGTCTATGCACGGTACCGTCCATTGCTCGAAAATGGTCTGGATGACTGAATCGTTCAATTTCCATTTGTGGCATGACAGAGGTTGTCTGCTCAGCTTATCTGCCAAAATACTGTCCTCTCCAGGAAGATGAGTAGCAGGTGGGAGAATGTCCCTCTTTAGGCACCAATTCCAAAACTGAAAAGTCAGTATTAGAAGTACAGTTGAATGAGTTCCACCTTGCTTGTTCATATATTATTGTCATGTTGTCTGTCACAACTTGAACTGATCTTCCTTGAAGATGTACTGGAAAGACACGGAATGCAAGTTGGCTTATGAACTTGCTTCCTTGAAGATGACCTGGAAAGACAAGGAACTCCAACACATTTATGTGATGTTCCCTCTCTGCCCCTGACCAGCATCCTCTTACTGTTAATTGTCTGAGGTGTGCTCCCCAACCGTCTTGTGAAACATCTGTTGTTACCAATACTGATGGAGGCCGAGGGAGAAATGGCACCCCCTTTAGCATATTCTTTGGGTTTCTCCACCCAATGACCGAAGGACCAGTCTCGGTACCATGAGAAATTTGTTTGGGTGGTGCCAGAAAGGGTCGAATGTCCTCAGGAACCAATGTTGCAATGGTCGCATCCTCAGTTTGGCATTTGGTATCACCATTGTTGTTAAAGCCATTAATCCTATGGCCACTTGAACAGCTCTTGCCCTTACTTGTCGACATGTTTGCATTTTTGTGAGAAATTGTAATTTTCTTTCCACCTGTCTTCTGGAAGGAAGGCCTCGAGAAGATGCTACGACTAGCCAATCATTGATGTAAGGAAATAGGACAATATCCTTTTGTCGTAGGAAGGCAGCCACTGTAGCCATACACTTGGTAAATACCCTTGGAGCTGTAGATATGCTGAGGGAAAGTACTCTGAAGCAATAAGCCTGTCAATCGACCATGAAGGCGAGGAATCTTCTGTGCTCGTGTCTGATTGAGATGTGGAAATAAGCATCTTTTAAATCCAATGTGGCAAACGAGTCTCCTTTTTTCAGCAACAGCATTATCATTGACAAAGTCACCATATGAAAGTGCTTTGGTCTTATGTAATAGTTCATCCTTCTGAGATCTAGAATGGGGTGAAGACCTCCATCTTTTTTTGACACCAAGAAGTACCTTGAGAAATAACCGCTTTTTATCTGAGCTTTGGTAATCTTTTCTATAGCCCCTTTTTGAAGTAATTTTGTGATTTCCTCGTCTAGCTCTGGAGATGCACTCACATGTCAAATTCGTCCTACTGGTGGCAATCGGCAGAATTCTATAGTGTAACCTCTGTCTATTATATCCAGGACCCATGAGTCTGCTGTGATTGTGGTCCATATATGCATGAAGTTTCTCAGCCTGTCTCCGAAAAGGGGGCTGATACCATCTCAGTACCACGATTGGTGTAGGTAACGATGTCTGCAAGTGACTTTGTGAGATAGATGTCTCCTGGTGACCAAGGTATGGGCTGCTGAAGAAAAGCATCCAAAAAGTCATCATCCTGCTGCCAGTCAAACCCTCTGCTTGGTCTGATCTTGCTGTCATTTTTTATATTGGGGCTGCTTATACTTCATTGAAGGGAATCTTCTCGAAGGTTGTGGTGGTGGTGGCGGCGTCGGCGTTGTTTGCTTGTGTTGTTGAGATGGTGTCAGACTCTCATGCCTTCTTGGAAAAGGCTGGTATCGTTGATACCGGTACCTTACCTTGATGAATACGAGCCTGAAGGGAAGCCATACTTCTTTGCCATGCTGTGCATCTTGTGAGCATGTTTCTAATTTCTCATCAGCTGAGGCATTAAGCAACTCATCTGAGTCACAGGGCAGGTCTTCAATCATACACTTAGATAGACCTGAAGATCTTAGCCACACATGACGCCTCAGTGCTATGGCCCCAGCTATTGCCTTGCTGCTGCAGTCCATTATATGTTTAGCAGTAGTGATTTGTTGAGTTGACAATCAATAGGCTTCTCCATATAGCACCAATGCATTTTTCCTTTCCTCCTCTGGAAGCATATTTAGATACGTTTTTATTCTGCTCTGTAAAAATTGTTCATATGTACCCATGCAGGCTGCATAATTGGAAATCTTGAACAGTAGGGCAGTGTTGGAGTAAGACTTTTCCCCCAAACTATCCAACTTCTTGCTTTCTCTGCCGCCAGTGTTGCATGTAACCTCTAGGATTGCCTCGACTAAGCAGCATCCATGACAATAGAATTTGGTTTTGGATGTTGGATTAGCCATTCCTGATCACTTTCCATTAAGCGGTACAGAGATTCCACTTTTTTAGAAGTCACAGGTATAGATGGTGAAGTCCAAGACTTCTTAACAGTTTGAAGTAAGTATGGAAAAGGAGCAATCATAGTAGACACAGGTGCTCTGTCTTGTAGCTCTTGAAAAATTGGGTCTCTCAAGTCATGTGTTTCACATTCCATTTGCAAGTTCAAT
The DNA here is from genome assembly GCA_948474755.1 of Ctenosaura bakeri. NCBI lineage: Eukaryota > Metazoa > Chordata > Lepidosauria > Squamata > Iguanidae > Ctenosaura > Ctenosaura bakeri. Next base: position 316,323 of record CAOLHI010001144.1, on the reverse strand, counting down.
GATCTAGACATTCTCAACATCAAATCAGAGAATGCTCACACATTATCTGAAGGAGAGATCCTGTCTGGATTGCTGACAAAATTTGATCTCTCCCTATCGTTCTATGTGATGCCTGTGAAGTATCTGAGGGGATTGGGCAGAACGTTGGTAAAGAGATTGGTGTCTCAAGCAAGATCCGCCCAACATAATGCGTTCCCTTTGTGAAACCTCTGGTTGACTTTGCGAAACCTCTGGTTGACGAGATACTTTGTCTTTCTCTGACCTATGATGCCTCACTTCAGTTGCCATAACTCTTCGATAACGAGGGCTAGATGACCAAGATCGTGACCTCAGGTAAGTAGAATGATGATATCTGCTATCTAATTCTTCATGGTGCTTATAGTATCTGCGTAGAATATAGCAGTCCTCTGACCATGGAGAAATATCTCTCAAATCCACAGAGATTTCATTATAATAGTAATCTCAGTACCGCGAAGCTGACCTTCCTTCGTCATGTCGATACCGAGCAAGGGATCAAACAGGAGAGTGAGATGCCACATGGCCCGATCATGGAGAAGAAGGAGGTGTTCTCCTATGGTGTTGGGGCAGCTGCTGTTGTCTATCTAAATTCCTTTGAGATGACGTCGAATGATGAGCCTCGTTGGACCTAGAATGCTCATGGTGTTGTGACAGCGATCCCACTGAAAGTAAGGCTGAAGACTCCATGATTCACCCTCTGAGGCAATGCAGACTTCCTCTATCTACCTTTCCTGAAAGGTCTCAGTCCTCAGGCTTTGTAGTAGTTGATGCTGAGGGTACCTCATCTCAAGTCTGAGATGTTGACTGAGACTTCAGTCTTGAAGTCGGTGCCGAAGACCCAGCATGATGTTTTGACATCAAAGAAGAGGAAGTATGAGCCATAGGCTTGGACTGAGAGGACTGTACACGAGTAGCAGTATCTGAGGCCGACAGCACATTTTCCCAGAGTAGTGCATTTAGTCCCGTTGCTCTATTTTGTCTGGTTTGTGGTGTGAATAACTGGCAGTGGCCACAAGAACTGACGTTATGGCCCTCTCCCAAACAACGGAGGCACTTAGAATGGCTGTCCTTATCAGGAATTTTTCCTCCGCACGACTTACAACGTTTGAAAGATTCTTCTTCGTGGTCTCTATGCCTTCATACACTAGGAGCTTTAGCGCCTGCGCGGTAGCGTTCGGAAACTTCTAGAGCTTGTTCGCTTGGCGGGAACCCCTCCCCCACGCCGGTACTGCGCATGCTCCTCCCGCCGAGCAACGGTCTCTCCTCAGTTCTTTCTCGTCCGCCGTCGCGTACGGAAGGTTCTTTAGTTTGTTCCTCTCACCTTTGTGCTTGGCTTGCTGTTTTCACGGTTTTACGGACTTTCGGACTGTCTCTGACCCCTCTTTCGGACTTCCCCTTCGGTTTTGGTCTTTTCGGATTTTCGCAGTTTGGCGTTCTTCGTCTTATGTCCGCGCTCTTCAAGAAGTGCGTGTCCTGCGGGCGCAAGGTTGCCCTCAACGACAACCACAAGGAGTGTCTCTTCTGTTTGGGTGAGTCCCACAACATCCGGACTTGCCCAATTTGCCGGGATTTTACTCCCCAAACTCTCCGCAACCGGTCCGCGAGACTCAAGTCTTATTGTTGGGAACAGTCTCTGCGGGCGATAGACGAGACCTCCACTTCCAAGATGGCCGACAAGAAGACGACCACGCCATCGACGGTATCGGCGGCTGCCGTTCCGTCCACCTCGTCGGTATCGGGCTCGGTACCGGCGAAACGCCGATCTCGGCGTTACCGAGGATCCCGAAGCTGTCGGCGGCTGCCAAGTCAGCAAAAGGATCCTCGACGGCGAGGAAGGCTGAGGCTCCCCTGACGGAGACGCCTGCTAAAAAGCGCCCTGCTCCGGACGGAGGCAAGGGCAAGGAGAAGGAGAAGAAGAAGAAGAAGAAGGAGAAGAAGCGCTCCCCGGCTGGGGACGTTCAACCTCCTCCTCCTCCTCCTACTCAGCAGCCTTCCAAAGGGCGAGGCGAGTCCGTCGATCTCTCGGAGGATGAGATCGAGGACGTTCCCCAACAGCGCCCGGACTCGCCTGTGGCAGACCCTCCAACCCTGGTGGAGGAGCGCCACCGCCCTCCTAGCCGTCGCAGGTCGGCCGACCTGCAGCAGAGAGAGCCCTCTGCTTCTCCGGAGCGGCGTTCGACCTCCTTCCGGTCCCGGTCCCGCTCTTCCGAGCGTCCGGTGGCCTCGCCGCCTCCTAGGGAGACAAGAGAGGAACAACCTCGCTCATCTGCCTCCAGATACACCTCGGCGTCCTACGTGGCCAGGTACGCGAGGGAATCTGAATGGAGAGAGCGCCCGGCCTCTTATCGGTCACATTCGCCATTGTACCGGGATCGGTACCATCGTGGCCCGAGTCGCTGGGAGACCTTCCGGAGGTCCCAGTCACCTCGTCGACAGCGCGAATCGCGCTCGCCTAGAGGGGACGAGGCTCGGTACCGTCGACGCCGAAGCCGATCTCCGTCGGACCGCCGCTCCTTCAGCCGCTCTCCCTCTCCTCGATATCATAGGGCGAGGGAGCCTTCACCTCGGTATCGGGTGATATCGCCACCTCCTAGGGTCACGGCAACGGCGACGCGCCCTACGGAGTCGGTGGTGACTGAGCGGGCTACGACGACGTCAGCCTGCCAGACTACCCCTGTCACCACTAAGAAGGTGAAGTCAGTAGTCAGCCAGCCCAAGCGGGACGCTGCTACTACCACCGCCCCGGCTGCAGAGAAGCCTAGGAAGGCAACACCTGTGGCGACTGCGAAGGAGCCGGAAAGCGAGCGGCGAGAGGACTCACCGACCTCAGAGTCGTATGACTCGAGTGCGGAATCAGAGGTGTCTGAGGCGGCCTCCCAGGAGTCTCCTCCGCTGGGATTCGGGGACCTGATCCCAGATTCTGCTCCAGAGGACGTCCACCAGTTCTCTGCGATGCTGCTCCGCATGGCTACTACCCTCGGCCTTAAGATCGCCGATGCGGAGCCGGAGGACGACAATCCAGCCTTCTCCGTCTTCGAGGAGAAGCGACCTGCCGCGGCCCCGCTGCCTCTCCTGCCCCGGGTATCCAGACTGGTGAAGGCCGCCTGGGATAGGCCGGCCTCGGCTCAGCCGATACCGCAGCGGTTGGAACACCTCTACAGGGTGCAGAAGGATAACGCCGGTTATCTCTTTAATCACCCTGCACCGAACTCTGTGGTGGTCGAGTCGGCACAGACGAAAGGCTCCGGCAGGCAACACACCACCCCGCCGGACAAAGAGGGCAGGAAGTTGGACGCCTATGCAAGAAGGTTCTATTCAGCTGCCTCCTTGCAGATCAGGCTGTCCAACACTCAGGCTTGCCTCGCGGCATACCTGAAAAAGGTGCTCGATCGCCTGCAACCGGCGATGGAGGCGGTACCGGAGGACATCCGCCAAGCCTCCTCCGTGATCTTCAACGAGGCCATCTCCATCGCTCGGCAGCAGATGGCCTCCTCCAGGCACGCAGTGGAGATTGCCTCCCGGGTCATGGCGGATCCATCGGCCTGCGCCGCCATGCTTGGCTGCGGCCGGCCGACATCCAGGAGGACACCAGAAGGAGGATTGAAGATCTCCCCTTCGACGGTGAGGGCCTATTCAATTCGTCCACAGACGAAGCTTTGGACAATCTCGTTAAGGCGAGGCTGACCGCCAAGAAGATCGGGCTACAGCCGGCCACGCAAGCCCGCAGGACCTCCACCTTCCGCCCATCCTGGGGACGATCTTCCACCTCGTCGTTCCAGCGTTCGGCCCAGTCTGGACAGTCGAGACCGTCCTCCGGCTCATCAACCAGACGCACGATTAGGCGACGCCCGGCTTCGTCCAAGAAGTCCTCCTCCGAGACAAAGTCTCGGTTTTGACGTGCCTGGCAGGACCTACCAATACCCACTCTTCAGCCTACCATCAGCGCTCGGAGACCGACCGACTCTTGCTCGACATCTCGCGGAGTGGCAGTGTGTCACTACGGACTCTTGGGTGCTTTCCATCGTCCGTCTTGGCTACGCCATCGAGTTTCTCGATATTCCTCCTCGAGGCGTTTACTATTCCACGCCGTCGAGTCCGGCCCTCCTGGAAGAGATCCAATCCCTCCTCCAGAAAGGGGCGATCGAACAGCTCCCGCAAGAGGCCAAGACCACCGGCTTCTTCTCCAGGTACTTCACGGTACCGAAAGCCGACGGTACCCTCCGGCCGATCCTAGACCTCAGAGGGGTGAACTACTACATCCGCCCCAAAAGGTTCAAGATGGTCACGATACCGTCGATCCTGCCCTTCCTACATCGAGGGGACTGGTTCGCCTCCATCGATCTCCGAGACGCATACTTCCATATCGCCATTCGCCCGCAGCACAGACGGTACCTCCGCTTCGCAGTCGACGACACCTGTTACCAGTACAAGGTGCTGCCGTTCGGACTCTCGACTGCCCCAAGGGTCTTCACCAAGTGCATGGCCCCGGTGGTATCCTTCCTGCGGACGAAGGGTGCTTCTGTCTTCCCTTACCTCGACGATTGGCTGTTGGTGGCGTCCTGCAAACAGAGACTTTACCACGACGTCCACATGACGTTGTCGCTCCTGACCCGCCTTGGTCTACGGGTGAATCCGAAGAAGTCCCACCTCGAGCCGGCGAGGATCTTGGACTTCATCGGGGCGACGCTCGACTCGACCTCCGCCAGGGCGTACCTACCAGAGTCTCGAGCCCAAACCCTGATCCGGGCCGCCGCTCACGCGCGTACGGCCCCGACGTTATCTGCGAGAAGCGTCCAGCAGCTCTTGGGCTACATGGCTGCAACGACCGCTGTGACATATCTCGCCAGGCTGAGAGCGAGACCTCTTCAACACTGGTTCGTCCGCATATTCGACCCCCTGCGAGACGAACAGACACTCCGACTGCAGCTGCCGGAAGATGTCCGCTCATCCCTCCGATGGTGGCAGTCGCGACGCAATCTCATGTCAGGGATGCCTTTCCAACAGCCGACACCGAAGGTGACGGTAACGACCGACGCCTCCCTGTATGGATGGGGTGCCCACTGCGGCGATCTCAGAGTCCGCGACAGATGGACCGACGACGAGACCGCTCTCCATATCAACGCGCTGGAGCTGCTCGCCGTCTGGAAAGCCCTACGGGCGTTCCGCCACGCCGTGGCGGGGCGCACGGTCCTGATTCTGACGGACAACACCACCGCCGTCTGCTACATCAACAGACAAGGTGGGACTCATTCCACGACCCTACTCCACATCGCGCTCGACCTGTGGGAATGGTGCATTCGCCTGCACACGCATCCTGTGGCGGTTCACCTGGCCGGGCAGGAGAACACCACGGCAGACGCCCTCAGCAGGGACACCTCATCCCATCACGAATGGTCTTTCTCCGGAGAGGCGTTCAGACTGATTCGAGACCGCTGGGGCGAAACATCGATCGACCTTTTCGCGACCAGGGAAAACGCGAAGTGTCGCCGATTCTGTTCCAGAGCGGGCCACGATCGTGCCTCCATCGGGGACGCTTTCCAGTTTCCGTGGACCGGGGAACTCCTCTACGCGTTCCCGCCATTCCCGCTGCTCGGCCGGACGATATCGAAGATCCTAGCCGACCGAGCCGACGTGATCCTGGTAGCCCCGTACTGGCCGAGGCAACATTGGTTCGCACCCCTGCTACAAGCCGCGCGAGACGACCTGCTCCGGTTGCCACCGACACCGGACCTGCTCTCCCACTCCGGCGGCCGAGTCCTCCATCCGGACCTGCCACGCCTGGCCCTCCATGCCTGGAGGATATCGCGCTAGACGATCCCGTACTCGGTACCGTCCTCGTCGCGGCCAGGAAGGAATCCACCCGTCGCAACTATCAATACAAGTGGCGACGCTTCCTGACCTTCGCTAACGAAGGAGTGAGCCGGTATCGCCCGCGGGGCTCTCTACCGTCCTGCATTTCCTCCTGCACCTCCGGCAACAGGGGCTGGCGTTTTCATCCCTGAAGGTGTATCTCTCCGCGATCGTGGCATACCAACCACCACAGTCGGCTGCCTCGGCCTTCTTCAGGAACGATACCGTTAAGCGGTTCCTGAAAGGACTTCATCATCTCTACCCGCCGGTATCGCCGCCGCTACCGCCGTGGTCCCTCTCGCTGGTGCTCTCGCAGCTGACAAAGCCGCCCTTCGAGCCGATGGCGACCTCGGATGATAGGCTCCTGACCATGAAAACTGCCTTCCTGGTAGCAGTGACCTCAGCGAGGTGAGCGGGTGAGATCACAGCTCTTCGATCCGATGAGCCCTTCACGGTCTTCCACAGAGACAAGGTGGTCCTGAGACCTGACATCTCGTTCCTGCCTAAGGTGGTGTCCAGTTTCCATCTCAACCAGGACATCATCCTGCCTGCCTTCTTCCCGAACCCGACGACACCGTTGGAGCGGTCTCTCCACTCCCTGGACGTGCGTCGGGCCGTGGCCTTCTACATGGACAGGACTGCTTCCTTCCGACAGACGCCGCATCTCTTCGTTTGCTATGGGTGACGTCGGAAGGGCCTCAAAGTGTCCACCCAGCGCTTCTCCAAATGGGTGGTGAGGACTATTCAACTGGCGTATGAGCTCGCGAGGAAGCCTCCGCCAGTCCTGCTTCGAGCCCACTCCACCAGAGCGGTGGCTACTTCTGCGGCCCTCCTACGAGGAGTTGACCTGCATGAACTCTGCCGTGTGGCGACCTGGTCCCAACCATCGACCTTCGTGCGCCACTACAGGCTCGACTGCCGGTCGCGCAGAGATGCCCGGTTTGGACGTGAGGTGTTGGCTTCCGTGCTGTAGGACCTGACCCGCCGTCCTACCGGTAAGCTACACAGTCTCCTAGTGTATGAAGGCACAGAGACCACGAAGAAGAAGAACAGGTTGCTTACCTGTAACTGTGGTTCTTCGAGTGGTCATCTGTGCCATCATACACACCCGCCCTTCCTCCCCTCTTTCTCAGGTCCCTGTAGGTTCTACGGCGGACGACAGAACTGAGGAGAGACCGTTGCTCGGCGGGAGGAGCATGCGCAGTACCGGCGTGGGGGAGGGGTTCCCGCCAAGCGAACAAGCTCTAGAAGTTTCCGAACGCTACCGCGCAGGCGCTAAAGCTCCTAGTGTATGATGGCACAGATGACCACTCGAAGAACCACAGTTACAGGTAAGCAACCTGTTCTTCAATTGCCATACAACCTCTCAGAAGTCCAGTCCAAAATCCAAAAAACTTAGTCAAAAACAGTCCAATTCCAAACCAATATCAATCCTCCACAGAAAACCAGTCCAAAATGCCAAGCAGATCTCATAAAATTTCAGAAAAAAACTCATCAGAAACTGTTAAATCAACTGAATAAGAGAAAGGCTCCTTTGCTGCTGCTACCATGGCAGAAGAAAAGGAACTGACTGTTAAAGCAGGAGGGGCCTTTTATACCCTAGAAGGACGTGGGAGGGGTTAACCACCAAAACGCCTACTTTTAGCTTTGAGAAGGTTCCGAATGATGTATTGCGCAGGCACGAAATACCCAATTGTGTGAGTCAGAAACCACAAAGAAGAAATGATGTAAAATGTGTAAAAGGAGGTTGCTGAACATTCTTAAGAACGTGTTTTGTCTTTTAGAATGCATCCCTTCATCTCAGTTCTCAAACTGAAAGCAGAAACAACAACTAAATACCGTACTAGGGTTGCTTTTAGGGCAAATGAAAATTGTAAACATGATGCAAATAAAAGTTTTATGCATGAGAAAGCAAGGAAATCTCACACAGGTGTTAGATGAATTCCTGCATAGCTTAAGAGTCAAACATAAATTTCATTTTTTTAAAAAAAATCCCAAATATGCAATAATTTGCCTGATTTTAAAAATTTAATTAGCCCAACAGTAGAAATCACTACTGTGGTAAAGCAGATGAGCTGCATTTAGTACCACTAGCCTTTCCTCCAAAGAATTCAGAGAAGCTTGTTATCCTCATTACAGTTCTTTACATTAGGCTAAATCTGAATGGAAGAAAGTCACGCAGTAGATTTCACAGAGATTCCAACCAGCGATTCTCCAAGTACAAATCTGTTTGAGACTAGGACAATAAATAATTATTTTTCCAGTACATATGCAATGTTGAAATCAAACAACTTTTGCCCTTATAAGAAAGAGGAATAGTATTAGAGATTCTTCTTCCTGTGCTTGTTCCAGACAATAATCAAATGCTTATGAGCCCGTGTGCTTCTGGTCAACCCAGATTCTAATGTATGTTGTTATAATGTAAACAGTTAAGTGGACTTTATTCTAAATATGTGTGCCAAATGCACAAGCTCAGACAGGACACGCAAACTGAATGATCCGACTTTGATTAATAATGTAAGTAGCTGAAACAATAAAAGGTTGTCCAAATATTCTCTTCAAATACACTGTTTGTAGTTTCTAGACAGCTAGACATTTTAGTCTGTTTGTAAAAACAAGTAACAGAATAAAAGGGTTGTGTGACATCTTAAAAACTTCAATTAAATATGAAATACATTTTTGTGGAACACTTCTTTAGATGTATGAATTGTTATAAATTGGTAAGTGTAGCATGCACATTTGGGATGGTGGATGGTTACATGATATGAGATCAGAGGGAAATACAGTAAAAGGCACAGACTGTGGCAATTGCATATGAACCTCCATGTACACAGAACTGCTTTGTTAACTGGTCACTGTAGCAATTTTGCATACATTTTGCTTTCATGTAATTATCATAACCTTTGTCTTTTAGACTTAATCTCTCTCTGACCTTATTCATAATCATCCTGCAGTGCATATATGCCCACAAACTTGTAACATTTTATGCATCTATACATGTATGACTCTTTATGCACTTGATTAAGTGGGTTTTAGCTTATGAAACTCATGTCATAATAAATCTGTTACTCTCAGTACCATACTGCCAAGACTCCTTGTTCATTTTTGTAAGTGTAATTTTAAATATATTCCAATATATTTTGTTAAATCTGTTGCAATCACATTCCTACCCTTTGTGCTAAAATCTGAAATGCTGTCCCTATAAAGATGCCTTGTTTGGGCTAAGAATTGTTAAGAGTTTAAGAAGAAACCATTATGCAGCTACAGAAACTTATTTATTCCCAATTATGGCTAGAGATTGAGGGATGCCTGGAACATAAAGACACATACTTTGAGCTTGTAATAATTATTGACCATTGTGTCTGTGAGCCTAGTAAATATAATTTATCCATTAGAAAACAACATTCCTTATGATAAATAAAACTGAGAGTGTCTTGTCCCTAACCCCCTGTTCTGTATAGCTGACCTGTATTGTCCTGAGTGTTTGCAGAGAGAGTTGCTGGGCTTTGGGGGAAGTGCATTTCAGAAGTGCAATCAGGCCTTTGTACACCTGCATTTGGTATTTGGGGTTGCCATGGCCTAAAGCATCCAGAAGAATCTGCACTTGCTCTTGAGTCTCCTCTGACTTGGAAGTGGCCAAAAACTCAGCAATTGATCGCACACCTATATAGGAAAAAAAATAACAATCAGTCTAGAATGAGCCAGAAAAGTAACTCAACTCTATAATACAGAGGTTTTCATGCAAATATTTTCTAAGTTACAAAGGACACTCATATTAAACAAACTGGTGAAAAAATGGCCCTAAGGAGCATAGAAGAAATTTCAGCCTGTCTGTGGGTACCTAAAGTTTACAGAAAATACCATTTTTCCTGACCCCAAAACTAAATATTTTCATTAGGGGCAATCACTAGCTGAGATCCTGAATAGAAACATTCCTTCTAGGTGGGGTAATACACTTGCAAAATACTGGCTGGCAACTTACAAAGACTCATTTACTTCTGCATAACTCACATTTTCCGTTGCTGCAGAGGTTGAGATTCTCTGCAGGCCATGCAATGACTAAACTACCTCTCAAGCTCACCTTTTCAGTTGCTGCAGCCCCCCACTATTCGGTACTGGGGAGAATACCAGAGCAGCATCTACCTATGTTTCTACAGCTTGATCCACAGCAATGACACCATTCTCCAGGATGACCACTGGGAGGTCCTGAAGGATGCTTACTATTCTGCACACAGCTAGACGTTACTCTACTGCCTCCTTGCATCAGCCAGTAAATGGCCACAATGGGAGGAGGTTGCAACAGCTTAAAAGGTTGGTTTGGGAAGGTGGAGGGGAGACACATCATAGTTCCAACTGTGCAGAATTTTTTTTTACGTCTTCCAATCCAGAATCTCAGCCTCTGCTGCAGGTCTCACTTGTAATTTAACTAAGTATGAGGTACACCTCAGTAAACACAGAAGCTTGAGCACTACATTACAGTGCACCCTCTGTATATGCAGGGGTTCTGTTCTAGGAAGTCCTGTGTAAAACAAAAAATGTAAATGTTTGCATTCTTTTTAATGGACACAACATGCACACAGATCCACGTAGCAGCATGTGCACATCACTGCCATTGTAAATATAGAGACACAACACTTTGCATGAGATGGAGGTCATGGTAAAGGAGGGAGCATTGTATACTGTATATCCCTCACACAGTACTGTCAGGCAAAATGAAGTCAATGTGATACCCTTTGTTTGTTCTGGACTACAACTTTTTAGCATTCTTGACTTGGCCATGCTAATTGCAGCTGATGGGATTCAAAGACCAAACATCTGGAGAATGTATGGTCTTCTATTCTTGGTTTAGATTTTGAGTCCTTAAGGACAGGACTACGGATATGAAGGAAGCAATTGCTGTAAATCATTGTGGAGAAAGTGACCTTACTCTCACTGAGATCAAACAGAAATTCATGTGCAACAGCTACTGGCTCTGAATTAGGATGTACCAGCACATCTGTATAAAATGGCAAAATCAGTGAAAACATCTGGCAGTAAATCTTATTTGTTATGCTTTGCCTACCATAGCTTTCACAAATAATCTCTTTGAACTTCCTGCCAGAACTTGCTATTATCTGAAGCAGCTTTATTGATTCCTTTTTGTCCTCCTCTTTCAGTTGCTTTAGTCCAAGGATTTCCAACAATGTCAGGATACCACCAATTTCTAAGAACTCAATAATGTACCGTTGGCTGCAAAAATTTGGAGAAGAAAGTAAATTTTTAGCCTTCTAGGAACCATCTCTCTTGCCATACCCACTCCCCCATGTATTTTTTTCACATACTCCTTAATACATGTTAACCATCTTTGCAATAAGAAGCTTCACTGCCTTACGCTCTTTCTAACACCGTATTGGTGACTACTTTACCTAGGCACTTAAGATGATAAGGGAAGAACTTCCCTCTTTTTTCTTTCTTTCTTGCTTTTTTATTGAGAAGATGAATATGAAATACAATTTATGAAATATAGTTTACAAATTAACACCACTGCAAAATATTCATACAATTATACTATATAATCAGGCCTCCAGAGTTAATGTCTATTTCAACCAAATGTATCACTTCATATACAACCATGAATGATTGACACTTGTCTTATTGGGTCTGTTAATTGGTTAGCACAGCAAATTAAAGTTAACTAAGCTTTTGTAGTTATCTGCATCTGTGTTTTCACTGAGTTCTCTAACTCTTTGTTTTAACTTTTCTGAAGACCTGAGTACCATATTCTTGCATACCATGAGGTGATGTTCCACTGCCGTGCTATTGTCTAGCAGCTAAAAGTAAAAATGTGGTCTGGTCCTTATGTAATAACTGAGCGTTAAAACCAGAAAAAATGTTCAATAATGCTAAATCTGGAACAAATTGAATCTGTTGGCTAGTAATTTACAGATTTCTTGAAAGATGTCTGTCAAGAATGTTGAGGCAATTATACGATCCCAGCACATATGCATGTAGCTTCCTGGTAAATCACACTCCTTCCAGCATTGTGAGGATGTATTTTTTGTAATATGTAATATTCATTCATGTTAAATACCACCTATAAAGAAGTTTGTACATTGTCTCCCAAGAATGTGTAGGAATTGATTTAAGAAGTTTTGATTTCCAAATTCTATTCCAATCACCATCTGTGATTCTGTGTCCTAGATCATGTTCCCATTGAAACCATACAGCTTAGAGTTACTATTAGGAAATAACAATCAATGAAGAGTTGGTACCTACTGTGATAATAATTCTTAGATAGCAGGAGGAGAAACCCACACTTTCAGGTTTTCCCCATGCACCAGCTGGCCAGGTAGGAATCCAGAGTTCTTTTTCTTTTGCATCCATTGACTCCTACCATTTCACCAACAGTTTTACCTATACAGCCTTGCCTGCTCTTTCTTTTTCTACATATGTTGAAATTACTATCTTTTAAAAAAATGCAACCACCACAGCTCCTACCACAGGTGGGAGTGCTACTCAAGACTGAAAATATGCATACCACTTAGCTATTGTTTATTTTGAAGACTTTTTCTCTATTGTCTTTGGATGGAAAGGGACAAAGAGAGCCTCTGTATGTTTAAATTCCTTTGTTCTCCTGATTTACTCCTTCACTGCTCTTCTAATGTCTAGCATGTGCCGCTTCCTCTCTAAGAGATGCTTTACCTTGGGACAAAAACTTGATAAGTGTGTGCATTGATAATGAACTCTGATTACAATACACTTTGGTACAAAGGCGGGATCTGGTCTTAGAATCAACTTTTCCTCATCAAATTTGCATAATTCTTTATTAACTGAAAGCATGGACAGTTCAAAAAGGAAAGTAGACCAGGGTTTGAATCCCCATTCAACCGTCCTCATGTTGCGTGATCTCAGGCAGGTTGCATTCTCTCAACCTTTGAGAAAGGCAAAGGCAACAAATCTTGCCAAGGACACTCCCATGATAGGAGTAGCCATAAGTCAGTTTTCAAAGGAGGGAGACATGATGTCTAGAAAGAACCTCTCCCTGTCACTAGCACTTTGTTGTTTTGTGCCTTCAAGCTGTTTCTGACTTATGGCAACCCTAAGGTGAATCTATCACAGGTGTTTTTTTTTGGGGGGGCAAGATTTGCTCAGAGGAGGTTTGCCTTTGCCTTCCTCTGAGGCTGAGAGAATGTGACTTGCCCAAGGTCACACAGTTTGAGTGCGGATTTGAATCCTAGTTTCCAAATGCCTTTAGTAAATAAATAAATGAATGAATGAATATTTGAATATTCAAATCTAAATTTAAATATTTAAATCTTGAGTTAAGTCTTGGAGGTCTCCAGCAACAAATTATATTTACAGAGGGTCCCCAGTAAAGGAAAGGTAAGAAGCACTGCTATCAGGCATCTAGCCTTCCATTCTGTGCAGAAATGCAAGTTAATGAGTTAAAGTAATTTCAACGCTATTATGTAAGAAGACGAGTCCAACAGTTTCTGCATAAGAAACCTCTCATGGATAGTCCCAAATTCATTATTTACACTTGACATCCCAATCAAGTAGACAAAAAGGACAAAATGGATGGCATAGTTGCTTAAGAAAACGCTCTATCGTCTTTGTTGGAACACTGTCTACCTCCTTAAGCTGCATCAATGTGAATAATGCATGAATTGAAGACTGAAAAATTCCATTGTAGTATAAAGCACTGTATAACATTTCTCTAGTTTCAGCTAGCCCTTAAATTACTATGCCAATGTATACTTCAAACCATGGAACTGCTAATTTATGGATATGAGGGGGCTTGTAAATATAAGCTTATTTCTAGGCAATAAAATTGGGAGAGGAGAATTTCATTAGACAAGAGAGGTACAAAAACATAATCCAGACAGCACAGCTTTCTATTGTGGTCATTCCCTTTAATAATACAATTATTAAAGCATTCCTTTCAGAAACCTGTTGCACTAAAAATCCCACCTAACTCTCCAGAAATGGAACGTGTTTTACTCACCCACTTGCAGCTGATAGAAAGATGCCAATGGACTTCAATTGTTGTTCTAGGCATGTTCCGTACATGTAACTATTGTGAATTTGTTAAGGCTTTTAAAATTATTCTGCTACCCATGCATTAAGTCCTTTTGAGGACCTCATACCTCCTATCCATTTTAAAGAATGGTGTGCTGAAGCAAGATTTGTACAATTTATGTCTACATTAGAAGATGAAGGATTTGAAGGAAAATTCTGAGGTAAGCAAATTCTCCTAAAATTAATAAAGCAAAATTATATTCTGGTTACATACTTCAAAGCTGTGTTCCCTCTGATAACATATATCTATATCTATATCTATATCTATATCTATATCTATATCTATCTATCTAGTTTTTAGTCCACTTGAGGACCAGCTCTCCAAGGAAATGGATACGTAAGCCTGAGCCAGGCAGTAATGCGGGCCAGAAACAAACTGGCTCCCTGAGAAAATTCCATCTCCAGTTCTGGGCCTGTTTTACCTTGGTTTGCTAAAATGAAATTTTCCAGAATGTGACTTCGAGTAACTTTACCAGCACTATCCCAGTCTTGCAGGAAACTTATTAATCTGCTGATAGCTGCCTGTTCCTTTATGGAAGTCATGGCTGGTGGTGTCTTTCTATTCAGGGAAAAGAAGAGAAAAGGAGATAGAGTTTCAGAACTTCTTATATATTTTTGGATCAGACAACACACCATCTTGTATGTTGCCCTGTGTAGCTCATGGCATAAAGATCCCACACATTTCATTGCTTTCAATTCAGCTTTGTAGGCTGATTACAGATTTAAAAAAAAACAACTATGTGAATTAAGAAGTTACTGTAACATTTTGAATGAACATTAATGGTAATTTAGAATATCTCCTGCATAACACTGATTACCTGAAAGATGATTACACAGTTTCCTCAGGAAAGTCAAGACACAAAGTTTATAAAAGATTTGAAAGAACAGGTTGCTTACCTGTAACTGTGGTTCTTCGAGTGGTCATCTGTGCCATCATACACTAGGAGCTTTAGCGCCTGCGCGGTAGCGTTCGGAAACTTCTAGAGCTTGTTCGCTTGGCGGGAACCCCTCCCCCACGCCGGTACTGCGCATGCTCCTCCCGCCGAGCAACGGTCTCTCCTCAGTTCTGTCGTCCGCCGTAGAACCTACAGGGACCTGAAAGAGAGGGGAGGAAGGGCGGGTGTGTATGATGGCACAGATGACCACTCGAAGAACCACAGTTACAGGTAAGCAACCTGTTCTTCTTCTTCGTGGTCTCTGTGCCTTCATACACTAGGAGACTGTGTAGCTTACCGGTCGGACGGCGGGTCAGGTCCTACAGCACGGAAGCCAACACCTCACGTCCAAACCGGGCATCTCTGCGCGACCGGCAGTCGAGCCTGTAGTGGCGCACGAAGGTCGACGGTTGGGACCAGGTCGCCACACGGCAGAGTTCATGCAGGTCAACTCCTCGCAGGAGGGCCGCAGAAGTAGCCACAGCTCTGGTGGAGTGGGCTCGAAGCAGGACTGGCGGAGGCTTCCTCGCGAGCTCATACGCCAGTTGAATAGTCGTCACCACCCATTTGGAGAAGCGCTGGGTGGACACTTTGAGGCCCTTCCGACGTCGCCCATAGCAAACGAAGAGATGCGGCGTCTGTCGGAAGGAAGCAGTCCTGTCCTTGTAGAAGGCCAATGCCCGACGCACGTCCAGTGAGTGGAGGGACCGCTCCAACGGTGTCGTCGGGTTCGGGAAGAAGGCAGGCAGGATGATGTCCTGGTTGAGATGGAAACTGGACACCACCTTAGGCAGGAACGAGATGTCAGGTCTCAGGACCACCTTGTCCCTGTGGAAGACCGTGAAGGGCTCATCGGATCGAAGAGCTGTGATCTCACCCGCTCGCCTCGCTGAGGTCACCGCTACCAGGAAGGCAGTTTTCATGGTCAGGAGCCTGTCATCCGAGGTCGCCATCGGCTCGAAGGGCAGCTTTGTCAGCTGCGAGAGCACCAATGAGAGGGACCACGGCGGTAGCGGCGGCGATACCGGCGGGTAGAGATGATGTAGTCCTTTCAGGAACCGCTTAACGGTATCGTTCCTGAAGAAGGCCGAGGCAGCCGACCGTGGCGGTTGGTATGCCACGATCGCGGAGAGATACACCTTCAGGGATGGAAACGCCAGCCCCTGTTGCCGGAGGTGCAGGAGGAAATGCAGGACGGTCGAGAGCCCCGCGGGCGATACCGGCTCACTCCTCTCGTTAGCGAAGGTCAGGAAGCGTCGCCACTTGTATTGATAGTTGCGACGGGTGGATTCCTTCCTGGCCGCGACGAGGACGGTACCGAGGACGGGGTCGTCTAGTGCGATATCCTCCAGGCATGGAGGGCCAGGCGTGGCAGGTCCGGATGGAGGACTCGGCCGCCGGAGTGGGAGAGCAGGTCCGGTGTCGGTGGCAGCCGGAGCAGGTCGTCCCGTGCGGCTTGTAGCAGGGGTGCGAACCAATGTTGCCTCGGCCAATACGGGGCTACCAGGATCGCGTCGGCTCGGTCGGCGAGGATCTTCGATATCGTCCGGCCGAGCAGCAGGAACGGCGGGAACGCGTAGAGGAGTTCCCCGGTCCACGGAAGCTGGAAAGCGTCCCCGATGGAGGCGCGATCGTGGCCCGCTCTGGAACAGAATCGGCGACACTTCGCGTTTTCCCTGGTCGCGAAGAGGTCGATCGATGGTTCGCCCCACCGATCCCGAATCAGTCTGAACGCCTCTCCGGAGAGAGACCATTCGTGATGGGATGAGGTGTCCCTGCTGAGGGCGTCTGCCGTGGTGTTCTCCTGCCCGGCCAGGTGAACTGCCACGGGATGCGTGTGCAGGCGAATGCACCAGTCCCACAGGTCGAGCGCGATGTGGAGCAGGGTCGTGGAATGAGTCCCACCTTGTCTGTTGATGTAGCAGACGGTGGTGGTGTTGTCCGTCAGAATCAGGACCGTGCGCCCCGCCACGGCGTGGCGGAACGCCCGTAGGGCTTTCCAGACGGCGAGTAGCTCCAACGCGTTGATATGGAGAGCGGTCTCGTCGTCGGTCCATCTGTCGCGGACTCTGAGATTGCCGCAGTGGGCACCCCATCCATACAGGGAGGCGTCGGTCGTTACCGTCACCTTCGGTGTCGGCTGTTGGAAAGGCATCCCTGACATGAGATTGCGTCGCGACTGCCACCATCGGAGGGATGAGCGGACGTCTCCCGGCAGCTGCAGTCGGAGTGTCTGTTCGTCTCGCAGGGGGTCGAATATGCGGACGAACCAGTGTTGAAGAGGTCTTGCTCTCAGCCTGGCGAGATATGTCACAGCGGTCGTCGCAGCCATGTAGCCCAAGAGCTGCTGGACGCTTCTCGCAGATAACGTCGGGGCCGTACGAGCGTGAGCGGCGGCCCGGATCAGGGTTTGGGCTCGAGACTCTGGCAGGTACGCCCTGGCGGAGGTCGAGTCGAGCGTCGCCCCGATGAAGTCCAAGATCCTCGCCGGCTCGAGGTGGGACTTCTTCGGATTCACCCGTAGACCAAGGCGGGTCAGGAGTGACAACGTCATGTGGACGTCGTGGTAAAGTCTCTGTTTGCAGGACGCCACCAACAGCCAATCGTCGAGGTAAGGGAAGACAGAAGCGCCCTTCGTCCGCAGGTAGGATACCACCGGGGCCATGCACTTGGTGAAGACCCTTGGGGCAGTCGAGAGTCCGAACGGCAGCACCTTGTACTGGTAACAGGTGTCGTCGACTGCGAAGCGGAGGTACCGTCTGTGCTGCGGGCGAATGGCGATATGGAAGTATGCGTCTCGGAGATCGATGGAGGCGAACCAGTCCCCTCGATGTAGGAAGGGCAGGATCGACGGTATCGTGACCATCTTGAACCTTTTGGGGCGGATGTAGTAGTTCACCCCTCTGAGGTCTAGGATCGGCCAGAGGGTACCGTCGGCTTTCGGTACCGTGAAGTACCTGGAGAAGAAGCCTGTGGTCTTGGCCTCTTGCGGGAGCTGCTCGATCGCCCCTTTCTGGAGGAGGGATTGGATCTCTTCCAGGAGGGCCGGCTCAGCCTTCCTCGCCGTCGAGGATCCTTTTGCTGACTTGGCAGCCGCCGACAGCTTCGGGATCCTCGGTAGCGCCGAGATCGGCGTTTTCGCCGGTACCGAGCCCGATACCGACGAGGTGGACGGAACGGCAGCCGCCGATACCGTCGATGGCGTGGTCGTCTTCTTGTCGGCCATCTTGGAAGTGGAGGTCTCGTCTATCGCCCGCAGAGACTGTTCCCAACAATAAGATTTGAGTCTCGCGGAGCGGTTGCGGAGAGTTTGGGGAGTAAAATCCCGGCAAATTGGGCAAGTCCGGATGTTGTGGGACTCACCCAAACAGAAGAGACACTCCTTATGGCCGTCGTTGAGGGCAACCATGCGGCCGCAGGACACGCACTTCTTAAAGAGCGCGGACATAAGACGAAGAACGCCAAACTCCGAAATCCGAAAAGACGAAAAACCGAAGGGGGAGTCCGAAAGAGAGGTCAAAGACAGTCCGAAAGTCCGTAAAACCGTGAAAAACAGCAAGCCAAGCACAACGTGAGAGGAACAAACTGAAGAACCTTCCGTACGCGGCGGCGGACGAGAAAGAACTGAGGAGAGACCGTTGCTCGGCGGGAGGAGCATGCGCAGTACCGGCGTGGGGGAGGGGTTCCCGCCAAGTGAACAAGCTCTAGAAGTTTCCGAACGCTACCGCGCAGGCGCTAAAGCTCCTAGTGTATGAAGGCACAGAGACCACGAAGAAGAACAGCTTGTTCCACTGTACTTTGTCTCAAATTTTTTGAGACAGAACTCAATTCAAATCCAAGTTTCTTCTAATTTCTTTTGATCAACCCAACCTCTTAATGCTCCTGAATTTTCACAGTTTTCTTTATCTTAGCAACTTTTAGAGACTTTAAAACCATAGGCATCTTCCTATTATGCTTTTTAAAAACATAATATTTATAAGACCAAGACTACATCTGATGTTTCAACGTTTAATCAGAAATAAGGACATCATGATTGATCCAAACAATATAAACCCATCAGTCAAAAACAGAAATAAAATAAAACTAACCCATGTCAAAAAAAGAGAGAAGAATTAATACTCTATGCCAGTGGTCATTAACCCCTGGGGATCCACTGAACACTCACAGAGGGTTTGCAAAGCCCCACTTTGCAACAGCAACGCAGCCTTGCGCCTTGAGGCTGGCCTGATTTCTATCGAGACCCGTGCCTGTACCCTTAAGATCAATTCCTGGTTAAAGCTTATTTTTTGCCCAGCTGGGCTGGCTTCTTTAACACTAACTGATGACTTTCAATCTACCTGGAAACAGGCATTACACAAGAAACTTCAAACATACAGCTTTACACCTAATACCTTGATAGCGCTTGGCTTCAGCGATGCCAAATCTGCCATTAAACAGCACATAAGGGGCACAGAACTACAAAATCATCTGAGCTCAGTGGTTAAATATCTTACCTTAGGAATTATCACAAAACCTTTCGCTAGACCCAATTATCCTACTAATTTAACAACACCCAAGTATAGGAAAGCTTTTACTTTGGCATGATTTAACGCTTTACCACCTGCTGTACTGGAAGGAAAAAAGAGAACCCCATATCATGAGCACACTTGTCCTTATGCTAATGAGGCAGTAGAAACTCTTACCCATGTCCTTCTATGCTGCCCTTTTTACCAACGGATGTGGCTTGCTTTAATTACATCTATGATACAAAACATCTCAGGCAGAACAGAAGCATTTTATCTATCTTATCTTCTTGCTGATCAGGACCCACAAGTTACAAACAAGGCTGCCAGATTTTGTGCGTCTACCATCATGACCCACAGGCAGATGACAAACCAGCAGTAAAGAACAATAACAAAGAACCAACTAGCTATGCAAGTTACACAGGAGTTGGGTTCAAATATGAACTTAAATAATGTGCTCTGATTCATGGATAGGGCTACTCTTAATTAGTTTAGCACTATTATTACCAAAAAGGAATTTTAAGTATTTATTGTATTTTATTGTATTGTATTTTAAGGCACTCTGCTCTATTTATCCATGTATTTTAACTCTTTCATGGTTAAATTTGTTATCTTTGTTCATGCTGGTTTGTGACTGTAATAAATAATAAATTAAATTAAATGAAACAATAGCAACAGGAGTAACAGGAACACAACAGCAGGGTGTGTGAACGGGCACCAAAACTTCTCCCTCGCCTGCAAATGAGGAAGCAGTTTGAACCCACATACCTGCCCATCACTGTGCTCCTTTTATCAGGGATGCAGCAACAAGAAGGAGTGGGTGCTGATACTGCTCCCTTGTTTGCAAATGAAGGAACAGTGTGGGTGCATGTATATGCCTGCCACTGTGTTCCTTTTGTCAGAGACATGGCAGCTGGGGCGAGCAATTTGGGCATGCACACACACCTGCTGCAGCATCCCTTTTGTCAGGAAGGAGAGCAGAGGTGTGGACACTGAGGGATATGGTGGCAGGTGTGTGCACATGCCCAAACTGCTGCCTCATTTGCAAACAAGGGAGCAGTTTTTTCAGCACCTGGACCACCTCTCCCCCACTACTGCATCATGGTTGTGTGCCTTCAAGTCACTTCTGAATTGTGGCAACTCTAAGATAAAGCTATCGCAGGGTGTTTTTTGTTCAGAGGGTGTTTGCCTTTGACATCCTCTGAGGCTGATAGAATGTGACTTGCCCAAAGTCAACCACTCTCTGAGTGGGGATTTGAATCCTCCAGGAGCCTTTAATAAATAAATATTTGAATATTTAAATAAGTTTTTGAATATTTACATCTAAATTTAAATATTTCAATCTTGAGTTAGGTCTTGGGGGTGCCTGGCAGCAAATTATATTTACGGGGGTCCCCGGTAAAGAAAAGGTTAAGAACCAGTGCTCTATGCTAAGGAACATAAATCACAGAAACACATATTACTATTCTAAACAATTGTAGGCAGAGCCTGAAATAAAAATAAACACTTTGAAGAGATAGTGATAAACAATACAGAAACCCTATTACTTTTTTCTAGTGACTAGTACTTAATAGAGCTTGTAATCTTAAGTTTGAAAATTCAATAATGATAAATGTTAAAAGCTGGGAAATTAATTTATTACTACCAACAGTAATAAATGAATTAATCTAATTAGTCAAGTTACTGTTAATTTTTATTAGAAACATCAGTTTCCAGAGCAAGACAGTAGGATTTACAAGAAATGGCATGGAAGTTGTCACCACTGATCATACAAGAACATTTTAAAAACTAATTCTTGTTATTAAAAATGGCAAAGTTACGTATAATTGTGCATATTCTGAACATGCAAGATGACAGGCCTAAAAAGCATTTCAGGCAAAATTTGAATACATGACTGTGGGGACCACAACAGACAGGCAAGGCCTAGCCTTGCTTTTTCTTCCCTCAGACTGGGATGGCAGCTTTTCCCCCAATCTGTCAAGGTGCCTTGCCACTCGATGCACAGGTGTGTTTTTTCCCCAAAACACCACCCTTGTGTAACCAGGGCAAAGCCTTTCAGTTATTAATTAAATCCCCTTTAGAGATTTATGGTAGCATGGATCTGGATGTTATAACCACTGAGAAACACTTAGTTTATAGGTCATGACCAGCACTTTGAATTGTAACTGGAAAGAAACAGGTAGCCCATGAAGTTATTTTAATAATGGAGTTATATGTTCTCTATAACTAGTCCCATCAGCATTCTGGCTGTCACATTTTGAACCCACTGAAGTTTCTGAACAGTTATAGACAGCCCCATTAAGAGTGTGTTACAGTAGTCCAACCGAGATGTAATCAAGGCATGTGTCATTGTAGCCAGATCTGGCATTCTCAAGGAACAGGCACAGCTGGTGCACAAGTTTTAGTTGTGCAAATACATTCCTGGCCATTGCTGAAACCTCAGCATGCAGGCCCAGAGCAGAGTCAAGGAGAACACTCAAATTGCAAGCCTGAGATTTCAGGGGGAGTGTAACCCCATCCAGTACAGAAAGAGTCCCTATTCTCTGATCTGCCACAAACACTTTCTGTCTGGATTAAGCTTTGTTTGCCCTCATCCAATTCATTACTGACAACAGACATTGGTTCAGTACTGAGACAGTTTCCTTGGAATCAGGTGGAAAAGAGAGGTAGAGTTGGATGTCATCAACATATTGGTGACATCAAACCTCAAAACTCCAGATAACACCTCCCAGCACAGGTTCATGTAAATCGTAAACAGCATAGGGGGCAAAAGAGAACCCTGAGGGACTATAGTAGACATGCAGTTTTGGGTCAGCCTAGATGACTTCTGGGTGTGAGGGAAAAGTAGTTAATTTCCTCTGGGACTGAAGTCCCACTGTGTTTGAAGGAGACAAAGAACTTTGTGTAATGGAATGTTATCAGTTTGGCTTGACGTGCTAGCTCTTGGCAGCGTTACAGAAGATTCGCAACATTTTGTAGACACTCACTTGGTGGGAACCTTAGTACTCATCAGTTTCTTTTCTTGAACATGTGATGTACTTGTACTGGAGATGTATAAATGGCTTTGAATGTAAAGAGGCAGGGCCCAGACTTTTGAGAAGGATCTCTCTGGGACATTGTGCACAATAAATCTTTTTTCTAAAACCGTGGGTCTCTATCTCAGTTATGCTACAGGACCACTCCACAGGCCAGCAGTCTGGGCATCAAACAGGAGTCCCCCAGCACCACTTTCTGAGCTTGTCCTTCCAGGAATGACTGGAACCACTGCATAACAGCACCCCCAAATCCCACCCCAGAGAGTTGGCCCAGGATACCATGGTTGATGGTATTGAAAGCTACTGAGAAGTCCAGCAGAATCAACAGGGATACACTTCCCTTGTATGCAGTTCCTTGTATAAGTCTACCAAAGTGACCAAAGCTGTCTCTGTCCCATAACTAGGCCTGAAGCCAGATTGAAATGAATCTAGATAATATGTTACATCCAGAAACTCTTGGAACTGGTAGGCCACTACATGTTTCACAACCTTGCCCAAAAAAAGGGAATATTCACTGGCTGTTAATTATTCAGAGTGGTGGGATCAAGGGAGGCCTTTTTTTTTAGACATGATGGAAACTTCCTTTCCTGCAGTGAGGCATTCACCACTCCTCTTACCCACTCAGCCAGTCCGCCTCTAGCTGCTTTCAGAAGCCAGGAGGGGCAAGGATCTAGTATAATATGGTGGCTAAGCAGGTGCCATGATTATATCTGTTTCAACTACAACACACAAATCAGAGTGAATCTGAGTGATTTTGTCTGCAAAGTGTCTTGCAGATTTGTCACAGCAGACTGTCAAGTGGTAAAAGGCCTCTGACCACTCAAGATAGTTCCACTGGATGACACTGTGCAGGTGCAACGATGGCAAAGAAGTATAATTTCTTCACTGCCGCCATTACCATGGCATAGACCTTCGAATGACCTAAATGAAGCTCTAACTCCAATGAACTCTAGCCCATGTTCAGTTGGGCTCAGTCCAAGTCTTCTGCCAAGATCACTCTAGTCTCCATCCCATTTGTTTCATTGCTACCAGCTCCCAAGTAAACCAGGGGACTTGCTTGGATCCACTTTGTGGGAGGGGATGCTTAGGGGCAATTGTGTCTACCATCCAGACCATTTCCCTTCCAGAGATCAGCCAGGGCTTTGACAGGATCACCTGCCAAAGCAACAGGAAACTCCTTAAGAGCTATAAGCTCTGTTTTTGCATAGAGAATAGAACTTCTCCACCTTCTGTTTCTAATTATATAGTTATTTGACATTTACATTGGCCATCTGGTGAGTCCATATATACAGTCATTTGTTGTTTGGCAAAGCATGTGTTTACAATTAATAATATTTTGGCCTCACAAAATTCAGTAGTCATTCTCCTGCTTCATTTCTTGATCTTAGGCCAAATTATTCCAAAGTGTTTGGTTCAAACTCATTTATGGTCTCCCAAGACTTAAACGAAAATCAACTCAAAATGTTCTATATGTGGTATTTAACTTCGTTTAAATTGGATAAAATTTATAAGACTGGCAATGACAAGTGTTGGAAAAGCCACCTAGAAAGGGGTACCTTTTTTCACATGTGGTGGTCATGTCCAAAAATGAAAAAAAAAATTGGAAAGATGTATGGGCAACTATGTCAGAAATATTTCAAACTACATTACCTTTAAAACCAGAATTATTCTTATGATGTATTACTAAATGTTTAGAAAAAAAATCAATGAAGAAATATTGAAGAATTGTATTGTACTTAGTTACAGTTGCCAGAATAGTTCTGGCTAGGAGTTGGAAATGTTCAAATGTTCAAAATTTAGATATGTGGCTTTTAAAAATGTTTGCCATGATGAAGGTTGACATACTATCATTATGAATTAAAGGGAAGACAGACAGAATATTACGTTTTAAATCTTTTTATTATACACATTTACATTCACCTTCTCATTTCCCCATACCCAATACACACGTAGTACCAATGAGTAATCCAAAAGGTAGAAAAATAAATTAACATATGATTTAGATTTAACACAAACCCAAAGCGCATAGTTAATGACCTTAATTTAAATTCTTTAACATCAGCTTTTCCTATATACACAGAGCTTAAATTTCTCCTCTCTCTTTCTTTTGATTATCCTTTAATGCATAAACTTATTTATCCAATTACATTCAATCTTCACTCGCACCTTTTTAACCATAAAAAAAAGAAAAAACAAAAAAAACAAAAAAACAAAAAAAAAAACACTCTTCCCTTATTTTCTTTTTCTTCCATACTAGTTGGTTCTACCTTAGCTTTTCCCGTCCAACAATAACTTAAAACATCACATTGACTTACTCCACTTTCTTTCTGAATATCAAATTCGCTAAATTTCCCTGTTTGTAGTCATTCCGTTCTCCTACTTACTATATTTCCCTTTTCTAAATCCCGTTATCCTTTATCAAATGTAACACTTATAATTCTATTCAAGTCCTAGTTGTTACGAACCTTTATCACGTACTTCACCTATTCTTTATTCCTTGTTCCTTTAATCACTCCTACTTCCTATTAGGTTCCAATATGGGGAGGATCAAATCCCATTCTTCATCTATTTTTTCTTCTGACCTTTGTTGCAATACTGCCGTTAATTTCTCCATTTCCCTTATTTCGTATATTTTCAATAACCAATCCTCCACTACAGGGGATTCTTCTTGTTTCCATCTGCTGGCATAGCACATTCTCGCTGCAACTATCATATACGTTAATATCTTGTGGTATGATTGCTTTTTGAGTGGTCCTACACGCTCGTACATATTTAATAAATACACCTCTGGAAGTAATGGAAAGTTCTTTTGCATAATTTTCGTTATATTATTATGTATTAGAACCCAAAATTTTTTCGCTTTTATACAAGTCCACCAAAGATGGAAAAGAGTTCCCTTCTGGTCGCACTTCCAACACTTATTTTTATCAGTTTTACTCATTTTTGCAATTTGCACTGGCGTGTAGTACCACCTATAAAAGATCTTAAAGTAATTTTCTTTTAAAGCTGTGCTCTTCAATGTTTTATTTATTAAGGACCAAGATCTTTCCCAACACTCCAATTGTATCGGCCTCCCTATGTTCTGGGCCCATCTTAACATATTCTCTTTTACTATTTCTTCCTCAAGTTCTAAGTTCAAGAAAATTTTATATAGCTTTGCTATAAGGTGTTCCACTCCTGGTTTAAACAGTTTATCTAACTCGTTTTCTTTACTTTCTATCCCAACTGTTTTTTGGTCCAATTTATATTTTTCCGATATCTGTCTTTGCAATAACCAATGGGTAGAAAGCCCATACTCTACCAATTCTTCTCTTATTTTTAGTTGAAGTTTACCCCCTTGTACCTTCACTATGTCCTTGTATAAAATCCATCTATTTATCTGTGGCTTCTCTCTTCTATAAAAGGCCTCGTGAGGAGATATCCACAATGGGAATCTCCTGTATACCTTCTTCTTATAAAGCAACCATACTCTAAGAATTGACTTCCTAATAAAATGGTTATTGAAATCTCTGTTAATTCGGGCCTCTCGTACCACAGATAAGAGTGCCAGCCGAAGGGCAAATCTGCACCTTCCAAGTTAACAGTCTCTCATCATCCAGTCTAATCCAAGTGGTCGCCCAATCCATACAGCATGCGTGATAATATAACTTCAACTCTGGTGTTCCTAAACCTCCTCTTTCTTTAGCGTCTATTAATCGCACCACTTAATTCGGGGTTTTCTACCGTTCCATATAAATTTCGAAAGATCACTTTTCCATTGTTTGAAAACCCCATCATTTGTGATGATAGGAAGATTCTGGAATAAGAAAATCAATCTTGGCAGGACATTCATCTTGATGGTTGCAATTCTTCCTAACAAAGATAAATCTAGGGTTGTCCACCGCCTTAAATCCTCTTTAATCAATTGCCAAACTTTCTTATAGTTGTTGTCATACAAATCGGTATTATGTTTAGTCAAATATATTCCTAAATATTTTATTTTTTTCTCTATTTTAAATTGGGATTCCCTCTCCAGCTCACTTTCTTCCTGTTTGTTCATATTCTTAGTTAGTATAGATGTTTTATCCGGATTAACTTTGAAGCCTGACGCTATGCCATATTCCTGTAAAATCTTTTTTAACCTTTTTATACTTTGTACCGGATTATCTAATATGATTACCAAATCATCCGCGAATGCCCTGAGTTTGAAAATCTGATTCCTTATTTGGACTCCCCTTATTTCATTATCTTGTCTTATTTGGATATTAAGAATTTCAATCATTATCAGGAATATCAATGGAGATAACGGGCATCCCTGCCTTGTCCCTTTCATAATACTAATTGTAGGTGTTTTTTCTCCATTTACAACGATATTTGCTGACTGGTCTCTATAGATCATATCAATCCACCTCAGAAATTCATCACCTATTTCTATCTTCTTCAAGGTTTCCATAATAAAACTCCATTTGACATTATCAAAAGCTTTCTCCGCGTCGAGAAATATCATTCCTAGCTTCTTCTCATTGTGTTTTTGGTAATACTCAATTATATTCAAAACAACTCTCATATTATTCTTGATGGATCTTCCTGGGAGAAAGCCACATTGATCTTCATAAATCCACTCCTTTAGCACCATTTTTAATCTTTCTGACAAAATGGATGCGAATATCTTATAGTCTGTATTAAGCAAAGCAATTGGTCTATAGTTCTTAACATCCTGGTGATCTTTACCTTCCTTGGGTATTAAGCTAATCATAGCCTCTCCCCAAGAGCTTGGACGCACCCCATTCTCAAGCTCTTTTATCACTTTATACATAGGTTCCACCAATACATCTTGAAAGGTCTTATAATAATGGGCTGTCAGTCCATCTGGTCCCGGGGCTTTTCCTAGTTTTAAATTCTTGATTGCATTTATGATCTCCAATCTGGTGATGGGTTTATTTAACTCTGACTTCATTCTCCTCTAATTTGCGGTATTTCAACTTTTCCCAAGTATTTCTTAATGGTTTCATCTACCTCGAGGTGGTCCTTTTCTTCATAAAGCTTCTGAAAATATTTATAGAATATTAGTTTTATCCTGTCTTGTTGTCTACACAGTTCCTTTCCGTCATTGATTTCCAAGATTGTTCTTTTCTCCCTTTCTTTCTTGAGTTTATAAGCTAACCATTTCCCAGTTTTGTTGGAGTGTTCATAGTATCTTTGTTTTACATATTTTAATTTCCTTTCCAAATCAATTGTATTTTGTATTGTGATTTGTTTTCTTAAGACCTTCAGTTCATATTTTAGCTTATCATTTTGGGGATTTATCTTTAGTTCATCTTCCTTTTCTTTAAGTTGTTCCATAATTTTATTTTGAGATTCTTTCCATTTCTTATTTTTATAAATCTCCTGTTCAATCAAAATCCCCCTTACCACAGCTTTTCCAGCCTCCCATACCATACTTTCTGATATTCCTGTTCCAGAGTTTTCCTTAAAATAATATTCTAATCCTGTTTTTACTTTATTTATTACTTTTTCATCTCTCAATAAATCATCTTTTAGTATCCATCGATATTCTCGTTTCCTTTCTCTAAATGTCAATATAAGGGGGCTGTGGTCGGACAGTATCCTTGGCAAAATTTCCATTTTTTGAATATTCTTTGCTAATATTTTGGATATTAGGATCATATCTATCCTAGACCAAGATCTACATGTTTCTGAGTAATATGTAAAATCCTGGGTATTCCCATAGAGGTACCTCCATGCATCTATAAGAGTGACATTCTCCACAAGCTCAAAAAAAGTTTTGGGTAATCTCCTATTTACCGCTTTCTTTTCCGTTTTCCTATCACGTTCGGGGTCTATGACCCCATTCCAATCACCCATTATCATCACTTTCTCATAATCATATTCTTGCATCACTTTCAACAGTCTATCAAAATATCCTGACTTGTTCTGTTGCGGTCCATATACCCCTACAATAACATTTTCCCTTGTACCGTTTCCACTTCTATCCCTACAAATGATCCACCTTCATCTTTAAAGACTTCTTCAGATTTATATTTTTTATTTACATAAATTGTGACCCCTTTCCTTTTTCTATTGCATACTGATGAAAATTCTAAACCTAATTTACCATTCTTCAAATAAATAGTGTCTTTATCTCTTATGTGCGTTTCCTGTAAGCAAATTACGTCTGCTTTTATTTTTTCTAAATAATGAAATATTCTTTTCCTTTTAATAGGTGCATTTAAACCTCGCACATTCCAAGAAAGTATTTTCATAATCTCCCTTTTACCTTAATTTATCTCTTGATCTACTTCTAATTCCAAATCTTCGTCCTTCTCTTCTTCGTCCTCTTCCTGTCCTTCGTTCAGTATGTCCTCCTCCTCCTCCTCTCTGTCTGTCCCTGTCAAATCCTTCCCGTATAATTCCTCAGCCTCTGTATTCCTAAGTCGAATTGTCCTCTCCTCTAACTCTTTTCCTTGCTCTTTCTTTTTTCTTTCTCTTTCTTTTCCAATACCTTCTTCTGTTGTTGTATCCTTGTCTTTTTTTCCTCCAGTTTGTTTTTTAACTCTTGTTGTAGCCTTGTCGGTATCCTTTGCGGATCTTCTGACCCTACTCTGCTTTCTACTTCCGTCATGGCTAATTCCTCTTTATATCGTTTTAGAAAGTCCTGTGCTTTCTGAATAGTATTTAGCACATATCTCTTCTGTGCAAATGTGAAGGTCACACCTTCCCCTTTACACCACCTGTATCTAATTCCGTGTTTCTTCAACGCCTGTATCAAAAAGCCATACTCCTTCCTCTTTTTTAAGACTTGAGAAGGCACGTCTTTAAAATCTGTAACTCCTTTCCTTCTACCTCGAATCTATTCGTATAGCTTTCTCGCACTACCAACTCCTTTACTCTTTCCCGGAGAAAGTATACCACAATATCTCTAGGGACCTTCCTTTTCTTTGCCACGAAGGAATTAATACGGAAGATTTTATCGATTTCTAAATCCATTTGTTCAGAATTCCAGCCGATATAATTCGCTAGAGCTGGGATTATCCGGTTACATAAATCCTCAGCTTCCTGTTCCTCCAACCCTCTGATCTTCAAGCACTTGTCTCTAATCTTTATTTCTGTATTTATCGCCTGCACTTCCACTCGTCCTATTTGTTTTCTTAGTTCTGGAGTTCTTTTTCCAATTTACCTGTTCTATCTTCTATTGTACTGATTTTTTGGTTTATTGTTTGAATTTCCTTTGTTATATTTTCCATCTCATGGCCCATATTTCTCATTTCTTGTCGTATCTCCTTCATTTCTGAGGAAACCTTCTGCATTTCTTTCTTAAAATCCTCCCTCAATTCTTCATTTCTTCTAATAGTGTGTTCCCAAATTCTAAAAATTTGGGCTGACCTTCTATGGAACCTCTCCTCTGCTGTTGAGTTGGTACTGCCTTCCTTGTACCGGATGCCATCTCTGTATTTATCTTAAGCTTATGTACTTATAGATATATAAATTATCCACCTCTGGTATTATTATTATTGTATAATGTAGTATGTTACTGTATAACGCAGTAAGTTGTAAGACTATGTTATACTATGTGTAGTATCACTAATAAAGTTCAATACAACCCCATAACAAATAAAGTTCAATACAACCCCATAACAAAGTATAACAATATAACAGTATAACAATATGACATTGTTGGGTGATTCTTTTGTTCTCAATCTATTAGTCCAGTAAATATTGTTGAGTTTCCGTTCCTATTATTCCTTGGTTTTTTTAATTTCTTACAGTATCCTGTTCACCTCAAATGATACCAATGAGTCACAAGGCACAAAGAAGCAAAATAAATCCAAACAATCAAAACCATACATTTTCAATGTGGATTCAGTTCCGTGCCTCAAGCTTAATGTACAGGACACTATAAATCCTTAGAATATTCCAGTTCAGTAAGCAGGCAAACAAGCATACTCAATGTATTCAGTATATAGTCACTGTACTCTAAAGTTTCAATTACCTATCTCTGTTAATGTCCTGTCCTTGATCTGGTCTCCTGGTCTTCTAACTCCAGTGTCTTCGTCCTGGATCTCCACTTACTGCTTCTTTTCTATTCTTCAGCTGTACTTCCAGCCACTTATGGTTGTATTTAGGTTAAACAATTGTACTTAGGTTAAATTGTTCGATATCTCTGTCTCCTCCTCTCCCATTCACTCCGTACTCTTTGCTGTCTCTTCGCTATATATTCTTTACTCTATGCTAGTAAATAGCTCTAATTCTTCTGTCGCACGTGTCACTTTAGTTTCATTTATAAATTTAAATTAACTTGAAACGACTTAGATTCAGCTGCATCTTTCTTCTTCTCCTTCTACTTTGCCACTTTCGTAGCTCTCTGTTTCACTGATTCCGACTCATTAACTCCTTATAGTATCAGTTTTCTATATTCCTAGCTCTAGAGAACTCCACTTCCGTAGGCTCCTTCCTGGGTTTTTTTTTCCCCCCCCTTAAAGGAGCTTTGTCTCTTTACTACTTCTGCAGAGCTATTCTTCGTGTTGGTCTCACGTCCATCCAATATAGAAAAAAAAAATATGCTTTTGAAGAAAAAGCCTCGTTCCCCCTCCCGTTTTCTTTCTCTTGTTTCCACTGCTTAAGTTTTAAAAAGTGGTGGCGAGGATTCAGCTCCACCGGAGCCCTTCGGAGGTAATGGCTGCTCCACGGATCCTCCCCACGCTTCGCAGGTTAGAATTTCAGATGGTAATTTTCAGACCTGGACGAGGGGTTTGGGGTCCTCCGCTTGCGCTCTCTGAACCCCCTTTACCAAGGGGGTATTCTCCCTCTGTTCCTTCCCTGGAACAGTGGGTTCCCGACCTCGTTGGGGGTCGCCTCTTCGCCCGCTCTGGCGGGAGACGACCACACTCCTCACCGCAACCACCGGAAGCCTCCAGACAGAATATTAAAAGACTGGCTACCAATTAAGAATTTTCTTAAGCAGATATGGTGTGATACTATATTAGAATAAAAGTAAGTGACATACTAAAACAGAACAGAATCAGAAAAATAAGATCACTCAGCAAAAAAAAGAAAGAATAAGCTTAATAATAGGAGGTTAAAAATGTTACAGCAGGATCAAATGGAAATTTTGGGTATTACGGGGTTTTGGATTAATAAAACAGAGAGAATAACTCTAACTAGGGATAGAGAGGAAGTCCTACATTTATTTTTTGTATTTTTCCTTTGCATATGTTTTTTTCTCTCTATTTGAGATGTTGTTTTTCCCATATGTTATACATTGTAACAATTCTATTATGTTCTATCATTCTATGTTATAAATAAAAATTAAAAAGAAAGGAAAAGGAAAAAAAGTGTTTGGTTCTGCTCTGATTCCTACTCTTGCATTCCAGCTTCCCAGGATTATCAATACACCTTGTTTTGATTTTTTTTATTTAATCTTCTTCTGTCTCTATAGTTGGAGCATAAACTTGAATGATTATTATACTAATAGATTTTCCATGCAGTTTTATTGATATTATTTGTTGAGAGTTTGCATTATAGCCCCTGACTGCAGTTTCTACATCATGTTTCATTATTAATGCTACCTTGTTTCTTCTAAGGCCATTTCTGTGCTACACTGTTATAGTGCTATTATTCCACTTTCAACATCTTATGGAATCCTGGGGTTTGCAGTTTAGGGACAGGCATTTAGAATTCTCAGCCAGAGAGCTCTTTGCTCTCAGTAAACTATAAATCCCAGAATGCCCACAGGATGTTGAAAGTGAAATAATAGCACTATAACAGTGTAGGGCAGAAATGGTCTTAGAAGCAGTAATTATCTGATTGAAAGTGGCCCATTCCAATCCACTTTCATTTACTCATGCTAAATATTGCAATGTTTATATTTTGCATTTCTTTATAATGTCTAGCTTTCCATCTTCCTATTTTATGTACTGTATAGCTTCTGATTTCTCTTGGACATCTGAGCACATCAGATGAAAATTCTGTCAGTCCGGTCACATAATTAAAAACAGCACTGTTTGTACTTGTTCTTTCTCTTTGCTTGAGAAAAATGAGAAAAGGCAAGTGTGTTTTAGCCTAAAGCTCTTACTGTTGTTAACTAAGCTGTAGAAGAGGCATTTCAACCATTTAGAATGAGGGGAAAATGAAGGGGGGAAAAAGGAGGATGTAACCATTTGGGGAGTCCTTCCAAAAGACCACATGTGGATCCCTGGAGAGACAGATGAGCCCCAAGGCTTTAGATCCCACTCCTGCTCTAGGGTATGCAGGCCTCCTACCCCTTGAATTCTATAATATTCGTTATGTTTGTGGCATTCCTCTCATTTCTCTTCCTGCTGAAAGATAGTTTGTATATTTTCTGCTCAAACATTTATGAACATCAGTAAGAACCATTGAGCTATACATATATGTCCTACAGATAAGACACAAAACTCAAATTTGATTCACACAAATCTGAGGTGATAACTTTGGCAGAATCCCTACGACTGAAGAAATATTAAATCTCTGGAAGAGCTATGTATCCCATATTATTTATTTATTTTGCCACTCTTCAAAATTGCATAACAAAGTAATACACAGAAATCCATCAGGGAATCAACAACCCATAGTCTGTATAAGTTTTTGTCCTTGGCAGAGCATTTCAGCAGAAGAAACAAAGTTCCAAATAAATCAGTTTTCTTCAAATAGTTGTGATTGAAAATGTTATTAGCCATAACAAATGTTAGCACTGACAAGGGAGCAGCTGTATCAGTTTTTTGAAGGAAAGAAGTAAAACATGAGTCACATTCATTTGATTTACAGAACATTTTTGAAAAGGTACTAGTGAGCCTTGTAGCTGATATTTGTGTTTTCAAATAACTTGTTTTTTGTCTGGGTCATGTTAAAATCGATAGTTTCATGCAAGCACCTCTCTCCTCAATGTTGATCACATAAAAAAAAAATAATTACCATTCGAAAGAACACTTAGATCCTAAATTAATACATTCATATTTATATAGGGTCACTATCTCATATTTCTTCTGGAAAGCAATGACCTCCTTCACTGCTAATAAATTAAATAAATATATTTAGCTGCCTGACTGCAGTACATAACACAACGAAGTCAGTCACAGTATACAAAAGTACACAATGACATGATGATCCTTCCAGATTATTGAGTTGTACCATCTATTGCCAAGATACTTATCTGTACCACAGCAGAGACAAAGCAGTTCAAGATGCAAGACTGGTGATTTCTGCAGGTTGCCTGCTTAATCTTTGCCGTCAGTGAGGTAGCAGTCTAAGGAAGTATATACATATCGGTACTCTTGTTTAATCTCAAGAGCTAAACAAAGAACACAGAAATGTGTGGAAATGATTTATTTATCTATCTATATATGTAGATTAAGACAGAAGATCAACAGATGAAGAAGAAATAGAAATAGAATTAGATGTTGGATAGGTATATACATTTATAAGTATATAGGTATATAAATTTGATTGTATGTATTTCTTTGCTTTCTGTTTCTTAGATATTTATAAAAAGAAAGAATGATTATTTGTAAATATTGTTTGTTATAACTTTAATAAAAATAAAATTAAAAAAAAAAGAAATGTATCATCCAATATACCTTTATTTTGCATAGCAGAATCTGAGGATCAAGTGATAGAATGCAGTCCCTATCTCTTCAAACCTCAAACAAAGCAAATTTTGTTGATTCAGGCAGTACTCGTGGCAATTGTATATTGTCCTGTTGATGATACTGCAGATCCACTACGCTGCCTAACAATACTGCCCCATAAATCTACCAGCATAACTAAATGTTCTTTTGTCTTCCATTTTCATAGTACTATGTTATTTTCATGTCTAACTGGCCGATGAACAGCCACTCTAACAATGCTTGTTTTCTTTTCTTGCCAAACAAAAGTTTTTGCCAAGCTTTTCACTGCTTCCATGGTAAGTTTAAAGCAATATAATATTAAAGGGAACAACACATTTTATCCAGTCATGGACCTCCACTTTTGGACGATTTTGCTGCAAATATTTTTGTAAATTCCCTCTTTCTTTTGCAACCCCCCACATGACTTCACACACTGTTCCAAAGATCCAACAACTCTCTGGAGTGGATCTGGGAAGGACTCAGGTGGCAACTGCAAAGGGAAAGAAGAATCAGTAAAAATTACTTCCTGGCTCTTTCAACAGAAACCTCTACTGAATCAAAGAAACATCAATGACTCGAGGAACACAGCCAGATGCAACTGCACACAGCCTAATACCATTTTATAGTTGCTATACAGCTCTGATGAAAAAATATAGACATTACAAATAAGCAGGTTATTTTTAATTCTGGCCAGCATAAACCCCAAATTTATATTTTTCAAGTACTTACACTTCATTCTGATCACTGCTCTTAAGTACCATCACCAACCACACATTCCCTTCATTGCAAATCAAGTCTCTAAAGTTATTTCTAGGGCTGGATATTAAAGCCCTTAAAGTCTTTGTTGATTTTAAGATTGGATAGTACAGAAAATCCTGGGATTGCTGAACCCAGAAGGCAAGAATTGTAGCAAGAATTTATCAGTACTATGTTATCAGCAAAAAGAGGGTGGTTAGACTAAACTTGCCTTACTTTATATGCTAAAATTCTCTCTAAGAGCACTGGCTAAGGGCTTCACTCCCAGCACAAAAAGCAAGAGGGATAAAGAACATCCTAATTAGTACTCCTTCCCCTCTAAAGTCTCAAGAATACTATAAATCCTCTATGAATCTATTAATGTGATTTTGGTTAAAAGTCCTCTGAGATCATCTCTTTTCAAGAAATAAAATGTTTGTAAATACTCAGAGAAAGCTACACCACTGAGAAGTTATACCTTTTCATGTTAAGTTACACTCAATGTCTTATAGGTATTACTCAAACATTGATGATCCACTATGATTATTTCCTCTAAGCCTCTGAACTTAATGTACAATGATGTATAGTGATGGATGTAACCACCCTGATCTGCCCAATGAGAATGGCATCAAATATTTTTGAATTTAATTCATGAGTAATTTTTTTCTGTAAGTTAAAATAATCACTCTTTCTACTAATTTATTGTTATCTACTTTTCTTGCTTCTCTCCATGTATTTTGCATTTCACCCAACACATTGTGAGACAACTGAGTCAAATACAGAGAAAATTCTGCTGCAGAGCAATTAAAGAATTCCAGTGGAAAACCACTGTTCCAACGGTCTTATTTTTTGAACTCTTTATAAGATAGACTTTATAAAAGAGAGTAACAGACAATGAAGTCCTCTTGTTCTCAAGGGAGCTTAGAATTTATCTGATCTTTATTTATTTTATAGGGTGAATATAAATTTCAGAAAAAAAGCAACAAATCTGTGAAATTTTTGTTAGTACAGCCCTTAATCCCTTCATGGATCAATGATAAGGGTTCACGCTTTGTTGCTGTTTCCACCTATTTGCTAAAGAGCTACTAGTTTTCTTTCGGTATTTACAATAAACTTTTTATGGGCACCACCAAGTTTTGTGCTTTGTTAACTTCTAGCAACTGAAGTTTTCTCTTAATTTCTTGCATTCTGATAAGTGCTACATGTGCCCTAGATTCTTCATGGGACTGGCTGCGCATCATATTCTCTCTAAAGTTTCTGTTTCTTTTTTTTTAATGAAAACTATCTAGGGCGGCATTCACAAAAGCCCAGGCCTCTGTTCATTTAGTTTGCCTCTTTGCACATAATTGAGGGAACTGAAGGAAAGGTATAGCCATCCCTTAGTTGCAGTATGGTCACAGATTCCTTAAAAACTAGGCAGACAGGAGACTAGAAATAACCTCAAAGGAACTGGCAGCAGGTCTTCAAGGGCAAACTAGGAGGGGAAGTTCCTGTCTGGTCTTCTCAGGGACTCCTGGACATGCGCACACTGTTAAGCATTTTTTTCCACACATTCCTTCCACTTTTCTCTTAATAATCACAGTCAGATGCCATGGGATGGTTTGGCTGCTCAGTGATAGAACTGGGGAAAAACCGCATTAATAAATTTGACCGTGCCAAGTCCATGGCATTTTTGTCTCTTCTCTAGCAATTTTTGTATGGTTGTAATTCTACAAGTTCATACATACTTTTACCAAATCTGTCACAATTTACCAGTGAGAGAGATCTGTTTAGGAAGACTATGGGAATCCTACTCCTGACAGAAAGGTCTCTGCCTCCATAGTGTGGCTAGATTATGCCAGCTTACTTCACATCATAGGAGGGACCTATGTGACTGGTACATACTTTGGTATGCCCAATATTGCTGGCCCCTCTAACATGGCCCACTCAACAGTCAGGCTGGGGACACGCTACTGGTTAGCATTCTCGCTGCCCACTTACTGGAGCTAGCACCAAAAACTGTTGTAAGCTTTAGCCAGTAATAATTCTGGCTGAATTTCATTAATTTCTCTTTTTTTTCTTTCTCCCCCTTTTTTGGTTACCGTATTTTCCGGTGTATAAGATGACCTTTTAACCCCCTGAAAAACTTTGCAAAAGTGGGGGGTCGTCTTATACGTCGGGTGGGTGCGGCGGGTGGCCTCCCCGCCGGCGCATGCAGCGCTCCCCCACCCGCGAAGAAGCCCCATCGCCGGGGAGAGAAGGGATGGGTAATACGACACCTGGTCTTGTTGTCCTGGAGGGGAAGATGGGGTTCCGAAGAAGAAAGCTCAGCATGGCTGGCTGAGGGGAGTTCCTTAAACAACCAGCAGCAAGGCGGGATGGCAGTCCAAAGTAGTCCGAAGACCGTTTGGAAATGCGGGGTTTTTATAGGGGAGTTTGTGCCTACCAGCTATGGCAAGCCAGGTAAGAACAAAAGGAGTTTTAGTGCTGGACAAAGGATTTGGCAAAGGTCAGGTTTACATGATTGGATTTGCTCTTCATGACAATAGCGTGGCCGGTACGTTGATGGCCCAACATAAAGGAATGGCTTGGCTGAGAGTCGCACCGCTATTGTGAAGTTTGCAGATGGAAGCTCCCTGAAGCTACGAGCGAGGCTTGAGTTGCTGGCCTCAATAGGGTCTGGAATGTAAAACCATTAGTGGCTGCACTCTGTCCGTGCTTGTCCGGAGAACCTCGCAAACACGTGGAGTGGGTTGGCTGGAAAAAGGTCAAGCTAAGGCCGAACAGTTTGATATCAAAATGATATCTGGGGTCCTCACCCATAGTGCCATAGCAGGGGTAACACCTGGCCCCTCCTGAAACTGCAAACCCCAGGATTCCATAGGACGTTGAAAGTGGAATCATAGCGCTATAAAACTCTAGTGCAGAAATGGCTTGAATAATATTTGTATGTCAAAGTCAAAAGAAGCTCTTTAACAAGATTTAACCTAAAGTGGGCCAAATCTCAGTTCCTCTAGAGCTCTGCATAAGCTGAGCAGAAAAGTGTATAGTCAATATCCTTGGTGTTGTATGAGTTGTAGGATGCAAAGGAAAAGGTATATATATTCTTTAGTTTTCTTCTTCATTACAGGTTTTCAAATGGACATTATAGGCATAGACTTGGTCCAAATCTCCTTAAAGTGCTATCCCTAGTCAATCAGGCATTGTTCTTATTTGCTTTTACGGTAGTATTTTTTACCGGTGGCTTTTAATTATAATTTTATTCCTACTGATTCCTACGGCTTTATTTTCATGAAATTTCAAAGTGATGGTATTTTAATCAAATCTTGTGATTTTATAATTTGTGTATATATTATGAAAGTCATCAGATGAAGGGCTGGCCCTAAAAGACAGCTTAACAATACCTAAAGAAAGAAAAGTAGAGCTTTCTCCCATTATCAACCACCATTTGTGTAAGCCAGTGTGGTGTAATGATTTAAGTGTTTGACAGGAGAGCAGGGTTTGAATCTTCACTCAGCCACGGAAACTCACTAGGTGACACTGGACAAATTACACGCTCTCAGCCTCAGAAAAAGGAAATAGCAAACTCCTTTTGAACAAATATTGCTAAGAAAACCTCATGATTATTTGCCATAAGTCAGACATGACTTGAAGACACGCAACTGTATTTGCATAAGGATTTTTTTAAAAAAAGATGTTCTATTTACTGTTCTGTGTTAATGAGAACTTTTGCCCAATTGTGTATCTACTATGGCATTAAATTTCTCCCCATTAATTATTTTTTCTCCCTGAGACAACTAATTATAGCTGGTAGCTTTCAAAGAAGCAACTGTGTTAGTTTCTGGCAGTATTAAAAAGAGGGCAGATTAAAAAAAGAAACAGAAATGTTGCAGCACCTAGACTAACCAGCTTTTATTTTTACATGAGCTTTTGTGTTCAGGTATAAAGCATATTTATTTACACAGTTGTGGGACTGGGATAGAATGTAATAGGATCAAGAAAGATGCAAATAATGACTCTTGTTCTAAATTTTCAAAGGGCTATGTAAGGGAACACAGGCCTTTTAGATCTTTACAATGGTCAGTTAGTGTTGATGTGTGAAAGCAAAAAACATCCTTGTAAAAAATAAGTTTCCTGGGGTTCAAAACTCTCTCTGAGAAGATTCTTTTTGGTATATGTGCAAGGACTCTTGTACTAATATATGTAGTGTGCCATGAAGCTATTATCTTTGTTCATACCTCTGCTAATAGATTTGAATTGGTAGAGAGACAGTCCCTATGCAACAGGATTAATGGACATAAATTTGACATTAGAAAAGCAATACCCTAAAATCAGTTGCAGAACTTTTCTAACTTCCTGGACATTACATTTCCTGGAAATTACAAAAAAAGACTAGAAAGAGAAACTGCTGAATTGAATTATGTTCACAAATTCCAATCCATTAGCAGAGGTACGAACGACAACACTGGCTTCATAGCACAGCATATATATATATATACACACATAAGAATCTTCACAACTGCGCATATTAAAAAAGAAGTCTTCTCAGAGAGAGTTTTGGATTCCAAGAAACTGACTTTGGTAAGTGGATTTATTGCTTTCACCTATCAACACTAATTTACCACTGTAATGATTTGAAAAATCTGTATCACGTTATGCAGCCCTTTGAAATGTTAGGGCAAGGGTCATGATTTGCATCTTTCTGCATCCTATCCCATTCCACTCCACTCCCACAACAATGTAAATATCCTTTATTTGTTGTCGTTGTTGTGTGCCTTCAAGTCATATCCAACTTATGGTGACCCTAAGGCAATCCTATTACTGGGTTTTCTGGGGCTGAGTGTGTGTGATGTGCCCAAGGTCATAAGTGGGGAATTGAACTCTGGTCTCCAGGATCGTAGCCCAATGCTCAAACCAAATATGCTTTATACCTGAGTTTTTATTATCATCCCATACTGCATCAGAAGAACTGGGTTTATATTCACAAAAGCTCATTCAAAAATTAAAAAAAGATTAGTCTTAAAGGTGGTACCACATTTCTTTTCGTCCCCCTCCTTCTTCCTTTCTCCTTTTTTAATAATTATGAAAGGAGCTCACATTTTTTGCCCATTCTAAGGATATAATTTTAATTTGAAGTCACCTTAACCTATTCAAAAGTAACTTTAACAAAAATAAATCGGTCCTGCCTATTATCCCTTTTTTAGCCTATTATCCTTCATGGTCAAATAACTGGCAAAACAGTATTCATACCACAGGCTTTTGATAAACCATGAGCCAAAAAATGTTACTCAACAATACTTAACTGCCACGTGCTTTATGATCCTATGATGAGTTTCCTGCCAGAATTCATCAAGGCTTACCTTGAACTACTTCATCATGCAAGGCATTAAAAGCCCCAGGAACTGGTAAGGGGAGCAGCACGTTTCTCCTTCATATCCCATAGACATGATTTTTGCAATTTTTTTTTTAATCTCCCAGAGTAACTTCCTACCATCAACGAATTATAAATAAATAAATAAAAAATAAAAAAAAAATAAAAAATATGCAGTGGGTTTCTCTCGCCACTTAATGATCACAATCCATCTCTGCCCATTTAGGAATGTGGAGCAGAGAGTTTGCAGAGCACACTTGAAACCTGGCATCTTATTTCATTAAGAGGTATGGATTATTTTACTCAGCTTCTGCTTTAAAACGCCACTGTTCCACTTTTTCCTGTCTCCTGCAGCTCCAAAGCCCCGCTCCCTTTTGTGCCCCCGTATATTTGTTCCTCTTTCTCCTCCACTGCCATCTCCTTTTTCCCGCACTACACTCTTATAGCGCGATTATTCCACTTTCAACATCCTATGGAAACCTGGGCCATTTCCGCACCACACGTTATTGTGATATTATTCCACTTTCAGCATCCTGTGGAATTCTGGGATTTGTAGTTTACTGAGGCTAAAAGCTCTGTGGCTGAGAATTCTAAATGCCCCTCCCTAAACTGCAAATCCCAGGATTCCATAGGATGTTGAAAGTGGAATAAGAGCACTATAACAGGCTAGTGCGGAAATGGCGCTGGGGTTTGCAGTTTAGGGAGGGGCTAAGCTGGATGTTGAAAGTGGAATAATCGAGCTATAAGAGTGTAGTGCGGAAATAGTCTCCTCGCCTCACCGTGGTTTTCGTCCTTACACCAGACCAACCGTAGCCTCTCAGCCCTACCTGAGGACACCGACACCCTGGACCTCCTCAAAACTCCGAGCACCCACGAGCCCTTTGGCAAGTCAGCAGGGCAATCTAGCTCGGTTTTGCTTCGGTTTAAGGGAAGTGAGGGGGAAAAACCCGTCCGGTTGCCAGGGCCGCTGCGTTGCTAGGCAACACCACGGTTGCTAACGAAGTGAGGTCACCGACGTGCCGCGCGCTCAGCCGCTTTGCTGGGAGACCAGTCGAGGAGGCGGGCGCTTCCGGTGAGGATGAGGCGGAGCTGCCGTTCTGGGGAAGCCGGTGACGGAATGGGGACGAAGGCCAGGGAGCTCGGGTGCGTGGTGGAGATGCCTTCGAGCCCGGCGGCGCCAAGCCCTGGTGAGTGAGTGGTTGGAGTCTGGCAAGGGACTGATGGAGGCAAGGACGACAACGACCTTTCTGGCGGTGGGAGCGAGAAGTAGGCAAGGGGTGATTTCCCCCGTTATCTTTCAGACTTTGCTCTGGGGCTGCAACCGTTAGAGAGCCTTTCCAGCGAGGTTCTCGAGTGAGGTGCCAGTTAATGGTACATAAGCAGCGCATGCGCACATGAGGAAGGACTATCCTGGCTCGCCCAGGAAAGCATGAACAACCGGCTGCAGTGAAAAGGGCGTGAAGGAGTGTGAAAGCACCAAAAAAGATATCTCCAGCATAAGCTTTTGTGGACGACAGTCCAGTTCGTGGGGCGAAGCCTCTGGGGACGGACGTAGACTGTATACCAGTGGCTGTGTGTGAAGTTTTTAATTTTTATTTATTTTTATTTATTCTCGGCTGCATCAATAGGAGTCTGGTGTCTCGATCGAGGGAGGTACTGGTACCACTCTACTCTGCCTTGGTGAGACCCCATCTTGAATACTGTGTCCAGTTCTGGGCACCCCAATTCAAGAGGGATATTGACAAGCTGGAGCAAGTCCAGAGGAGGGTGACCAAAATGGTGAGAGGCCTGGAAGCCATGAAGCCCTATGAGGATAGACTTAGAGGGCTGGGTATGTTTAGTCTGCAGAAGAGGAGGTTAAGAGGGGACATGATAGCCATGTTTAAATATTTGAAAGGATGCCACGTAGAGGAAGGAGAGGGCTTGTTTTCTGCTGCTTCGGAGACGAGGACAAGGAGCAATGGATTCAAGCTGCAGGAAAGGAGATTCCACCTGAACCTCAGGAAGAACTTCTGACAGTCAGGGCTGTCCGGCAGTGGAATATGCTGCCTCGGAGTGTAGTGGAGGCTCCTTCCTTGGAGGTTTTTAAGCAGAGGCTTGATGGCCATCTGTCGGGAGTGCTTTGAGGGTGTTCCTGCATGGCAGGGGGTTGGACTGGATGGCCTGTGTGGTCTCTTCCAACTCTGAATTTCTATGATTCTATGATTCTATGATTATTTATTTGTATCCTGCCTCTTCATACGGATCGAGGCGGCGAACAACTTACAAATAGCATGTATTTCGAAAAGCATATTGGTGTGGTGATAACTGATGGCTGTCCTGAGACTGCTTGAAAGGACAAAGCTGGGAGACAGGTTTTGCATACAGGTATAGATAAGCAGGTGCACCCAGTATGTGCTGTGGAGAATGTCTGGTTCATCTGTCGCAGACCTCAGAGATAGGAGACCGCAGAGCTGGAAAAAGAGTAAAGTTTATTTAACGCGCGGGCGCAGGCTGGGTCTCCCCGGGAAAAACAAGAGCCCTGAAGTAAGGTTTCACAGATATTTTATAGGAACAGTACATGAGTTTCGTTTCCTTTAGCCCTCCTCCCCAAACCTGCCACTTTGCACATTTTCAGTCCCTCCCTCACGAAGCTATGAAGGCTCACTTTGACATTCTGTACCCTTTCATTCAGTTCCTGTTTCTCATAACAAGATGCTCTGCTTACCTCTAACTTGCGCAGTTGGTCCAAGTTCTTCCCAACATAGCACAAACTGTCTCCAATTTGCTATATTTTGCTTAATATCTCTATACATCTTGGTTCATTAGCTAAAACATTTTAAACGCAACCTACAGGGGCTGCTCATGGCTACTTCACATCGGGATGCATGCAGTGCCAGTAAAATATTGCTGTAGAGCGGGCAACCTTTTGTGCTTGTAGTAGTGTGAAAATTAGTGTTTTAATAGGTGACTATGTGTTTAATATGGGCCAAGAAACCCTTGTCTCTGTTCAAACCGTTGCCGTTGGATAAATATTCCACACACTCCCATATATTTGTGTATACGTCTGTCTATAGGAGATTCATTCAGTGCATCTGCTGAAGTGGACCGTAGCCCATGAAAGATTATACTAGAAATTTATTTTTACCAGTTAGTCTAAAAAATGCTACTGGAAATGCAACTGGAAAAAAAAATGCTGCAGCAGAACCAGTGTCACACAGTGGAGACTAGGGTTCAATTCCCTGCCTGGCCATGGAAGCCCACTGGGTGGACTTGGGCACATTACGCACTCTCAGTCCCAGAAAACTGTATGATGGGTTCACCTCAGAGATGCCGTAAGTCAGAAATGATTTGAAGGCACACAGCAACACAAATACTGCTGTTCCTCTTGAAAGAAGGATTTCTTTCCCATAAAGCAACATAACTGTAAAATGACCCACTCTGTCTAAATCTAGTTAGTGTATGTGCATGTGGCCTGATTATTAATTTTATCATCAGATGTTCTAATAACTAAAAGGTTATAGGAATCTTTCCTTTTAGTTCATGATTAGAATATGATAGTTAAGAGGGGACATGATAGCCATGTTTAAATATTTGAAGGGATGCCACGTAGAGGAAGGAGAGGGCTTGTTTTCTGCTGCTCCAGAGACCAGGACAAGGAGCAATGGATTCAAGCTGCAGGAAAGGAGATTCCACCTGAACCTCAGGAAGAACTTCCTGACAGCCAGGGCTGTCCGGCAGTGGAATCTGCTGCCTCGGAGTGTAGTGGAGTCTCCTTCCTTGGAGGTTTTCAAGCAGAGGCTTGACGGTCATCTGTCGGGAGTGCTTGGAGGGTGTTCCTGCATGGCAGGGGGTTGGACTGGATGGCCCCTGTGGTCTCTTCCAACTCTACATTTCTATGATTCTATGATAGTGTAGTTATGGTTAAAAGATTTTAAATCAACAAATAGAAAGAGCAAATTGGAAAGGAGAGTTCTCTGTGTGTGCTGATGGTCCTCCTTTCTTCTGTATGAAAAGGGTGAAAGAAAGAGGAAAAGCAAGGAGATGAGAATATAACTGGAGAGGAAAGGGAAAACAAGAGAAGGGGTTTCATTGGAATGGATCAAAAGTGGCTTTAAAAAAAGACATACAGCTGTTTCCTTCTCTTCAAAGCTCAAGACAGGGACAAGAGGGAGGGAGGAGAGGAGTAAAATAATTGTGGAATTTTTCATCTTTATTCTGGTAATAAAGCTTTAAGTATAGTAATGCAAATTTGAATATGAATATAAAATTAGCATTATTGTTATATATAACTATATATCTACAAACTCCCTTTCAATATAAACATAATTGAAATAGATTTTTAGCATACTAATGATTAGCTTATTTTTTTTATTTTTTTTTATTTTCTCACACTAACGGTCTCATCTCTGAAAGAAGTCAACCTGCCTGTAGTGATACTGCTTGGGTGGGCTGGCTGCAAGGACAGGCATCTGGAGAAATACAGCACCATCTATCTTCAGAAGGTAAGTAATACTCATTTGGAATGTTTGCTTTCACAGAGTTTCTTCATTGTACCTGAATGTCAGAGCCATTCTTGACCCACCAAGAACAGCATTTGATAATAATTCTGTTTGACATCTCTGGCAAACTTTCATATTTCTTAGGAAT
Organism: Ctenosaura bakeri; assembly: GCA_948474755.1. NCBI lineage: Eukaryota > Metazoa > Chordata > Lepidosauria > Squamata > Iguanidae > Ctenosaura > Ctenosaura bakeri. The sequence goes on along the minus strand of CAOLHI010001144.1, from coordinate 271,611 downwards.
AGTCTACTCAGAATCCTAAGGAAGCGGAAATTGGAAACAACTTTCCTAATTGAGGTTTTGCTATGAAAAACCTAGAGTGAAATTTTGCTAACTTGATCTCCCCCAGAATTAATGTATAGCAGGGTCTTCTGTTGCAATGCTTACTCAACCACTTTGCTTGCAGTTTGAAAATCCTCACACACAATTGTCACAATCTAGGACTTGAATCTCTGTTCCTTGGAAAAGGAATATTCAAATGTTTTTCAGTAAAGAAGTTTCTAAAGCTCTTCTTGAGTTATTCAAACCAAATGTAATCTATTCTAGTGCAGAGGCTGGAGATTGTTTACACCCCTATATGCATTGAAAGTGCATTATGTTTTAGGTTTCCTTTCATCTGTATCAAGTTTCAATCCAGTTTGAGTGGACTGAGGCTAATTTCAAACAAAATTCTTTTTTTAAAAAAAAATCACTAGTGCAAAATCTTCTAAGACATTATCATTTCTCTGAATGCTTGCTTTGTTTTGTAGTACCCTTATTGAAAAGTTTGATTTTGGTAGCAGCTCCATCCTAAATGTTTTAGAGACCAGTATTTGATGTTGCTCAGTATCCTCCTTAAAATGCATTCTAAGAGGCATGTAAGGACTGTCAGGGTTTGGGGGTTGGTTTGCACCTAATTTCTCTTCACAGATTGTGAAAATACAATGCAGCATTAAAGTTCTGTTTGGCCTTCTCTATTTCACACAAAGATTGAGCAGGCATGCAATTGATGGGTATAGTCTTTCCAGTAAGTCAACAGCTGGAGCAAAAGCATTTCATACCCAGCTCTGCAATCCACATGAAGAACAGTTACTAGCATCTACTTAGGGCCTGCAATTCCTGACCCGTCCACTCAACATGGACAATAGTAACAGATGGTAGGAGTTATAGTCCAAAGCATCTGGAGGCCAAAGATTTCCTGTGTCCACTCTAGAGGTTAGTGCTTTGTAAGCACTACAAGATGGAAATATTACTCTGTATCAAGATAAGTAAAGAAAGCCTTTGGGGTTCTTCTGAAAGACCTATAATCAGAACTGAGCACTGGAAGATATTACCACATTTTATCAAATACATCAAGAATGTGAGAAATTACTAGAATTCATTTTGATATATGTAGGCTGTAGTGAGGAAAGGGGTGTTGCTGTAAGTTTCTACAAAGCACATGAGAAGCAAAATGAAAAATCACATATTTTTGCAAAAATATGACCTCTTTCATGACTCCGTATATCATCCACTTTATAGGGCTTCTTTCTCAGTTGCCCCCCATGAAACCATTGTTCTTCTTTATGCATGCACGCATGCACTAACACACACACACACACACAGAGGTGTGGCATGGCATGGCATGGCATGGCTAGAGCTTTGGGCAGGGGCTCCGGAGACCAAAATTTGATTCCCCACTTGGCTGTGGAAACCCACTGGGTGACCTTGGGTGTGTCACATACTTTCAGCCCCAGAAAACCCCATGATAGGTTCGCTTTAGAGCAATCATAAATCGGAAATTACTTGAAGGCACACAAGTGTGTGCATATGTGTGTATGTCTAAAGAAGTGCAGTAGTTTCATGGGAAGCAACTGAAAAAAGAAGCCATATAAAGTGGATGCTATACAATGATTTCATGTGTATGTATATGTACATATAACATATGTGTATACATATGTAGCAAGGAAATGGCACTTTGGAGTCACTTTCTTTTTTTGTACAGTGATGGGGTTACAGTTCTATATATGTCTACCTGAGAATCAGTCATATAGACTCAATGAGACTTAGTTCCAAGTAAAAATGTATAGGATTGGAAAGATTTTAAGGCTGAAGTCCTATGTACATTTTTGAGGGAGTTAAGCCTGTTGTGCAAAACGGGATTTAACTTCCATGTAAACATGTATATGGCATACTGTTCAATAATTGCCATTAGTTAACGGAAAATATAGTCAGAATATAGTTTGGCAATGGCAGCAATGGGCTTTATGTTTTGTTTTTTATTTTACTTTGTAGCATACAGGACATGATAGAGGTTAAAAATACAAGTGACATTAAAGTCAAAGGTATCATGCACTCTGGTTAGAGAACCCATGTAGTTCAAAAATAAGGTTCAACATTATGACTGTCTCTAAGAGCAGGAGAAGAATGACATCTGCCACCTTGTGATTTTAAAAGTCTTGTGGTGCTTTAAACATTAAAAAAAACTTACAGCATTTTTCATCTTTTGTTTTTTGTGCAACACACTAATATGGCTACAGCTTTTATACTTGCAGTTACACTATAGCATAGTTCTACAGCATAGCTGTTTTAAAGAAACTGCAGTAATAGTAGACACCTTGCAAGGGATAGTGCCACCATCATTCAGTAGCTGATTTTTTCTCCATCTGTGTGAGGTATACTACATTTCTAACTGCTTTGTACACATCTAAGAAATAATGGGATAGGTCCCCTACTTTACTGGAGCCACAGCTATTATATAATCTAGAACTTTTAAAGCAGTATAGGTCCTTTGCAACCTACTGATGATGTACTTTGCAATATAGTAATAAAAGATGGATCTGTTTTAGATACAGCAGCCCCTCAACTTTTGCTATGCTACAGTAGAAAAACCACATCTCTATCCTTCTCCCAAGCATGCATGTTAGACTCTACTGCTGCAGCAAACTCCTTTAGTGTTGTCCTCCTTCTTGAGAAGAAGGAAAATAAGGAAAAGGATGCAGCAGCCACAGCAGGTCTAGGTTGCTCCTTGCTTTCTTTTCTCCTGTTAACAGTTCCACCCATTACTACCTTTGCTGCTTTGGCACCATGAGGCCTCTGTTACCTCCACAGTCTCCAAGCCTTTCTTTGGAGTCTTCCCCTAGAAAAGAGCATAGATACTCACAGGGCAGGGGCAGAGCCAGGGCGCCTGTGGTGTCAGCTTGTCTTCCTCCTCTCCTCCTCCTTTGCCACCAACAAAACATGTGAGTGAGGCTGGCTATTACCAAGGCAACCTCACTCACATGTTTGGTCTTTCAGTGTGCTGTGTATCTCTGGGGAGCAGCCTTATTGACTTCCTTGTGCATAGGTCACTTTTTGGACAATTCTTCATGATCCCCTTCTTCTGGAGAGAAGAGTTACTGTCTTCCATGTGCACAACTCCCTTTTTTTAGATAGTGCTTGTGATCCTTGGCTTCTGGGAAGGAGAATTTATTGAATTCTAGTTGCACAAGTCCCTTTTTGGATAGCGCTTTATGATCTCCCACTTCTGGGGAGCAGACAGCAGAGAGGCAGGAGGACTGGGCACTGCCTGCTGGGTGATTCTGCCAGTGCTGTTGCAAAGATTTTCTTCAGTGTCATTGGGGAGGTGAAGAGGGAGAAACTTGGAGTGAGCAGCAGCAGCAGCAGCAGGAGAAGAAGGACAAGGAAGGTGGAAAGCAGTGCCAGTGGATTCCCAGGAGCTTCCCCTCATCTTTACAGTACAATATTATTGCCACATACACCTGTGGCTACATTGCTAGTTAAGCAGCAGCTACAAGTTCATGAATAATCAAATTTACTGAAGTTAAACCTGCAAAAGTTGAGGGTCAACTGTACTACCATTTTGGAGACAAAATTTTGCAGGTTGTGAAAAATATTCATCAGTGCCTAGTAGCCTATGTCTCACATTGATTTGAGCTTTCTGTGCCTCTTTGTTAATATGATGAACTGTCTATGGACGTACTGCCATATCTGTCTTTAATAAGAAATTACATATGCATGTGTCATCTTCCGATATTATAGTACTATGAAATTACCGATTATCAAACCTCTTATTTTTAAACAGTTTACTGAACCTTTAAATCTTTATAAATAGCATGGGCATATAGATACATGAAGGGCTACTTATTTTCTTATATTCCGTTCTGATCTCCTTGTTGAACATTTGAGGCTTTGGGAATTTTCTCTGTGGCTGAAGTTCACAGATTTCCACCTCTAGCATAGTTTTTCAAGTTATAGCTTCATCCTTATGAAGTAGCTTCCTTAGGGTAGCATGCCCATCTAAAATACTGTTGTGATTTTTAGACATAGTCAATAAAAATGTGGGTGTTTTTTTTTTTGAGAGACAGATATTTGTTGTGGCTCATCCTATTTCAATTCTTTATATTATTATTGTCATTTCAGTTCTGTCCTTTTTACTAATAACCAACAGGGCAATGCGTAGTACATCTGAAGTAAAAGAAAGTCATGAAATCCTGAAAGAGTTTAATAAAACATTAAAATAACAATGGTACAGTATAAAACTCTGACACATTTAATAATAATTTTATTTGCCAATTAGCTATGTTGGCAATGTTCCTTTTCTTGTCCACTGTTTATGGTTTTAAATAATATGATGTCATTATTAGATTAGCCATATTGTTTGGAGTTGATTATTCTTGTTAGCATTTGTTTTTAATATTGTCTGTTGCTCCTATATCCTTATAAATAAAGGGGAGTTTGTATAATAAAGCCAGGTAAAATTTGTATACCTTGAAGTAATCACAGGTTGTATTTAATATCTGTTCTAAAGGGACCATCCTCTTCTACTGTTCAGCTTTTGTAGATTTGGTCAAAGTAAATGTGGAAAAAATGCTAATACTGTAGGATGCACCCATTTCATCATTTTCTCCATTGTGTTCTCCACTGTTCATCCTGAACATGCCACTGGTATGTTCCTGGAAAGGATTGTGGAGGTGGTACTGGAACCCGTAATAAAACCAGGATGAAGAGTCAAAGTGGCTAGATTGAAACATACAGTGGTAGACCTGGTTTGGCGTATAGAGCTTCTCATCTCTACATTCTTTTGCTAGTTTGTATTTTCTTTTGTTTTTTTAATATACATGCAGCTAGGACTTTAAGAAAGATTTCTAGGTTTGTGGCCACTCTCCAGTTTGGAAAATCTAGCTGTTCTCCTTTTTCTAAACAATTAGGATGTGGCAAGTTATACTAAGCTATTTATCAATATTGCTTCTGAGATGTTGTCATTTTCTTGAATGTATCCTGTGTACACTGTATCAGGCAATGTATAGCTTCAGGAAAAGGTTAGTTCTGTCAGCACATCTGTTATTTCTTCTTTGTTCTATAACCCCTCACTAAAACTCATGTATTCCTCACAGGGATGTGTAGTGATCCGCTATACTGCTCCCTGGAGGTTGGTGTTTTTTTCAGAATCCATGGGTATAAAATCCATGCAGAATTTGGCTAAGAAGCTGTTGGAACTCCTCTTTGACTACAAGGTGGAGATGAAGCCCCTGTTCTTCCATGTCTTCAGCAATGGAGGTGTTATGTTCTATCGTTATATTGTGAACCTACTCCATACTCAGCAGTTTCAGCACCTGAGGGTGGTGGGTACTGTGTTTGACAGCGCTCCTGGCCGGAAGAACTTGACTGGTGCACTTCGTGCCCTATCAGTTGTCTTGGCATCATACAATGTATGTGTTAAGTATTCCCTTCTACTGACGTTTGCAGTTCTGGCAGTGACATTCCGGATTGTGCTGTATCCTTTTTCCCGCTTTATACATGAGACCCACTATGATGCTATGTTGAAGCAACCCTCTCGATGGCCTGAGCTCTACCTCTACTCCAAGGCTGATCCTGTTATTCTAGCAAGTGATGTGGAGAACATGGTTGAAGCTCGGCGGCAGTGTCAGGTCCTTGTTAAGGCTGTGGACTTCATAGACTCAAATCATGTTGGCCATCTGCGGGCATATCCCACCGCATATACAACTCATTGCACCTCCTTCATGTACAGTTGCATTGGAAGCACTTAGGCTTACTGAGGTGTCTGCTAAAGAAGAGAGTGCAGAAGTATCTCTTCCTTCTTTCTCAATAATATATTTATATTCTAAAAATATTGTGATTAGTACTGCTGTTCATGGTGGATGTCAGAATGTTTCCTAGAACTGGAATATCTGAAATTGTTATATTGCTCAGTATTGAGGAATGGGACTGCAAGATAAGTGTGAAGAAGACCAAACTGATGCATCTTACAATGATTGTTTCCCTTTGGCTGTGCCTATGGGCCAGAGAGTGGGCAAAATGTGGCCCCCAGTATCTCAATGTGTCAAAAATTTTTTTTTTTGCTCCAGAATGCCCCCACATGCACTACGGCATGCAGAAGGCATTTCTACCACATTCAGAGGCTGCTTGGGCCCCTCAAACATCAAAAATAATATTTGCAACATTTGTTTTGTTTTGTTTTTTGCCCTAAAATGCTCCAAAATGTCCACTGGGGGCATGGAGTGGCTTTTTTTACTACCTTTTGCACGCACCTTGGTCCAATTTAGGACCAGGAGACGCCTCTTCGGAAATATAACATTGGTGAAAATGCCCAATACCTCCTAAAGGCATTTAGGAGCAAGAAACTTGTTTTGTTTTGGTTTTTTTATGGGAGCAGGTGTGGCTCTCCAAGGTCTCATGGGGACCTCTAGGCTTCCACAATTGCCCACCTCACTTACAGGCTTTGAAAAGTGTTCTTTATGGGCTGTGCTCAGGCTTCTGAGTGAAGAAAAGCTAAGCTCTGTGAACAAGATAAACACATATATTTACATGTATTTGCTTAATTGGTATGCTATATTCTATTTCTGTAGGCTCTGAATGATAAAGGGGTAACTGTACAAAGCACTGAAATTGCCCTTTGAAGTGAAATCTTTTTCAGCTTTCTATCTGATCTCTGCAAAGCTCTTAAATTTTCCTGTGCTTCATAATCTGTTATCTGTACTTGCTCTGTATATGTGAAGTTCCAGTGTTATATACAATTCTGCTTAGATTTCCATGATGGAGATATCATGCTATACCCTGTGTCCTCCTTTGTACACAAGAGTTGTATCTCTGTATTCTCTTGTCTTTCTGGTTTTTCCCTTGTTCTGTTTTGCAACATTGTCCATTGTGTGGCTCTGAAGGAAAAGCAATTCCTTTCTTTTGCTGTTGATTCACTACAGTCTGGGATGTTCTTCTCTGACATATCTTTGTAGAATCATAGCATTGTCATATTGCGGCAGTGAATTTTTAGCAGAGAACAGTCAGACCATGATTTGCCACACAAAATAAAGAGGAGGAATCTCCTCAGGTTAGTTTTATATCCTTCACTGAATGCACAAAACCATATGCTGGTACTCCATATTAATCTGGAATAACTACTGTAGGTTTGCATGGACATGTCATAATCGGTACCAATAAGCTTGGATTGAATTGATGTGTTAATACCAAATATATTAGATTAATTTGATCAGTAGATAGGACTACTAGCCAAGCTGTTGTAGCTGGATTAATATGCATTAAAAAGATGAATTGACTCATGTTGGAGTGTTTTTCTGTTTATTTCCCTTTTTATAACTTCTGTCAGTTTGCCTCTTACATTACGTATCTTGTACCTCAAGCACATGCATTGGTATACATGGTCCAGTGACCTAAGTATTATGGTTCTGGTTTAATTGTATAGCAGAAATAATTCACTAGGACAATGGAATATGCTGCAGTTTGAGATATGCTGAAGCCATTTGCCCTCCTGGCTGGCTGGGAGTTGTAGTCCAATGAATCTGAAAGGTGAAAGGTATTCTAGAATAATAACACATTAAGTGATTCAGAGACAGTAGGTAACTTAGATCCAGACCATTAATTCTAATCTATTCCAAATGAAATCAATAAGAGTCCAGAAGAATTGAGGGGTTTGATTGCTTATAAACAAACTGCAACCTCAATTACGCTAGCTGCAAATATGATATCAGGAGCCTTTGTTGATCCTTCGTTCCAGTGAACTTTGTAGGACATGTTTTGTCTTTAAATAGAAGTTTCTTGCTGCCAGCTGTGGTGAACACAGCCCATTTAACAGCTGTTTTCCCACCACATTGCCACAGAATTGAAGAATCAGACTATCTGTGTGCATGTCTGTAGAACAGCAGTATGAAATTTAGCCCTCGATTGAAAGACAATGTGTCTAGCTGCATCTGTGTGGAATAATGGACAAAATGGGCATTACCACTTTGTGTTGGATTTCCCCCCCCTTCCTGGTGTGGTGAATAATGCTAGACTTCAACCAGCGAAATGTGGGATTCAAATTCTTTCAGCTTAATCCAAAGATTTTTGCTGGGAAAAGGTCTTATGGGACCTGTTCCCAAGCAAGTACGCATAGAACTGTAGCTTCGGCTGTGAAGATGGTTTGATAATCTTGGGACATCAAGAATGTCATAGTCCAACCTATCTTACAGGATTGTTCTGAGGACAACATGGAGTAACCATGTAAATCTGTCTCAACTCTTTGCAGCTGGCAGTTTGATCAGGTGGATAGAACTACTAGCCAAGCTGTTGTAGCTGGATTAATATGCATTATAAAGGTAAACTATAAATAATAATGCTACTGAGCAGTTGCAGCTGTATCGCACAACTCTTTGTGCTTGATTATTTTATATGCTATATAACTCTCCTCATTCTGCTTCTTGTATTTATCAACCATATGATGGACTTTTCTGTTCTGAGTATATCTTTAATTCAGAGTTGTATGAGCTGTCCACAGCTTTAATTTGTTTGGTTTTATTTTAAAGATTTAGATCCTGCATTGCAAGTTCTACCCGTTTTTCCCTTCAAAATAGCAAATATCATAAAAGATTTTGAAACATCATAGGCATTTAAAACATATCACTAGCCCTGATGACTTTTTCTTGTTTAAAATCTTTTTCCTCTTTATTGGACCAGAAGCACCTTCCTTGTGGGGAAAAAGTGCAGGGGACTGCTCTCTAGTGGCCCTGAGTCAAAACTGCAAGAGATTCACGATCATAATTGTTCCATCAGAATGCCATTTGTTAAACCAGGGGTAGAGAATTTTAGCTCTCTAGATATTTTGTACTATTGTTCCCATCAACTCTAGTGGAGGGCTGAAATTTCCAGAAATGTCAAAGTCATGAGGGGAAGAGAACTTTCATTCCCCCACCCCCACCCCAGGTAAAACAAATGTTGGGAAGTAATTCTTTTCATGTGAACATCTAAACTTAACTTTGCAGCCTTACCAACATGAAGTGCTTCCTAACTTAACATATACACTTGTATCATTTGACATATTTATGAAATTCGAAAATATAATATACTTAGCGAAATTGTGAATATGCTCTATCCTAAAGAGAGAACTGCAAACAGCTGCATCTTATACTGTCTCAGCACCTGTATCTTACTTTTTCCAATGCAGAAACAGAAGAAAAATGAAAACAAGGTACAATTATTATAATAAAATAAATTGTGTTATTTGGACAGAAACAGTTTTATTCAGGAGTGAGCATACTCTCCTATAAAGTTTAACTTAGTATCAACAATATTTAATTCTTTTAAATATATGTAGTAGCAGAGTTTTGTATTATCATAAACAATTAATTGCCCCCCCCATATGCTTTTCCCATGAAGCTGGAAGCACCCAGTAAATGCAAAATGTATCTTGGATTTGCGTATCTACAGCATATACAGTATCTAGTTCTGTTAAAGAGTCTTACTTACAGATCTTTACACTATGTAGTTCTGGCATCCTAAGTGTGTAAAACTGTCTTGAAAATTTTTCACTTATTGCAAAAGAAAAAAATATATTGCTGGATTTTTTTCTTTGTTTCCTAGATTCTAATATTTCCCCTGGAAAAAAAATGAAAACTGTCTTTAGGACAGCTTCTGCATGTGGTCAGTCAGTGGCTAGAGAAGGAGCTGCTCCAGGGATCCTGGGGCAAATGTGTTTTGCAAGGAGGTACTGAATACCTGCTGGTGCCTTTAAGTTAACTTAAAATGGCACAACCGGAGCTTATGCTAGGACAAGACACTAATGGTGTTTTAGCCAATATAAATTAACATTTATTGGAGAAAATGTCTTCACTGATTGCTTAACCACTTTGTGCATATCTACTGTTAGAAATTATTTAAATGGCCACTAATTTAAAGTAGTTTTTTTTTCTTTTGCCCCATAATAACTTTTTAAGTCATTTTTTCTTTTTGTTAGGGGAAAACAGATTGAGATTCAATAAGTGGTCCAAGAATACATAGCGAGTTTATGTTATTCATGGTGGGGTTTCAATCCTGATCGTGAAGATTAAAGTGCAGTTCTATATCCACTGGTTTCCAGTTTTGTTAGGAGTTCTATTAATATGAAGACTAATTTCAAGATTAATTTACAGGCCTATGTAAATAGGGCTAGTAGAGTAGTACCGTACTGGATCCAAGCTTTCATACCAACTGAGAAGAGTATAAAGAGAAGGACAAAATTGGTCTTAAGGAATGGTGTTGCAGCTGGTGTCCATCTCTGTTGTCTCTCACCTGAGTTGCCTCTGACCTCTCATGTTGATTAATGAGCTGACAATAGGATATTGATAAGGAATTAACCTTGAGCCTTTCTTGCTTCTGTGTCAATAGACTAGGAGCCAAGTACACGCCTCCCATTGGAAATCTGTGTATGTGTGCAGGCATCTTGAAAAACCATTGACATATAAGGACAGAGAGCTAGGGTTCGAGGGCAAGGAAGTAGGACATGAATTCCAGCCAGGCGTGATACGTGTGCAAATGGAGGCTTACATACACCAGCCATTTCCTTTCAGTGATCCTGCTGTAGGATTCTTATTTCACACATTCTTATTTCTCCATGTGCAGAGCTGAAGCTCCTCTTGTGCATAGATTATAATGGGGTGAAAGTATTAATACTGAAAATTAGATTCTTCAGTAAGATGTTATACATGCCTGTGTATAGTTGGCATGTTTGTCCATGGCTGCTTAAACAATGTTTTTGAAGTTGTGGCTACACAATATGGCCACACAACAATCCCTTTCTCCTTTTGGACACCAGTTTCAACATGAAGATCCTGACATGTGTAAAGTTAGAAGTCTTCATTAAATTCAGTCCTCAGATCCTAGCATGTCCTTGTTTAACAAATATTAAACTGTTGTCTTCTTTATGGGGATATTGGGAAACTCTAGCTTTAATTCAGGCTCCAGTCTCTGGTCTTTCTGCACTACACTGTTATAGTGCTATTATTCCACTTTCAACATCCTATGGAATCCTGGGGTTTACAGTTTAGGGAGGGGCCTTTAGAATTCTCAGCCAGAGAACTCTTTGGCCTCAGTAATCTACAACCTCCAGAATTCCACAGGATGTTGACAATGGAGTAATAGCACTATAACAGTGTGGAATGGCCTCTGTGAGAAACCGACTGACAGACTGAACATGGTGATTATTTTGCAACTTTGGTAGACAAAGCAGGCCAGATCAAGTATCACAAATAATGGCCCTTTCCACATGGGGGTAATATAACGGTTAGCGCGACCTCTGACGGAGGTCGTCTACACCGTAAAGTGGATTGGGGCAGACTACTTCAGCGTAGTTCCACACCCCAATCCACGCTAGGGCGACCAGAAGTGGTGGCGCTGCATGCTTTTTAAAAACCACTTTTCAGGAGGTTTTTAAAAAGCATGGGGCGTGCAGCCCCATCGCAGCGCCCGGTGTAGATTTGCAGGCGCGCGCAAGTGCATACCTACAGATCTGCTGGGGGCGGGCTTTTCCGGCTGGTGAGCTTCTCTGGTTGGTGGAGAGCCTCCGCCAGTCGTAAGCCACCATTTTGGACGCCGCAGGACGCCGAGGAGTGTTGAGCAGCTCCTCGCGCTGCTCCACGTGGCAACAGACTTACCCAGTTTCAGGTAAGCTCCGTTTCAGCACATTTTTCCCTGTTTCTTCCTCCTCGTGTGAAAAGGGCCAATGGGAAAAGGTAAAGGGCCAGAATAAAACTTCAGTTGGCTAGAAGAATGTACATATAGTTCCCTTGGGAAAAAGAATTTGCTTTCTGATTCAGAGGGCCTTAGGCAATTGGTTGCAGTGGCCTGCAAACTTTGTCAGAGAGCTTTAAAGATTATCAGGAAGGTTTTTTTTTAATGGTGGCCTGCTTGGGGTTCTCATTTTGGTGGATCCTTTTAAAGGTCAACATGCCTATGCCTGGGAACCTGAGGCATGAGTCAGATTACCTGAAGGAATTGGGCAGTATCTAGAAGTTTAGTGACTGGCAGAGCAAGTAGGATAAGCATTATTTCAGTACCAAACTGCTGCCCTAGTCCACTGAGAATTTTGATTTCTCTCCAGCCACCCTCCCCCTTCTGATAGAACAGCATTGAAGTCAGAGCCCAGAAGTCAGCTGCCATGATGGGGACAGTTTGTTTAATTAATTGTTTTGCCTGATTTCCATAACAAACTGGTGGCTTGTCATCAGTGTGGCTTGCTCATTCATTACCGTTAATTAGATATGGATCTCCTGGAAGGCAGCAGAGAGTGATGGACGAGCCTCCTGACACGTGCTATTATGCATTAGCATTTTCTCAATACATTCGATAGATCATCTCTCTTCTCTTTTTGAAGATATTTTAAATAAAATATTAGCTGATCCATCAGTGAGATTTATGTGTGTCTTCCCCCTCCCACTCCTTTGCACATGGTATCTCAACAACCTGGTTAGGAAATATTTATTTCTAGCACTTCCATTTCAAAGCCTCAAGGTAACAACCAGAAATGTGGGTGGACCTCTGTGCCCTCACTTACTCATCTGAACCCTGTTGTCCACAGGCATCATTACTAGCTTTGTGGAGCAAAGGGATTTATCTAAAGTCAGGAAATAGTGGCAGTCCAAGGAGCTAAGGTGAGCACCCTGCCCATGGGCTCTCCTCACTTCCTTTGCAGCTGCCCTCAACTTACAGCTTTGTTTTTGTTTTCATTATTAATGACACTAATAAGTACTGCTGTTTCTTGCTGCATGCTTTGAGCCAGGGTTCCTTTCACAAACAGTTGTAATACCAAAGCTGAGTCTCAGAGCAAGTAAAAGCAAGTTTTATTCTTTGTAGAGTAATTGCAACGTGCTGCTTGTGTACATGCGTACTTTCTATGGGTGTCTTTGTCAACCAAATTTTATGTTCACTGTTGTGATAGGTAGGCACTTTGGATCCAAAAATTCTAGGCTGGAAAATGCTGGTGTCATTTTACTGGGAATATTGCTGGATTCTAGCTGTGATTGGTGGTAGTAATTTGCTTTTTCATGTGGAATCTTCTTGTCAGGAAGTTTGGCTTTTTTCCAAAGTAGACTTAAAAGGAGCTGTGTGGCTGGCTGTGTGTGGACACATGCATGTATGCATGCCCTTCTATGAATCAACCTGTTCCCATGATGTTTGCACACATGGCGCCACCTCTACCTTCCAAGTCAGCAGAGCTGTTGACCTCCAGCCCCTGATTCTAGCCTCTCTTTCACTTATGACTGGGGCCAGTGTAACTCTACCCCTCAGTCTATGGCCTCCTAATGCAAGCCCTTATAGATCTGTTTGGGCTGTGCTGTGTCTCCCTCTCTCAGTCCAGGAAAATGACAAAATAATGCAGCTGCCCTGACTTCATTACCAGAGTGTTTAACAAACCTGACACCCTCCTTCACTGCACTAAGTGTGACGTTAACCTTTGACCTCCGTGGGCTGTATTGACAGTGTCAAAGGACAGCTGGGATAGGCACATACCAGTCAATCTTAATTGGTTTCTCAGCTGGAATCAGGGAACCATTAAGAACCAAGCAGGTGGTTGGAAGCACGACCACTGCAGTAGAAATAGGGATATGGATAATACCTGCTCTGGCTAATCCTGAAGTCAGTGTGCTTAGCTGTCTCACACATAAACAGTCCCTTGTGCTTCAAGTGGGGTATTCCAGCCCCCACTCCAGCGTGAAGGCAGCTCAAAATGATATGACATTATCACTGAGAAACTGCATTGTGTCTAAGAATCTAGGCATCCCCCAGCTTTTCTTTAAAATTTGGGCAGATAGTTTTAATCCTGCAGATGTTTAATTTTTATAAAAAGGATTGATATTGGCACAAAGCTCAAAAAATAGTTGTTCTCAGTTCACATCTGTTGACAGCCTTCAAATAGGTTTTGTGTTGTAAAGGCATGACACAGGACATAATAGTTCCATATTACTGTGATCTTGGGGAATTACAGCTCTTTCAGGGTTGCAGGGGAGATGGAGGCATAGTGAAAGGTGGACGGGTGGGGGATCCAGAGGAAAGACTTTTTTGTAAAAATTGAAAGAGGGAATAGGTGTGGTTTCATTTGTACAAGAGCAGAATGAGCAGGGATATGATAACAGGTTTTGATATGTGAAAGGTTTTAAGAAATGAGAGAGAAAGAACCCAATCCGATAAAAATGGTATACCTGCAGGAGTGGGTTTGCTTGCTTCGAGCTGGAGTAGATGTAATGTGGAGCAATATTTGATGCTTATCTGATCATGGTTGAACCAGCAGGATGATGAAGATAAAGATGTTCATCCCATTTGAAACCAGTGGTTATGTGTGGCAAAAGCTGAATTGTATACAGTATGTGTGTATGTTGCTTCTGTTTCCTTAATTTCATAAGCTACCAGCAGATTGCTAATGAATGGAAAGGTACTAGGAGCCAATGTTGAGTGAATGGACTAGAGAGAAAAAGGAATGGATATTTCAGAATGGAAATTTGAAAACTGACAAATGCTGGTAGTTGTATTCACCAAAATTGTCTATGAAGAGGTCTCTCGTTCAGTTCTGTCTGCTGTCAAGTTGTTGTTTTCGATAATGGTGTTTTGGATTAGATAACCTGAATGGTCTATATGTATCACCAAACCTTAAGATTTTGTTTATTCATTTATCTCTCATCTGCCTGCACCAATGGAGTGAGACCTTTTGTTTTGTTTTGTTCACCTAGGCCTTTATTTGGGATCTCTTGGTTTTAAAATCTTTGTTTTAATTCTGAGATTGCTGTCAGTCACATTTCTTGTTGTGTTTATGCTGTTTTTGACTTTGTTGGTTGTATTGGAATTTAAATTGATTTTGTACTTGGCCAAGATTCGGCATGGTGCCTGTGGAGTATAACTGCTCAGTTCATGCAGGCCCTTGCCTTCCCTTTCTCCTGCAGTAGCCAATTCCTTTGGGGCCACTACTGTTGTTGTTGTATAGGTCTGGAGAGAGGGAGGTGAGAAGGCAGTGGGACCTCCTTCTCTGGCCCCTGCAATTGGCTTCTGAAGCAGGCAGGCCCATGCAGTGGAGGCACCTCTTGCTCTCTCCCTCTTGGGTGGTCTTGAGCCCTCTTTTTAAAAAAGAACATGCACATGTTCTACATGTCACTAACAGGATAGCTGACTTTATTTATTGTAAGCCTCCCAGAGAACTTTATGTTAGGATATGGCATATATTGTGTGTTATAAAATAAATAAAGTAGCCTTTGGTATGTAAAATAAGTAAAACATAATATCTGGATTGTACACAATCTACGGCAGTTTAATAGGCATATAGCATTCTTAAACTTTGCCGCATTGGCAAGAGAAGGAATTAGTTTTCAAGCAATTAGGTTTATAGGTTAAATGCACAAAAGCAACGATATGGACATAGACTTACACATAGAGTGATTGTGTGTGTGTTAGAATGACCAATCTCACTACTTTACTCAGTTTTCCTTGTTCTGTGACACTGTGCTATGCAGTGGAAAGGTTAATTCTCTCTTCTTACTTTTCAAGTGCCTTCATTGTTGGGAACATTCGTTGTTGTTGTTGGGTGCCTTCAAGCCACTTCTGACTTGAACATAGTATCTTAAGTGATCCCACATTATTATTTTATTTATTTATATCCCACCTTTTCCCTTGCACTGGGACTCTTGCAGTGTCTCTGCTTCTCATGATGTATTTTTGTTCTTTAAGATTTGCCTACAACAGTAGCCATATGACTACCAGAAACAGTCAGTTGACATCTGTCAGCTGCTCAGTCTAGTGAGCTTTGTTCAGTTGCCTTCTCACCCACACCTTTAATCACCGCAGCTGATTCAAAGGCTTTCACAAAGACATATGTCTCTTAATAAAGTATCTCTTAATATAATGTAATTTAATGTAAAATATTTTTTACCTCCAGCTGTTCCTCATGTTAGAATCCATGCTTAGGTGAGATTCTTGGTTTTTCTGTCCTGAGTATCTCTAAGTTTGGGGTCATGTAGTTCCAGTAATCTGAACTTGCTAGATTTGCCAGACTTTGCAAAAAGCATATTTTTATTATAAGAAGAAATACAGTGATGAAGCCTTTCTTTGTATGTGAATATATACAGAAAAGAGATCATCCTCCTTCTTCTGTTTCTCATCCAGGTATTAAGGGTGCTGAAGTTCTGTCACTGAAAAAGGGAAAAAAGCTGGCAGGCCTATACCTAGCTATTAAAATAGAATGAATGCTTTCCAGGCCGCTGTGTGACAATGTCTAGGAGCTTTGTTTAGACTTTCAAGAGTGTGTTTCTCAGTGTCTCCATTATCATGGTAATACTTCCTTGTGCATCAAGCTCATGGGGAGCAATAGAGCTGTAGGAGAGTAAAGAAGGCTGGGAAGTTGATGGAGCTGATATGCTTGTCTTTTGCACAGCATTTTTTAACATAAAAAAGTAAGTCTTCAAAAGCTATGAACACTGGTTTCCCATTGCCCCAGATTTTGTGAGCAACCATACCATAGATCTACCACCTAGTCTGCCTTGCTTGTAGCAATTTCACTTGCTTTAAAGAATGGTTCTTGCCAGCAGATGTCAGTGTTGATCCACTTGGGAGACCCAGCAACTCTTCTGCCGGTCTACATTTTACTGTCATATATAGGAGGATGGGGCCCCAGAAAAGTTATGGTGGAGTGTCATGAGGTGGTCTCACTTTGATGGATGGTGAAAAGATGTTCTGTCCTGACAAATTCAGAGCCATTCTTTGTGTGATCTGTTTTCATTTGAGTTGCTCACTTTTTTTGCTCAGCAAGCCTGCTGCTCCAGAAGAGCCAGATGGTGAATGTCAGTTCCTAGAATGCTCTCTGCTTCTTACCATGAGTAGATTCATGCCTTATACTCTTCTTATTGTAGCATAATGATCTGAAATCAAAACTACCCAATATGTTCTGTGGCGTGATGTCCTGGCTAAATGCAAGAAATACAGAACATCGGATAGCAAGGGTCTGATAAGAAGGATTAAAGTAGTGCCTCTTGACAGAATGTTAAGATGAGGTGGACATGAATAGAGGCTTGTGGTTGTGTTGGCAGCTGGGTTTTTAAAGCCTGTTCTTGTTCAAATGACCCTGGCTCAGAGGAGGATTGTGCCTTGGTGCAATGAAGCAGCAGTTCCAGAAAACTAAAAACCTATTGATACTGAGCATATGAATGGGAATGAGGAAGATGCTTTCTTTATGACCTGATTCAGTTTTTATTACAGGGAATTAGATCTTGGAGCTAAGCTCCCCAGCTGCAATCACAAGGGCTTAGGTGGACATATATCATCAGCAGGAACTATGCTGGGGAGGCTTGATTTTTTTTTTCAGAGGCAGGTCATGTAGCTGAACGTTGGGGAAGGATAAGTGGCCCATTGTGAGGTCTCTTGTTCTTTCTCTTAGGCATGCAGACTGGCTTGTTGGTGACTTATTCCCGAGATTTAAAATGAGTCTGCTGCTTTAAAGGTTACAGGGAATTTGAAAGAAATCTACCATCTCTAGTATGTCTGGGACTTACTACTTGGCATCCCAAACCTTGAACATGTGCTAACCAATAATTCTGTATTGGCTGAGATTCTGGTTGACAAGGAGAGAACGTAAAGGCTTACCAGTATCATTCTGTTGGAGGCGTGGGAGGCCAAAGGCTGTTTTTCATTCCTTGGCTGCACATGGCAGCTGTACGGTGCCACAGCCAGTCAGTGACTGGACGGGTGGAACTGCACGTGGCACCAGCCAGCCCTCATATGCAGTTTGGAAAGAATTGCCTCTCCTGTTGCCCCTTCCTCATCAGAATGCAGCAACAGCGTCTCTCTTCTAGGGCTGGACAGCTGCTGAGATGGGCAGAGTGCTATGCCCCACTTGATTGATGTAGGATCCCTGCCATTGGATACCTCTTTGCACACTACCTGTAAAAGTACTTCTGCTGGCACAAGGAGGAATTGTGCTGGCATATGTCAGCAAGAGGATTTTCTTCAGAGACTGAGCAAGAAGAGAGGTTGTGAGATTCAGGCCTTCCTGAAAATCATGTTTTCAGGGCTGAAAGTCCTGTCCACTTATCTCAGAAGTATGGCCAGTGTTAGGGCAGGTTCTTACCTCAGGCAGACCAAGGTGCTGTGAAAAGATATTACATGCTTAAGGTTTTGGATGCCATGGTAGGTCATGTAATGCCCAGTTATGTACTTAATTACTGCAAATTTATTACAACATGCAATAATTTTGAGGGGGTAGATTTTTGGGGGGAGCCTCATTTGCCAAATGGTTTGACTGGCCAAGATACTAGGTATTTTATCATTCTAGGAGGTGTTTTTTTTTGTGGCCCGCGAGATGGCTTACAAGCATCCTGGACATTAAGCAATTTGTGCTTGCTTTAATCTGTTGGAAATTCACTCGGCGTATGCTCAATGTCACTTTTCTACACCGTGTTTTTTTTTTTTCATAATCTAAATTTTACCACTAGCATTTAAAAATGAAATGAAATCTGAGCTAAACTCAGCCATTCAGTGTTTTCTGTAATTTGCTGGCAAAGCTAATATTTTTTCCTTCAGCGGTAGGAGGTAGGAATGTAAGCTGCACTGAATATTAAATTGCAAAGTCAAAATGGAGAGATTTCAAGTGTGAAATCTTGTGGTTGTCCTTGTGACAACAAAATGAATGCCTCTCAAACCCCCTGCAGATTTGCAAAATCCACTTTGGAGAGTTAGTGGGTACAAGGCAATGCAAGGGAAGTTGTATAAATGGAAGTCCACTCATCTGGTTTGGATGTGGTGGAACCTTAAGTCAGAAACAGCATACAGTACTTGCTGGCATCCCATCATGGCGTTACCTTTCTGTAGTGGTGGGATTGCATGCTCCTGTGAGGCAAACAGTTATGCTGACAGCAGTGCTGCAGGTGGAGTCTCCTATATCAGACGAGCTTTTGTGGACAAAATGTGCCTAGCAGCTATGGGGCTAATGCAGTAGTAGGAGGTGACATTGGTGGAGGAACTCCCAGAGACAGCAGCATTGGCACCATAGCTAACACTTGTTACTTCTGTGCAGAAGGAGGCACAGTATGCACTTTTTAATGTCTTTTACCATGATAAGACAATCCAAAATAAAGCAAGAGATATACTACAAGAAGATGACACTCCCAGGTCAGAGGCATTCAACAAGTTAATGAGTACAACAGAGGACAACTGCAAGTAGCTCTGTAGCTAATGACACAACTGGCCTCAAACCAGAAGGACATGCTCAAAGGAGAAAGAAAAGTCCAAAGCTGCACAGCACATAGAAACATGGAATGTAAGCAGCATGGAAGCTACACAAGAAACGAAAACAAGAAATGGAACTTATAAACATTGTAATATAGAGGATGACTGAGCTAAAGGGGACGGGAATGAGACTTTTGAGTCAGATAATTACACAATGTTTTACTCTGGAAATTAAATCTACGAAGAAATGTGGTGACATTAATAGTGAGGTGAGATGTGACAAACGCAGTCAAAGGATACATTGGAAAGTCTGACTGAATAATACCAATAAGATTTCATGGAAAACCAATCAATGTAATCATAGTCCAAGTTTATGCTCCAACTACAGAAGCAGAAGAGGAAGAATTTAAAGATTCTATGGGGGAGTCCCAGAGGAAAATTGACCCCAAACTAAAACAGGACTTCTTGTTAACCACAGGCAATGAAAACCAATTAAAACAATACAAAGATAAAAACATTTTTAAAACATATTAAAATGCTCTTTAAAAACTAAAAGCAGTCTAAAAACAATCCTTGAATCAGTTTTGAAGAAGTTAAAAAGCACTTTTAAACACTGAATACCATGTGGAACAGTGCTGTTTTGGTTGCCTGCTGGAAATTTAAGAGAGATGAGGCCAGACTAACTTCCTTGGGTAGGGAGGTCCATAGTCGCTACTACAGAGAAAACCGGGTTATGTGTAGCCACCAACTTAACTTCATGAGGTGTAGGGACATGCAACAGGGCCTCCTATGAAGATTTCAAATTTTAGACAGACTCATATGGGAAGAGGGTTTTTTCCCAGATATGTTAGCCCCAAGTCTTTTAGGGCTTTGTAGGATGACATCTCGCCACCTTGAATTGTGCTTGGAAGCAAACTGGAAGCCAGTGTGGTTCTTGCAGGATTGGTATTATATGTTCTCTAAATTGTACAACTGATGCTAGTCTGGCTGCTACATTTTGCATTAGCTGCAGCTTCCAAACACTTTTCAAAGGTGTCCCCATGTATAATGCATTACAGTAGTCTAAGTGAGAGGTAACTAAAGCGTGCACCACAGATCTGATGCACCACAGAAGCTAGATCTGCCTTCTTCAGGAAAGGATGAAAGTGGTGCACCAGCCAAAACTGGACAAAATTACTCCTGGCCACTGCAACAAGCTGACTTTCCAGGAGCAGTGCTGGATCCAAGAGCACTCCCAAGCTACAAACCTGATCTTTCAGAGAGAGAGTCATCTGATTCAGAACAGGCTGTGCTCCCACTCCTCGGTTGGTTTTCCTACTGATGAGCAGCACTAATGTCTTGTCTGGATTAAGCCTCAGTCTGTTCACCTGCATCCAGTTCTTTATTGCATCCAGACAACAATTCAGTACTATTAAAGTGTCCTTGGCATCAATTGTAAAGAAGAGATTGAATGTAGTATCATTAGCATACTGATGACACCCAATCCCAAAGCTCTGGATTACCTCTCCCAGCAGTTCCATGAAGTTTCATGTGGATGTTCAAAAGCACAGGGGACAGTATTGACCCCTGTGGAACCTCAAAGGCTAATGGCAGTACCATCTGGGAATGTCCAACCAAGAAAGGCCAGAACCATGGCAGATCTGCAAATCTGCCAACAAATATGGAGAACAAAGAATGGCCCACAGATTGGAAATGTTCAATATGTATTCCAATCCCCAAGAAATGGGACATCAGGGATTATGGTAACTACAGGATCATTGCATTAATCTCCCATGGTGACAAAGTTCTACAACAAGATTTTTGTCATATATAGAGTAAGAAATAGCAGATATCCAAGCTAGTTTCAGGAAAGGAAGAAGCACTTGGGATCATATTGCAAACATACATTGGATGATCGAGTGCCTGAAAGAATTTCAGAAGAAAAAAAATCAGTCTGTACTTTATAGATTATAGCAAAGCCTTTGATTGTGTAGATCATGAAAAACCATGAAACACTCTCAAAAGAAGTCGGTGTGCCACAACATTTGATTGTACTGATGTGTAAACTGTACAGGACAAGAGGCTATCATCAGGACAGAATACCGAAAAATGGAATAGTTTCCAACTGACAAGGTGGAGGAGGGGTCAGGCCTGGTTGTCTTTTATCACACTGTTTAGCTTGTACGCTGAACATGTCATACATAAAGCAGGATTACAATTGGAGGAAGGACGTGAATATTGGAGGAAGGAACATCAACAATTCGAGATATGGAGATGACACCATACTATTAGCAGAAAATAGCAAAGACTTGGAACAAGTACTGAAGAAAGTCAAGGCAGAAAGTGCAAAGATAGGTTTACAGTTACATTTGAACATTAAGAAAAATAAAGACCACAGATGATTTACATCACTTTAAAGTAGATGATGAAGACATTAAAATAATTAAAGATATTCCATATCTTGGCTCAGTCATTAATCAGAGTGGAGACTGCAGTCAAGAAATCAGAAGAAGACTAGGGCTTGGAACGGCAACTATTAAAGAACTAGACAAGATCGTGAAGTGTAAAGATATATAATTGAATACTAAAGGTAGGATTGTCTTTGCCACTGTATTTCCAGTTTTTATGTATAGTTGTGAAACTTGGACAGTGAAGAAAGGTGATAGGAAGAAAACCAATCACCTGAAATGTGGTGCTAGAGAAGATACTGTAGACTGCTAAAAAGACAAATAAATGGGTCCTAGAAGAAATCAATCCTGAACTCTCCCTGCAAACCAAGATAACTAAACTGAAACTGTTGTACTTTGGACAAAGCATGAGAAAACATGACTAAGTAGAAAAGACAACAATGCTTGGTAAGGTAAGAGGCAAAAGAGAAAGAGGAAGACTACATTACAGGTGAATGGACTCAAGAAAGCTGCAACCCTGAGTCTGCATGATCTCAGCAGGACTGTTGATCACAGAGTTACTTGTGAATGAGTGCTCTCATTCATAGGGTTGCCATAAGTCAAAGTCAGCTTGATGGCAGTTAACAATAAGTTGATGACATACTTAGCTATTCAGTACTCCATTCATCCATCCTTCTCTCAGTTGTTACTGGCCAAGGCCAAAAACTTCCTTATAGAAAAGATGAGTGGGCATATGGATTTTAAAGCACCAAAATGGAAGGTGTAGCTGATCTTCTTGCTTTTATGGCTATAAAAAGTTTCTAAGCTAGGACCTAAGAAACCAATGATGATGAAACAGCTAGAATCCTGTTGGTGGCATATGCTATAATGGTAGTATATGTACTTTTGGGGGCATTGCAGGAGACATCCAGTAGTTCCATCTAGCTTGCTCTCACTCCAGCTGTGCAGTAACAGTTGCCAGGTTCCCTGCCAACTGTTCCCCATGATCCCATGGTGGTGGAGGTCCACTGGGGCATGTTCTAGCTGCCCTTGAATAACTAGGAAGAAGTGGCCTTATGCTTATGGAGAGGTAGCTTTCTTTACTTGATGTGCAATGGTGGCTAGACTGTACTAGGCATGCTCCTGCAGCTGATAAGTGGCTGGACAGATGCACCTTTCCATGGAGTCTCCCAGATGTTTGCATATCTGAGAAGGAAGCAGCCTCTATTGCCGTATGACTGGCATAAGTATGGTAATAGATACTGGCAGCTTGCTAACTGGACCTCAGTTGATACATTTCAAACTGTTGTTCAGAATACTATTTTCAATGGAGCAGAAATTGGCCCCTTGCTGTACAGGTCTGCCAGTGCCAGGAGCAATACTGATTAATACAGCCAATAAACCCTAACTCCAATTAACAGACAAAGCAACTCTGTCCTTCAGGATATAGGTTTTTTTTCCATTTGCATTTACTGATATACTGAAAGTGCCAAGAAGAATCTGTAGATAATGTTAATTTGAAAGAATATTTTGGTGTGTAAGACTTTTAGATCCATCCCATGCATCAGTGGTGAACTGGTAAAACCAATCTGCCATCTCAAACCAGTTAAAACTGGGAAAAGTAAAATGCTGGTTGCAGTCTTAACTTCTCAGTAGTCATTTCATACCAATCAAGCTTTTACCAATGGAATAGTCTCATGGTGCTCACCTTCAGCAAAACAGCCCACTAGCAGAATTTGTTGAATATTGTTGAAAAGGTCTCACCAGTAGGAGGTCTTTATTTACCTGAGATCTGTTTCCTTGCAGTTTTGATGTTTGTGATATTTGAGCTGCTACTGAAAACCAACACTGTTTACTGTGAGTGGACTGGCTCAACAAGAGCTAACTTATGTTAACAGTCTAGGGGCTTAAAAACAAACTACTGAATAGGTTGACCTAGAGTAGGGCTTAGTTTGCCCTAAGGCTAGCTGACTTTTGCCCAATCTAACCTACCTTGTTTGGAGCTGTTTATCCAGTTGTTATTACGAAATCCTCTAAGCTCCCAATCCAGTATGTGTGTGTTGTGAAGAAGTCATAAAAGCTTTATGGATAGTCAATACTGAGATTTCTCTTGCTCTGCTCCATAAACTGGAAAATCCTCTTCCCCTCCACCTTTTACTCTAAGGACTCACAAAATCCAGGGCAGATATTAAAAGCCACATTTTAGGAATCAGCTGCTGCTGCCTGACCTTGGTCAACTTTGGTTGTTACTGCTTGCAACTACATCTGGGATGAAGAAATAACAAGAGTGCCAAAGTGTGCCTCTACTCCCAAAAATACTGTTGGAGTGCTATGAGCTAAGATTTTGGAAACTCCTTTCGACTTTTAAGGACTTGTGCACCTCTGGATTCTAGACTCCCCTCACTTGGTATTTGGCACATGCTGTCAATTAGTCAAGTACTGGAAGTATGAGCCTATTGTAGTGAGAATGGTATGAGTTCCACTTGAGGTGCTACCACTGTGGCAAAGTAGAACTGAGAAGATGCTTCAGGAATGTGCATAAAACAGCCAAAAATCTCACCTATCTAGAATGTTCCAAGAAGTTGCTCTGTATAGGTATAGATTATGTTTAATGCACAGAGACAATAATAAAGAAACCATTGCTTTGATCTACCCAAACTGTTCTTATATTCCTCAGGTGCTGAATTGTGTGTGTGGGCTGAGGGTTGGGAATCCATTCAGGATCTTCAGCAGTCCAAGCTTCCCATGCTGCTTCTGAGATTAAAGGACTATGTAATAAATATCCTCACTCCCCTCGTGAAGGAAGAATCTGCAGCATTTTAGCAGCTGTCTGTAAACTACATAAAATGATATCATGACTAAAGAAAGGTAGGCAAGAAAAGCTATTAAAACAGGTTGACACTTTGAAAAAGAATTAATGTATACAAGTCTTTCTCAGATAATTGAGTGACCATATAGGATTGTGACCTAACAACTATAATGTATGATTAGCAAAAATACCAGGATTTGAAGAAAGCAGGAACCAAAATATCTTTTCAAGCACTATTTGGAGTAGTTTCAATCCTCCGGAGCATGGGGAAAGAAGTTTGCAAATGTCATTGGGAATGCCCAAAGGCCAGTTGCTGCTATCCTATGATTTTTCTTCTTCAAGGACAGTTTGGATATTCCATCTGTGATAAAAGTATTCCAGGGCAAAATAATACCTCAAGTTCTCTGTGGTTCCCAACTGTGTATTTATAAGAACTGTCAACCCCTGGAAGTGGTACAAGCTGCATTTTTGCACAGTATTTTTGGAGTTCCATTCGTCTTCCACATGCTTTACTCTGAATGGAATCATGAATTATTTCACTCGAGGTGCATGCTTGATTCTATGCAGTTACTTGCTTAAAGTAAATTTTACCTTTTGGTTTAGCCCCCTAGTCAAGTCAGATTTGCTGTACCTGGTTGAAGCTGCAGAAATAGGGGTTTGCTTTTTTAGACTTCCTGTGCTTAGAATTTTCCAGGTCTAAGCAAATAAATATGGAATGTAGCTCTGCAGCATGACAGAGCCAGAATCTAACATTACCTGTAGCAGGCAACCATAGCAAGAATTTTCTTCCAGCTATTTTGACATTCCTAAGTATCGCAGAACCTTTACTCTGGCCTGTTTTAACATCTTGTAATCTGTTCTACTGGAAGAGAGATGCTTAGGAATTCCTTGTGTGCAGTGTATCTGCCCTTGCCAGTTGGGCATGGTCAAAATGGTGGACCTTTGTTTGGCTACATTGCCTGTATTATATGAACATTCATTCTCAACCGATAGACCCAATTTTGAAGCAGTTCCCAGGCAGCCCTGATCATTTTACATCTCTCTTCTCTCAAGACTCTTCCAAAGAATCCATTCTGAAGTTCTGTAACTTAGCATGTTGTACTAGAAATAAGCTGATCAAAATCCAGTGTGATATGTCTCACTTCCTGTGAATGCTATGAGCCTTGATTTGGTCCTGGCTGCTGTACTGCCACCCATATATACATACAGGAATTTTTGTACTTGTGAGCTGTCTTTTCTTTTTGATTTCTTATTGCCTTACAACTATCTGTCTTGTGTCTGATCTGTGATTGTAATAATAAAGTATGTATGTAAGTATCTGTTCAAGCGGCTATCAATGCAAGGGATGAAACTAGTAAGGAAATGCAAAGTGAGAATCACACTTGAAAGGTTTTATATTCATTTAATTAATGTCAATGTAGTTTACAAACGGGAATGACAAGTACCTTTTTATAGAATATACATCGACACACAATCATTGACACAACTTGAATATTACCTTGTGCAGCTGGGAATCTTTGGGCATTTCTTTTCTAATTCATTGAGGAAGAGGGCGTGGCTAAAGAATTCTGCAAAATGTGCCTTGTTCCAGAAGAGGAAATGAACAAGTCAGTCACTTGAATTTTCCCTTCAGGGCTTCTCTTCCTTCCCTACTCCCTCAAGGAAAAAAAAATGAGAGATTTAACTTTAAAAATAAAGGCTACTAATTATATGTGGCTTACATATATTCATTTGGCTTAGTAGTGGTCCATAGGACCAGAGAAAGCTCCTTGCTCCCAGTGCATATTTGCTGGAACATCAAGAATGAGCCTTCTCAGTATAGCCTATTCTGAAACAGATCAGGATGAAATGTAGCACTCTATTAGATGTCCCAATAGAGACTGCTTGATTGTACTGGACGAGCAGGTTTGGGCATGACAAATATCCCCACTGTGACAAATTTAAAAATGCTTAAGTGCTATACCAGTGGAAAAATTTCTTGGTTGAATGCATGATACTCCAGAAGCTTTGTGGCTCTTGCAAACCTTTGTTGCCCATTCAGTATGATAGATCTACTTTTCTTTGAAAACGGTATTCTCCCCTCTCCTCCAGCCTCAGCAGCAGATGGCCCTTCATTACACCAGGTCCTAAGGTGGAATTCTCAGAAATGTGGTTAAAATGAGACACAGTTGTTCAGGTGTTGTTCAGACATCCTGGCAGCTCCAACTCATTTAAAGGTACTGAACTATTCACAGGACAACTTTGTGTCTAGTGCAGTGATGACCAAAATTTGATAATTTGAAGCTGTCCCCATCTTGTACTCAGTTCCTGATCAACCAAACTGAAACAGTAATATGGAACCATGTGCTGCAATATACAACAGAGCCGCCCAAAAACAACCACCTGCAGTTCTTTTGACAATGGCTTGTCTGATGCTCATCTGATGTAAATGTGGCCTTCTAGGATTTAAATGGTAAGATTTAACATCAAATAGAATTAACCAGAATAACTTACCCCAAAATCAACTTGAAGACCCCAATACTGATACTAACTCTCATCATTTCTCTCTGTAGCTTGTTTAAAAGACAATTCTCAACACATTGCTCTATCAAAGCCAGCTATTAGCTATGTCAAGGAAATTTCTGGCTTTCATTCTCAAGATTCCCAGCAACCTGGTAAAATTTTCTCTAAGCAGAATACAGGCAGCTTGTTTGGCTCTGTGTGTGTATAAATATTGCAGTTGTTTGTTTCAGATTAAAATATGTAGCATGCACTTCTGGAGTATTTTCAAAATGCAGGGCAAGGGCCTGGGAAAAATGTATGTCAGAAACATTGTGAAAATACACAAGAGGAGGTTCAGATTATTCTCACTTTGGAGGGATGTATATCAAGTTCCATTATTGCCACAGGTCCAAGCAGGAGTGGTAACAGGAATAAATAATACCCCTGGCACCAAGAACCCACAGATGCTTGCTTTCTTTTCTTTTAAAACATGAGACCTTTGAAAATGAGATAGGACATCAATACAGTACCTCCAAAAAAATAGACTGGCAATGGCTGCCATAGGAAGACAACATGCCAGAGTACCACAGCACCTGCACCTGGTTTCTGGAGGAAAACGAGGGGGAGCACCAGATTATTTCATGTTCAGAAAAAAGATGACTGAAACGAATTTCCTCTGCTGTTCTTCTGGATTTACTCTTGTATATAAAGAGCTACAGAACATAGTTCAATGCATGGGCTCACAACCTGGAGAAAATAATATGCTTGCAGAAAAGATGGCTTCAGCTTTCACATGACAAAACAACCGGGCTCAAACAAAGTTATACCGACACTGCCAGCTGCCACAGGCACTCTCAGCTTTTTGCTGCTTCATGTAAACATTTATCCTTTTGTCAGCTGGAAATGTGGCAAGATCTTTCAAACCTGACCTTGTATGTGTCTTTCTTTCCTTCACTGAAAAGCTGAAAACGTTTAAGTGGGATAAGGATTTTATATAAATAGTTCCATTAGGTATAACTAATGACAAATCCTGCTTTCCCTACTTCCCTTAGAAGGTATGTAAGTTACGGGCAAAATTACAGCCATTACTTGAAGCTGTTAACTTCATATCTGAATGAGGAAATATACACCACAGAACAGTAAACCATTTATATTATATATATGTATAATATATATATATATATATATACTTTTTAAACTAATGACTTTAATGCCAAAACTCTGCAGAACCAAGAAAAATATGGGTTTAATGTTCTCTGCTTATTTTTTTCTCTTCTTCTTTTTTTTAAAAAAAGTACAACCAAAAACAAAAACAAAAAAATAAAAGGGAAACATTAGTATGTAATGTTGGCGTCTATCCCATTTATACACAACATTGTAAACATATAATCTATATTACATGTGCTTCATTCTGCCTTTTGAGGGTGTATGGGCATAGGCTTTTTCTCTGCCTTAAAAAAAAAAAAAAAGACTTGAACACCACAAAAAAAAAATTGAGGACGGGAGGGAAACACACGTTACAGGGTATGAAAGTTCCTGCTGTGGAAGATCCAGCACCTTCTCAGGTTGGCATGACTACCACGATGCTCCCCCTGGAAAGGCTTGCAAGTTGTCCACGAAGGAAACCCAGCTCTTGAAGAAATGGGACAAAGCATGGACCATCAGTTTGTAAAAAATGGGGGATTCACAATAAGGATTCTGGTTCGACCTCCTTCGGGGTTGGCAGTGCCAGTGACAGGTCTGGAAGCAGAGGCATTGAGTGGCTCCCTAAGCCTCCAGTTTGCATTTGGAGTCTCTACTTTTGTTTTCAAGTTGCTGTCACTCCTTTCCCCAGTCCCCATGATACAGCAAGCTGGTCTGAGCAGCACTGTCCTTCATAAGTAGATGCGCCTGAGATCCCCTGGAGATGTGATGGTGTTGCACTGAGGGCACAGTTTCTTGGCACCCTGCATAAGATCAATTAGGAGCAGAATTACAAAGAGGAAGACCAATACTTTAGTGACATCAAAATCAGAGCACAATATAAGAAGCAACATTCAGAAGTTTATAACAACACAGGAAACTATCATTTGGAAATAGGCCCCAGTTTAGGGAGAAGGAAGGGTGAAGGCAGACCAGAGGGAATCAGGGAAAGGCTGATTCAATGATTTGCCAGCTAACATAGCCTTTTTCACTCTAACTTGCAAACAGACTCTTTGGGCATACATTATGTTTTCTTGAAGTGACACTTCAGCTTATCTCTTATGTCATGGATAAGGAACGTGATGTCAAAATGTCAGACAACAACTCCTGTCACTCTTTACCACTGGCTATGTTTAGTCAGGCTAAAAAGAGTTGTAGTCCAATGATATCTGGAGGACCATCCCTTTCTCATTACTAATTATGGCTGGCAGGTGAGAAACAAGGTGAGGAAAGCAAAAGCAGATAAAGGATACCATTGCTCATGAAATGTTTTGCACTCTCAGAATTTGGAATATTTTGGGAAGCACCAAGGTAGTACCAGGCAGGGAAGAAGTTATACGTGTCTGGGCTGCAGATACCTTCTGTCTACTTATTGTCAAATAGTATGTTACGATGCTGAGAGCTAGAAACTTCTGTGTACAATTCAAAAGTAAAAACTATGTTTGAAAATATTCTGTGACTGCTGAAAATGCATAGCCATAGTCACAATTTCTATGGCCTCTTACTTCTTTCAATTCCAGTAGCCAATGATAGGAAACTCAAAGCCCAAGCAAGGATGTGTAAGATTTAAATGAAATAAGACAATACCTGACACTCCATTAGTCAATGATGCTGACAGATATAAGAATCGGGGTCAAAATATACTAGTCATCCAATTGACAGGTGTGATAGAAAGCAAATGATAAAAATGACAGACAGCACAGCTACATGCTGTGGAAGCAAATACAACCTAACAAAGCTGCTGAGAAATGCAGGGGAATGGAATTCAAAATTAACTTTGGAAACAGAAAAAAGGATAATCCCTCTTTCCATGATCCAGTCTTCCACTTGCATTTGTCTATATGCTATGTAATGCTGCAACTACAGGTTTCATCTGTGCAGCAAAGGTACCCAGAACAGCTACTGCCACCTTGGAGAGATTCAGTGCTATTGAACTACTAGGATTTATAAGGCAGGCAAGAGAATATTAGCACTTAAGCACTGTTAAGGTACAAAACAACCCGACAACTTGAAAAATACATTGTGAAATGCATTTTTGACCAGGATGAAGAGAAGGGTTATCTGATGGTAGATCTCTTAGGTGATCTGCAGCAGATCTTCAGAGATTTCTGACTCCCCACTGTGCTAAATCAGACTACTGTAATGGAGATAGCTTGGGCTAGCTGAGAATGGATTACTGTGTGGAATGACTAAAAGCCCAGCTCAGATGCTCACATTCCTATGCTTAGTAGCCATACAGCAGTACCATTTTCCTAAGGTATCTTTGCAACTTGCTCCGGTAATATACAAAATAGATTCTGCAAGCCTAAAGTCTAACCTCCCTGATCTAAAAATTTTAAAAATAAACAAGGCTGCAGGTAATCAAACACTATTAACTTTACTCCAAATGTCTTAATTATTCTTATAGATGAGGTATGGATATTATGTCCACTGGAAATATCTGTTATTCCACTGGAGTAGAAACAGCCACTGAAAGGAATGACCAACATTTTCCCCTATAATCAGGCTTCTTTGTGCTGAGCTTTGACCTCCTTGTCCTGCACAAGCAATGCTGGCTCCAAAGAAGCTATCTATGGTGGCTGAAGAGAACATAAAAAGTATGAAAAGATTCTGCTATGGAGTTGGAGAGCCATAGCGGAAGTTCTGAAGGTGGGGGTTTTGCTGGGCTTTTTTTAGCCCAGTGGATAGTTATAGCTGGCAGACTCAGATCAAGTCCATCTTAGTGGAATGATGTATACTTAGATCCAAAAGATTGAAAACTAGTCTCCTCTTCAGCCCTTGAACACCTGGGCAGACAGAGGAGAGCACTCTATTGAGTTGTTCTGACTGACAGAAGAGCACCTCCACCATAGCCAAACCCCTGCCCCAAATCATACAACATCAGGTGGGGACAGCTGTCTCATATGTCCTACTTACACCGTGTCTCATAAGCCCTGACCAATATTTTCTTGAACTTATACCAACTCCTGAAATTTTTTTTAGATAAATTCTGCTCAACAAAAATGCCAATACTGTGAAGCACCTAGAATGTTAGTTTTGAATATAAAGACTAAAGTCTCAAATCCCTGTTCAGTGGACAATCTTCAGTACAGGTTTCTATTGCTGCCACTTTTGTGACAGACTAAGATAAATAAGAATTTTAAAGCACTTTGTATATTTAAAAAATGGAATACAAACACTGAAGAAAGCCAGATTTAAAAAAAACCCCTTATTGTGAACAATTGCTTCAGAGAACAGATCCCCCCTCCCCGCACACACAGTGCTTTGAATGCCAAATTCCAAGACCCACTGATTGCATCCAGGGATGTGGGCTGGGAGCGACAAAGGTTTAAGGCACTTGCAGGGTCATTCTTCCATTTAAACATTTTCTCAGTCCTGCATAAAGCACTCGTTACATGAGGCAATTAAACAAGCCTCACACACATGCATTGGCACAGAGCCAATGAAAAAGGACTTCCTTCCCCCAACCCCATCCCGTTCACCTGCCAGCTGGGGTTACTAAACTTTTCCCTTGAAATAAAAATACTGTGGAATAATAAGCCACACCTGTTGGACATGGAAAAAAAATATCTGAAATGTCCTCCTGCTCCTTTCATCGTGGCCCCATGGAAAAGCCTTGATGGGTAACAGCAGTGTATGCTGCACTGAAGGCCACCTCAGCTTTTCCGTTATAAACCCCAGTTTTCCAGGGTTTATAAAACCCGGCTGCAAAATGTAGCTCCGGGGCTGAAACACAGCACCAAAAAGGAATGATGAAGAGAAGGTTTTATTTGCCCCACGCATTCTTAATTAAAATTTGGCAAGTGATTGATCTAGAATGTGGGCTAATCACTTTGGGGAGTTTGAAAAATAACGAGTACAACCCACTTTACAAAGTCATTATATCTCACACCATGTCAGGAAGGAACACTGCTTTGAGAAAAGGATGAAGAATTTGCCTTAAAACCCTGAAAACAACATTTGTGGTCTAAGGTAATTCCATTTCCTGGTCTATGAAAGAGTTGGGAGCTTTGCCATTGGAGATTTGGGAGAACAAATTTCTATGAAAAGTTAAAAGCCCACGTATGCCATACCCAAGAAAATTATGTTGTCACCAAGAATATCTGCCACCTGCAGAGGAACTGTGCTGATTCAGTGTCCTTCAACCATTAGGAAACACTGTTTGGTCTCAACATCTTTTGATTTAATGCTCTACTTAAATTTAATCTCCAGTTTTAGTGATATAATTACTGTCATATTACTGTGCTGTGCTATGGTGACCCAGGAACCCATGTTTCACCCAAGGCAATGTACTGATCTAGCCCTGCACCTTAAGAAACAGAGAGCAGCCATGGATTCTCCAGCCTGATATATATTGCTAGGTATAACCTGACTCTCCCACATCTATCAATAATTCAAACAACCTGCATCATGGGAATGCTTTAATTGCAGACTTCATGGCCACAACATCTGACCTAATTTTTAGATACTTCTATTTTCTTCCTTGCTTATCATTTTGTGCCACCTAGCACAAGATCAAGAAAGTCATTGCCCTTAGTTATGTAAGACCTGAGCAGGGCTGTTAATAACAGGATCTCCTGAAGGCTGTCTTTTACAGGGTCTTCACAGGTTGAAGATGACTTGTTGGCACATAACAACAGCAAAACATATGAAGAGGAATTTCGGAGAATTCAAAAGTCTACACAATTTAATGGTAGTTTCTAACAGTACTGTCCAACTCAGAATTTGCTTTTTGCTATCATTATGGATGGGAAAAACCCAGATACACATATCACAGAAGGGAAAGGACCAAGACCACAAGATTCTAGAGGAGGGAAGGAGCACAATCATGTTCTTATCATCTGAGCTATACTGTTCACCCAAGCCTGCACATAGCACATAGAGGAGAAAAGGTAAAGTTACCAGAGCAACATGAAAGCCAGTTGAGTGGGTTGGCATCAGTAAGCATCACAGCTCATCTCCAATGACCTTCTGTCCCATTTACTTTAACTTTTTCCTTTCCTATTAGCAATTTCTAGATTCTATGTACACAGGTGGGACCTAGACTGCTATAAAGTTGTATAGCATCTAGTAATTTCAATAATATTCTACATATATTATCTGGTAGTAAAATGAGTGTGTGTCAAAACAATCCAAATTCTGCACCAAAATTCATAGAGTTTCACCAGTAAGTGATGTGGCCATATGACCAACAAACATGCTTATTCTGATTGCATGCAATTTCAACATCTGGAACTTTTTATCGCTGACAAATCTATCTCATAGCGAATTACACTGGCCCACTTAATCCAATATTGTCTAGTCTGACTAGCAGTGGCTTGCCAGAGCTTCAGGCAGAGGTATTTCCCAGCAGCATGTGCTAAGGTTTTAAATTGGAATGTCACAGATTTAAACAAGTATGATCTTAATGCCAAGCACATGCTCCAGCACTGAGTTATGACTCTTCTTAAAATAAGGAGAGTAAACCTGCAACCCTCCAGATGCTATAGACTCATCCCAGTCAGCACAGGATTCTGAGATTCATTCTTGCATCACTTGTAAGGCAACAGGCTTCCCTATGGGAAGAGAGGTGGGTTGTATCAGAATGAGAAGTTGGGACTGGAAGCTATGCAGGTATCAAGAAGTCCTATTGCTATATACTAGCATCTAGGGATGTTGCTAGTTACCTAAAAAGATGCAGGACACATGCTCAAGACTTATTTATCAAAAACATTTATCTACCACTTCTCAGCCCACTAAGATTCCCAATGCACAGTAGAAATAAAAAGAATTTAAGAAAAACTTTTTACAAATCTGTTACAAGGTATGAGAGGTGAGGCCGAGCAGGCCTGCTCAACTGAATATATATAGTAATTGATGAAGTGGACTTGATTTCCACAAAGACTTATGCCGTAAGTGTGTTAGTTTTTAAGGGGCCACAAGATTCTTGGTTTTGCTACAACACACATGGCTACCCCTCTGGAAAATCCTGACATTTACTTAAGCAACTTATTTTGTGGATCGTAAGCTCAATTTCAAACAACTGCCATGCAGAAGTTTATTTTTTAAAATGAAGTTTGTTAACTTTTTCTAGCATGTAAATATTTGAAAAGGAGACACTCAAAGAGATCTGAATTCTCCAAATGCACAATTCGCTCAGTACATCTCTATATTAGACAATGAGACTGGGTCTTAACATTACCTGTGCAATGGTGAGTTAGAACAAGGATCTGCAGAAAAGGTTTACCAAAGATCTCTCTGCCCCATTTATCTCTCTGCTTCAGTTTACCCCATTTAGCATTTTCAGAAAGCCAAGAGAGACAGGTGGCAGCGAAGTCCACTTCCACCCAAACTGGTTTTAACCAATTACCTGAAAAGTACTCTCATAGTGAAATCCCATTATGTATACTTAGATGTAAGTCTTCCTGATTTTATTGGGATTTACTCCCAAGTCAATATGCATAGGAATGCAGTCAGAGAGATATTTGCACAGATGTTTCTTTTAAAGGAAAGTGAGGATTTACTTTCTCAAGCATTTATTTATATTCCATGCTGAACCCCTTAAAAAACAAACTTCTTTTTGTGGATTTCCTGCTAATTTTTATTATCTCATTCTCCTGTGATACCATAATAAGTGTTATACACATACAATATATGTGAGGGAAATGCATAATTACTTGCTATGATTCCACTTATATTTGTGGACTTTGGAGTCAGACCTAAATCCATAAACCAAAGACTTCAGGTGTTAACTAGTACCACAGTTTTTTTACTGCTAACTAGGAAAGTGCAGATGTGGGCAATTTTTAAAACAAATCTTCAAAAAACAGATTCTCCACCAGTCATTCTTAGTCAATGAATTAATGTCTTCCCTTAAATACATAATGAAAAAAATATCATAAAAATAATGATCAAAAATATCAGTCAATGAATTAATGTCTTCCCTTAAATACATTATGAAAAAAATCATAAAAATAATGACCAAAAATTTCAGTGGTATCATATCAGTGAAAGATTCAGAAGCCCTTCTAGTGGACAAGAGGTAGGCCTGCAAAATGCCTAGGCCTAAAGTCAATTGCCAATCACAACTAGAGTAAAACCACTGCATCAATGGGATTTACACAAGTGTTGACTTACCATTCAGCATTAGACTCAACAGGTGTATTCTAGCTGGGACTAGCAACTGGATTTAGGCATTGAATATTATGAAATATAACACAACATTTATATACTGCATTTGAAGTGCTCGGAGTACAGGCATGCATCAGATAATGAAGCCTCTGAGAACGAAGCTTCTTTTTACAAAGGCTTTTGGGCACACATGGCTAATAATGAGTTCTCTCCCACTCTTTCCACACAGCAGGAGAGAAAAGGCTCACAGTAGCACTAGCATACCCACCAGGTTTAAAGCTGTACTGATGAATCAGCTCCCTATCTATAGCAAGTGACTGGACAGGAGACTAACTCTTTGAGTTGCTAACAAAGGTTTACTGGAACTAAACACAGTATCCACAGGATGGGGGAAGAGAGAGGGGGAGAAAAAGAGAGACAATAAGTGGATGAAGGGAATTCTGCCTCCCGCCCCAGTGAGGTATAGGTTAACCCAGTGGGGTATAGGTTAACCCTCTATGTTCAGGTTTTCAGTGACTCAACTTGAGTCCTTCAACAGAGTCTGTGCTCACTTAGATTGCAGTATCTCCCTATATGAACCTGCTATAGTTTATAACCATATATATTACCATGTATATAAATACACCATTTTTCCCATTGAGAAGGTTTTCTCCTGTATCTTTACCAAGCAAGCCTGGAGAGAAAGCCTTCCACTGCAGATGTTAAAACTCTGGCAGGTTCATATAGGGAGATGCAGTCTATAATATATGTCAGAAAAGATAATATAGCTACTTCACTGCATGTTCAAATTTCAAATCTGCAACATGCTGATATCTTGCACTACCTGTCAGTAGTGCTAAGATACAGTATTTGAAAAATGCCATATCTTGTCCCACTTTTACACTGTGCTTCCAAGTTCACGCAGATCCCAGGAACAAAGTCCACTGGTATTTGCGGACACTGTTTCTTCTATTAGGAATTTCAGTTCATACACATCAGCAGGATAATGCTAAAAACCTATTTTAGGAGGAGTTGCTACGGTTGAACTTATCAAATATAACCATGTGATAACCACAGAGGAATAACCAACTGGTATAAAACTAAGGTCAAACTCCTTCATAGATGTCGGTTGCTTTTAGTTTGTTCATAGATTCCAGCAGCCAATTTTAAATATTGTTTTCTTTTGGAGATACAGTACTATTGTTTTAATGTCTGAATTGTTACAGAAGTAGTACCCCAGGTGGGAAACAGGAAAGCAGTGAAATATTGTCATTCTTATGGAGATGAAAAGGATAAAGATAAGAAAGGACTTTATGATGTTTCCCATTAATGATAGCTACAACTATTTGAGGCCAAGGATGCTACAGTTATTCCTGTGAAGCCAATAAAAATGGAAGATACAAAATGCTTGGAAATCAGTCTTTCAGTGGTTTCTACATTAGGGAATGCTGAATTCTTGGATTCGGGAATGCACACATTTTTTTCTTATGCAAGTTTTAAGAATTTCATGCCCGCTTTACTTCCAGTTTCTTTACTTAGCCCACAATACAAAAATCCAAGCAAACATAACATTTAGTCTGGTCATATAAAACACAGAAACAGAAGGAAAAGCTTGATATTTCCCTAGCGGAAGAATTATGGCAGATCTCCAGAAATGTTCAAACATGTCAGGAAGGAAGCCCAGTGGAGCCAGCCTCCCCCCATCACTCCCATTAAGCGCAACAAATTGTTTATTGCACAACACAAGAAATATGCCACCCCTTTTGCAGAGCCCATTTTCCATGTGTGCTGCTCACACAGTGCTCCCTCCACTCTTCTCACTAAGAAGGAAGCTAGCTTTCCATCCAGAGTAAAGTAACTTGTGGCAATTATTAAATCCATTATCCCATAGTTGCTTGCTAGTTAAAAAAAAAACACCAATACACACACACACACACACGTGTCTCTTTTGTGCCCAAAATAAAAGGAGATACCTTAATTAGAACAATGCAGGTTGGTGAGTATGAAACACCCAGCCCAGCTGCCGCATGCCATTAAATTCATAAAGAGAGGGAGGGGGAGGGAAGGGCAGCCTTAACGAGATTACACACATTGACTTTGATCAAGACACAAAAGCACTAAGGCGTTCCAGGATTTTTATTGCTGTCTTCAGGCTACATTTTAATGGTTACATTAAGAAACATGCGAACATAGGCCGAGAATTTTTTTTAAGAGTGAGAGAACAGCGCCTGCCTTGCAAAAGGCCCGGCTTTAATAAATTGCGGGCTGTAGGGAGAAAGCAAGGGCTGGAGAACAGATGAGCTGCAACTTATTAATTGCTTCCCCTATACAATTCCCAACTCTGTTCTGCACAGTCAGTGCAAGGAGTATGCAGAGTGTGGTGGGGCTCCAATTTGAACTGGCTCTTCTCCTTACATTAATATTCCCATAGTCAAATTTTAAATACTGCTGCCTTTGCAAACAGAATTACCATGTTTTGACAGCAGGACTATTTTGGATGTCAGTACTGAAAAGGTACACCTGCCTCTTAAGTCAAGTACGTGCAAAGTTAATACTTGCATTGTCCAAGGAACATATGTATGCTCTAACTTAACCTCTAGAGTTTTCCTGATCTTTTCTTTTTTCTGAGTAAAATGTATTTGGGTGCATCCCAACTGGCCCTCCTGAAATGAGGGGCTAGATATAGTTTCCTGTTGGTGGAGACAGGTGAGGAGGTGATCCTTCCTGTATCACTGTTGATGCAACTCCAGAGGGTTCCCGAGCCCTAATGCAGTTCTTCAACAGGTGCTGAAGGCTGAAGGGGGAATGTATACAATATATGCAAGGTGCACAGGAATCCCATAGTTTCTCCAAATAATTGTTCATAGAGGGACTGAATACAAAATTCTGAGTTTGGAAAGGTACAACAGTAAATCTTATTCTTGTAATTTTTGAAAACAACTTCCCTTTTCTTTGGCCCATGAAACTGGAGGAAAATGTGCTTCCCTGCCTTGATTTAAAATTTGCCAGGATTACTGCAAGCCAGAATATATTGCTTCATGGAAAAAGGACCCAGCCTGTAAGCTGTCAACTGGCATTCATAGAATTTACCTATCAATAACAAGTGTTGTCTAACCAGTTGTTTTTGCTGCAATGTGTGCACATCTTTTTGTTTGCTCTTTTTGTTTTACAGAAGCATATAGCATACAGATTTCTTTGCAGCCTGGATGAAACTATCCCAAGGTTTCAGCCTCAGTGCTTTTGTTGCTAAGATAGGGATTCTGTTCCTCATACAGATTTTAAAATGCGGATGAAAATATACAGCTTTGTAATCTGTATAGTCTTTAGTGGAGTTCTGCTTGTTCTGGAAGAAAGGGGCAGGAAAGTGATCTTCAGAATTCTTCCTTCGTGGTAAAATGTATAAATTTTTGTTAAGAAAGAGATGGAAGAAGAGTTGGTTAAGGACTGTATGACAAAGTAGGCACAAAATGTTGGTGACAATATATAGTTGGAACAATAGGAGCAAATGTGGTTGAAGGGAATTAAGTTTACATTATATTATAATCATAGAGGGAACTTCTACAAGATGATGTATTGATGTTATGTGACTCCAAAAAAACTGGTCAAAATGCATAAGGAAGTTTCTAATACATGCTGGAAATGAGAGCAACAAGTGGGATCTTTTTACCATAT
Organism: Ctenosaura bakeri; assembly: GCA_948474755.1. Taxonomy (NCBI): domain Eukaryota; kingdom Metazoa; phylum Chordata; class Lepidosauria; order Squamata; family Iguanidae; genus Ctenosaura; species Ctenosaura bakeri. Next base: position 232,830 of record CAOLHI010001144.1, on the reverse strand, counting down.
GTGCTAGACTTGTGAAAGGGCCAAAAAATTCTGGAATCAGATACATTCTATGGTGAATAAAATTTTTGAGGTTAATGTTTAAGTGAAGCCAGAATTATATTTGTTGGGACTAGTAGAAAATTAACTGGAGAAGAAATATGGAAGGACATGATATATGACCACTGCAGCAAGGTTATTATATATACAGAAGAATACAGAAATTTCAATGAAAAAGAACTGGGTGATAAAACTAATGGACCTAGCTGAAATGGATAAATTGACAATGATGATTAAAGAAAAACCAGTGGCAACTTTTTCAAAAGACTGGGAACTGTTAATATGCTTTTTGGGAAAAAAAAGAGTAAATATATTGACTAGTTTTAATAAGTATACTTGGAAAAGTAGTAGTTGAAGCATTTGAATAGTATTTATAATTAGGGAAGTATTAGAGTTATCAATAATCTATGTTAGGAAAGCTGGAAACTGTTTAATATCTTTATTCATTTCTAAAACTTATTAGTTAATATTTCCTTATTTGCTTTTGTCTGTAGTTCGTATTTTGTTCCTTTTGTTTTGTTTTGTCTGTATGTAGTTTAAAAATCTTTAATAAAACTTGCCTGAAAAGAAAAAGAATTCTTCTTTCCAACAGCAGCTCCTAAGGCTTACTGAAAAGCTGCCACAGAGCTTGAGGGAACCCTCTGGAGCAGCATCAGAGGTAACACAGAGGCTGTGGGGAAGTGCAGGATCACTGCCAAACTGCAACTTGTGATGAGGATCTTTAGGGAAGCATATTTGTTCCTTAGCTACACCTTGCTACATGTAACTGCTGACTGTTTACTGTCCTGGCAGATATGCTGCATGGCCGTTAATATTGTGATTGTGCATATGTGTGCACGTTGTCAAGCTATTTGTTGATTTAATGGTGACCCCAATGATTTCATAGGCTTTTCTTAACCAAAGCAAGGAATACTTAGAGGCCATTTCCTTCTTCTGAAAATAACCTTATAGTACTTGGTATCCATCCAAATACTAACCAGACCTGGCCCTGCTTAGCTTCCTAAATCAGACAGGATTTGGTATCTCCAGGGCTAGGTAATGCTTAATTTATTTCAGGGAACAGGTTGGGTGGCAAAATACATGTCCAGGCTCCTTTCAGGAAGACAGAGTGGCTGTGGGTGCATTATAGTAGCCTGCCTGAATAATAATATAAATGTGCTACATGGTAAAAGCAACCAGCCTGTTCTCTACTTTATATAAGCAAGTGAACAATCAAGAAGAAATGAGCTGTTTCTCCTATCTCATCCAAGAGTATGTTTTAAGTTTGCCCAGACAAGCCAGGTTCAGAAGTCAGTTTTAAAACAAAGTTTCTTCTTGGCTTGCAAATCTCTGGTTTGTTTGTGTATACATAGCCATAATCCCAGGTCCAGAGATTAACTGTAAACTTTCTTCTTGGTTTGTTTTTCCACTTGTGCAAATGAAGATGTGACAAGCTATTCATTCACTTGGTGGCTTATTAATCATGATTACTGACTTTTGTTATATAGGAACTTCCTCAGTATACCACAAAAGTAGAAAAATATGCAGATCCTTAGCTAATATAATGCTCCCAGTCTGTGAAAAGTGGCACTACAGATATCCACTTGATAATTACAGAATGTTATGATACAGCTGCTATCATTTTATCAAACTGCCCTATTCTAATTTGATGAAGAATAATCTAAAATTGTTTTAAAGATAGTTTTTTTTTCACTGAGTAGAAGGAAGCCTATACATATTACAATACTGTGCAAGGAAGTATGCCTATGTGAAACACATTCTTACATTAGAGATCATACTTTCCCAAAAGAATTGAATTTTTAAATACATTTGCTGATAACAGATTTGATAAAGAAAAGAATGCTGCTGAACTATGGAAAAGGAACAGTTCAAATATCAGTGAGTTACAACATCTTCCTCCTTTTTGTTTTCCACTCAGTTTCAAGTAGACCCCTAATTTCATCAAATATGGTAACAATGATACAAACATCTTTTTTGCTTATTAAATCTTCAAACAGATACTGCTTGGTTTAAACACTTATTTCTCAGAGAATGTTTATTTCAATATTGTACACTTAGGAAGTATGTTAACAGTGTAAGCCACTTTCAACATTTATAGTCCTTTTTCTACAAAATTAGAGAAGGTATTTTAAAAGCTGATGTCAAAGCTATTTCATCATTGCCAATAAGGAGACAACATACCTATAAGAAAGAACAAAACTTTACAGCTCATTGGTTGATTAGTGCTATATGAACTGGGGGGATCCAAGTTCAAATCCTCCCTCAACCTTAAAACACAGTGGTCAGTCATTACCTCTCATAGGACAGAGACAGACAACTACAGTGGAAGGCAATTCTTGCCTTCATGGGGGACCATGTCTTCCATCCCAGACTATTGTGAAGTCATGACTTCATACTGTTTGGTCTTTTTGTGGGGTGACTTCTTTTTTAGGGGGGTGTTAATTTTCTGCTCTTTGAGGTTTTCACGACTAACAATTAAGCTTTTGCAGTTTTTCCAGCAATTTTGTAAATGAAACCATTTTGGGAGAGCAGAAGGCTCTGGGGATTTGAGAAGGGCTTGAGGGGCCACAAAGGAGTGGCAATTGTCTCTACCCCACAGACCACCATTTTCCCACCCTCATGACAGTGTTATTATGGAGACAAAAATATGGATGGGCAGAAAACTACGTATGCTGCTATGAGCTCCTTGCAAATCCAAATTGTCCAACAATATTTTTTAGATAGATAGATAGATAGATAGATAGATAGATAGATAGATAGATAGATAGATAGATAGATATAAATTGCATATCATTCTTCAGGCTGAATTTTCAAAATCCAAATTGTCCAACAATATTTATATATATAAAAAATTGCAACATATCATTCTTCAGGCTGAATTTTACATGAACACTTGAACAGTACTTTTTTATTTTCATTTATTTCCAAACTTTATGCCTCATTCTTGAACAGGTCCTTGGAATAACATACTAATTGCTCTGGGTATGTAAACTACTTTTTTAAAGTTTTATACTAAAGAAAATACACATCTTTCTGTACAATTTTGCAATGACAAAAATTTGAGGGTTAAGGTGTGTCAGGTCCTTGAATAAATGGTGCCTTGTGCTACTCTGGATTTTTTTGACATAGCTGTATTCATGGTAGTGGTCAGCCAGAGTTTGGGAGAATTCTGGCTTATGATACAAACAGCTTGTGGTTCTTTACAGTACCAGGAGTGGCTAGACCATGGCTGGGCAACTTTGGCAGGTCCAGTGGACTATTCACCCCACTCAGATTCACTGGTTTTCACACAATCCTGCTGCCAATATGTGGTGGATGTAGTAAGTAGAAGCCAATATCTAGTTTTTTAAACCCCACATTTTTGCTTTAAACAAAACTCTTGGGGAATGCACATCTTGAATTAAAACAAAATTATGCTTCTAGTAGTGTGGTTCTTTTTGAAAACCAACAAAGCAACCAAACAACTTCCCCAACCCATGGTTTTTGTTTAAACTGCTGCTGATGCTATGCTTAATTCAGTTGAGGAGGATGAAAAAACAGGCAGATGGGGCTGCATCCAGCCCATGGGTGGCTCAGTGCTGGATTAAACAAGATAAAGACTCTGATTGTAATATATTGCTTAGAAGCCAGGACTATAGATCCGAGTTTGTTCTTGTAAATGGCACGAGTCGGGATCCCAAGTTTGGATGGCATACTAATTAAAACACACACACACACAACTTCTATTTCTCTCAAATAAATATCCAGAGCCAACATTCTCCTCCAAGCCACCGCCCCCAATCAGGTCTTCCACTACAATGTATCTTTATAATCTTTGAATTTTACTTCTCCACAACAGTACAAGTTTATACTCCCAAAGCACCCTTTCTACATAATACATGAGCTAAAATAGAAACACTCACTAGTAGAGAACAGCTCAGCTTGCACAGCCAATTTAAACTAGCTATTAACTAAAGGACTAGGGGAAACGGGAAAAGTTATTTGATGGTGTACAAGACTTACTTTTTCCCCCTGAAAAATACTGTTTGAAAATGGGGTGCGTCTTATATGGTAGTGTGTCCTATATGCCAGCAAACAGTATTTGTCAGTGTATAAATGGGGTGTGTCTTATACACAAGCGCATCTTAAACGCTGGCAAATACGATATGCTTGCAGAGTGAAAACTGGTGTGGAGGGGATGCTGCCAGTGCATGGATCTCCTGGAGATTCTCATCCTAACCTGTCACCATTCTGTCCCACAACTTGTGCTGTGGGAAATAAAGTTCCATGGTACCCTTCCAACTCTCATCTATCAAAAATAAACTTGGGAACGTGCAATCAGGCTAACGATGTTAAAGTGGGAAGAGGCAAAAATTGTAAAATAAGATTTACTGTATCCTAGGCATATTCAAATGAAACTGTACTTTCAATTAAGATAAACAAATAAGAAATTACGTATAGGTCCAAGAAACGAACAGCCTCACCAGAGTCCGCAGCCAGCATTCCTCACAGTGCACGTGCCAGCACTGGATGGAGGTCAGGGGCATTGTGTATGAGTCCTGGAAAAAGAAAAGGGAAACGGTCCCATCACAAATACCACATTTATGTGTAATTCCTCCAACTTGTTTCCCAAGTTCTAGGGGCAGGATGGAAAGGGGCTAGCATATGAATGCATCTTCATTTTCACATCAGAGGCATATATCTTGTCTCTAATTCCCATCCAGTAGATAATGCAGGACTTCTTGGACCACAATGGACAAGGCACAAACAAAAGGCACTACAGCCACAATGCAGCACACAGAATTTCCTCAAACAAGAACAAGAAAAATGATTATAGCCATCACCTTCTTGCCTCACAACTCTGAACAATGAGTCAATTGGTCTTATGGGAAATTTTACCAGAATCAGTATTAACCCTCAACATGAACAGACTGCTTTTAAATCAAAATGCTGTAGATTCGCTCTTTGATAATTTGTTCTAGCAAATTTGCTTGCTAGATTTCAAACTGGGACAATAAAAAAGACTGAACTTGTCTCTTATTCTGTGATTTGAGCGTCTCTTCTAGTGCTCACCATTTATTTCAATTGTTTTTATAACTGAAAAGAAATCTTCTTAGTCTTCCTCTGGCTTGTACTAGCAATCTTATTTTCCTTCTCACTGATACTCTGCCTATGGTAGCTGTGGGCTTGTAGCAATAGTGACACAACTGTACAAATGTAATATTGGATGGAGACTTTCCTTTCTCCAAAAAAAAAAAGGGGGTAGTATTAATCTTTTGAAGAAAAAGCACTCACCTAGTTTAATCTATTTATTTGAAATATCTATATTTTTCCGTTCTTTCCAAAATAATCTGCAAGCAAAATGACATTAATCTGAAGCCAGCAAGATACAATCCAATTTTAGTTTTCTGCAGCTCTAATTTTTAAAAAAAGGATTAGAGAAAAATGGTAAATATTTTTCCAAAGTGCACAGTCTGAAATGTGCACAGAGGAAAAGTATTAGCACTAGCCAAAAAATGTGCACAGAGGAAAAGTATTAGCACTAGCCAAAAGAGGCATTCCCCCCCCCAAAGTAAGTCTACTGTGAGAACCACTTTCCTGAAATACAGCCAAAATTTGGTAAGGAAGATACTAGTACCCTGTAATCAAAAGCTGTGCGCAATATGACCGTGGGGGAGGGGCTCCCCGCCAAGCCAACGAGCTCTTGAATCTTCCGAACACTACCGCGCAGGCGCGAAAGCTCCTATTGTATGAGGCACAGAGACCACGAAGAAGAACCCCTTCTCCCCATGGATACCAAAATTCATAGATGCTCAAGTCCCATTATGTATAATTCTGCAGTCAAATGGCATCCCTTATATAAAATGGCAAAAATCAACGTTCGCACTTTTAAAAAAAAAACATTTTCAAGCCATGGTTGGTGAATCTGTGGATACAGAATCCACGGATATAGAGGGCTCACTGTATGGACAAACTGTGTAAACCCTAACAGGAGTTGTGAACAAGTAGCACATTCCAAGCCACTAGAGGGAGCTTCAGCACTTCAGTAAGTGAACCAGAATAGTAAGGCATTTGTCATCAGGACATACGTAACCAATAACTTTGGAACAGTTTGACTAATGGGAGTGTCTTTAAACCATATGCCAACTCTTAGAACAGGCATTTTGACCTCTTTCCAGCAGATACTGGGAGAAACAAACATGGACACAAGGAGATGTGTAGAGTCAATAGAATAGACGGTTTATAAAAACACCACCAATGTAGTTGACAAGCTGCCAATTAAAGCCGCATAAAACCAGTACACATTGAAACTGACTTGTGATCAAAAGAAAGTTGTGCCATTTGCCTTGAGTAAATGGACAAAGAGTAAGACTGTAGTTTCCTTACATGTGCTACGTAACAGTACTGTGTTGTTATAGACAAGGGAGAGAGATACAGAGTTATTTCCTTATTCATGACCACAACTGGGAAACTACTCACCATGCAAATGAGACATTTATAGCGGTCCCCACGGGAGAGCTGCCTTTCTAACTCACGTACGCGAGCCTTTAGCGCCTCAAACGTTGTCACTGCTGAGTCCTCTGTAATCCTAAAATAGATGACAAAGTCAGGGCTGGCTGAGTTCTTAGAAACATTTCACTGATTTCATTATGTGCCAAGTATAGTAGACAAAACCACATGCCAGGGTGCATCTTGGTTTCTGCTAAGAGTGACTAAACTGCTTACACAGTACACAGGCTTGAGAAATAACTACAGCAGCCGAACCTTGAATAAGGTTTTAAAAGAAAGGCCAAGGAGTAAGGTTCAGAGCACATGAACATGCACCTAGGGATTTAAGCATTGTACATTGTTACAAAGGAGGAGGGGAAAGAGAAAGAAGTAAAGAAGCACAGGCTCACAACTGGTTTCTGACAAGACTGAAATGGAGATGGCTCCCTTTTCAAGTGGATCTTGCAAAGATTATGCCAAAATACCATGAACAGGTGGACTAACATGCCTCTGGAGGACCAGAAAACAGGTCTAAGGGAGTAGCAGAAAAGCTGTTGATAATGAACATACAAAGTCCCAGATGGCTTTATGAAACTGCCAGCTTATGGAATATTAAGCTAATAAGTTATCATTGTAGGAAATAGTTTCAGTTTGCACAGAGGAAAAAAACTTGTCAATGAGTGTCAAAATTTGTACAATATTTTGACAGTAGATACAACAAGCAGTCAACATACAATATCTAAGGTATCTGTAATACTAGAAGAGTGAACTCTAAACAAAGCATGCTTGAAAGTCTCAGGCAAATCTCCACATTTGTCCTCACTATTCCCACCCTCATTCGATAGTTCTAAATTATTTTAAAACTTAAATATTTGCAAACAGAACCACGTAGATTAAGTAAACTGATCCAAAACTGACAAATTGAGCAAACAACTGTAATTTTTCAGGATAGCATTTCTTTTTTTTTGTTCTCCTGAAAATATCACTATTCTCAATAGAAAAAATATTATAGAAGAGTGAACAAGATACAAAGACTGATAGCACTTGCAATCGTATCAGCTTACTTTCTATCTTGTGTAAATGCAGCTACTCTATGAAGATCAGCAGCCTAACTGAGGGCAGTTCTTTAGGTATTCAAATCAATTGCTTAGTAGGATCTTTAATCTGTACACTAATCCAATATAATTCCTTATATAGCTAAAATGGTGTCATTGATACAAAAGGAAAAGGCATCAATAGAGTTAGAAAAACCTCAAAGTCTGCAGTACAAGAAGAAATCACAGAATGCTTTTACATATTTAAAAAAATTAAGGTGGAAAAAAATGACAAGAAAATTCCAGTGGGCAATAAATGTGCTTGCTGGATGGATATGAAATGCCACTGTCTTTGTGAGTGCCTTCAAGTCATTTCTGATTTATCGTGGCCCTATGGGTTTTCTGAGAAGTGAGAGTGTATGATATGACCACGATCACCCAGTGGGTTTCCATGGCTGAGCAGAGAATTGAATTCTGGTCTCCAAGGCTGTAGTCCAATGCAATGAGAGAGTGGGCTGGGAAATGGGGTGGGACATGTAATGGTGTATTCCAGAAAAAGCATAGTGGGCTGGTTGGCATAATGAGTAGGAATACCTCCATACTACAACACTTTTTTGCAGGGTTCCATTAAATGGAATAATATAAGCAGAACTTGCAACAAAATATTGCGGCATTAGTTGCTCCTGTCCGTTATGTTGGCTATGTCAGTATAGTCATTAGCAGCAGCGTAGGTTAGAGAAGGGCAGGCTTTGTACTGAATTCAGGTCAGTATCAGAGAGGGCAAGCAGGAACAACACAGCTTAGTTCACATCAGCTCTCCACAAAACAGAGGACAATATATGACACAACTGTATTCTGTTTTGTACCTCTGATATGAGCAACTGGTAGGAAGAGAGCTGGGTAACATCTCCAAGCAAAGTAAAAACCACAGCCAACCAGAATAACTTGGAGCTTGGGAAGGAACAGGCAGGCAATGAAAGAAAATGGTTTGTTTATGGGAACCTAACAGACCGACTCTTGCTGGCCAATTTCAGAAGCCTCTCAGATTATCACTCCTGTCCAGTAATAAACGAATGAATCAGAAAAGGAGGCTGAATAGAGTCATAAGCAACAACACTCAGTGCCTGCCCAATACAATAGTCAATCAATAGCAGGGCTGTAGATCAGGGTGCTAGTTAGCTGGAAAATTACTGAATCGCCGCATGCGTCACGCTGGAGGGATCCTGGACAATCAATGAGGGAGGTATTGATTTAGTTATTATCACTTCATATGCTCCAGACATTGTTAAATATACATTTATTAACAAGGCTTGTCGGGGGGGGGGATACAGCAAGCCTGAAAAAGTACAACCTTTCCTCTAGCTGAGCCAGCATGCTCAACTGTACCTCCTTGCCCATATGTGAATAATTCAGCCAAGTATTAATATGGTAGGCTAAGGACCTGACAGGGTCTAGGGCAGTAGATGCCAATATCTCCTCCTGTGTGTGTAGCAACTGTTCTGCAAGAGCCCCAATAATTACGTAAGGGGGTTTAGCATGAGACTATCCCTTCATTCCCTCCAGATCTATGACCAGTTAGAGGATTAGAAGCTTTAGTGACAGATTTTCTATTTTATCCTCAGGGTTAGAGATGTTTTACCATTACATTTGAAGAGAAAGGGTAAAGGGCACAGCTTATTAATGGGAGCAAGGAGTATTGGCTCTCCTCATCTCAGTACCACAAGAACAAAAAGATGTTCAAATGCAAAGGAGACAGAGTTTAAAACCATTGAAATAATTATTACTAGTGTCAAAACAGTTACATATTTTTTGACTGTGCTCATGATGGTGGGATTGATTCAAATATGAAATGCACAGTGCAAGAGCAGAATGAGGTGCTATGTCTGGAGATTAGGTATCCCTCACTTCTCACAAACCCAATGAATGGAGGACCAATCTCTTTGCTTTCCTTATTCTGCCTTTCTGTGGTATCAGAGGAAATGTAAGCACACTAAATGGAGGGCTCTTCTACTTCCATGCATGTAGTTCTAGCAGCCCAGAAAGGGCCATGGCCACAGGAACCTTCTCAACAAGTGCCTGATTGAGCAAACTGTATATGCGTCATCTCAGTATGGTACTCTTCTCTCTACCTTGCTTCAGAAATTCTTAGTCCAGAATGCTTTCAAAATCTCCCCCTCCCATTTATTTATTTGAAAAGAATACAACTTTCCTTCCTCTTCATAAACAGTCATGCTGTACATAACATTCCATACATTTTATAATCCTGCTGTTTATATGCATGTTATAAAACACATTTAGAACTGATTATATGCACTACTAATAAAATTTCATGGGTTATTCCCAACACCTGATCTCCTGGACCCAACCATCTTTCCACAGATTTATTTCTTTCAGTGTTTGTGAGTTTGTGAAATCAGACAAATTCAGAATGTCTTGCAAATAAACCATCACCTCTGGTTGACCCTCTCAACAGGAAGGAGAATCTACTCCTGCGCTCTTAAGAAATAGTATTGTATTTGTGGAACTGTTCAACAAAAGAATTTCTGTTTCCTAAACAGTAAAATTAAGGAAATGCAGATTACTGTTTTTGAATATACATGCACAGCTGATTTTCATTTCCAGAGTACAGGAAACCCCTGACTTTTGATGCTCCATTATCTGACAACTTGCTCTTTCAACACTTCTAAATTATGGATGAATTCAATTACTCAGATATGGGGTCTGTTCTTTTGTCAGTTCTTGCCTACAAGGCTTATTTGGGACCACTCACATGCATATGCAGTCTCAAGTCTTGCCTACAGAAAGAGTGGATCCCTTGGTCAAATGAGTGGAACTTGTCTGTATAGTAAGCATCGAAGCAGCAGGCTTCTGTCAGGCTTCTTTCCTATGGAGGCTAGCTTGGGACCATGCATGTGCTGCTTGCAATGAGAGCTGGGGGGGGGCATTATGTCAACTGAGTAGACTTTACAAACAGTGTGCACTCATGGTCAGTCTCAAGCAAGCCTCTGTAATTTCCCTACAGTAGATGGGTTCCATTTTTTGACAACTTTTGTGTTCTGACAGTGCTCCAATCTCCAAACTGTCAGAAAGCGGGGGAAGCCTGTAATGGAATAATGCAGTGACATGAAATGTAGTCAGCATGTGATACAGGAGTGGACAAACTGACAGTCACATCCCCCCCCAGTGTAGTCCCTGTCCTCCCATACCCACTGCTCAATTTTTTAAAAAAATTTACAAGCCCCCTTTTGACCCTTAAGGGCTGTGGGAGGCAATCTGTTTAGCACCTTAGCACCCCCACAAAGACGGTTTTACAGCTGGGGAACTTTTTCAGAACTGGAAGTGACTTCAGTTCACTTCTGGTTTTTTGAAACAAATTCCCTACTGGATCTAAATCATGTTGTGTGGTGTGGGTATATAAGAGAAAACATGGTGACCTAGAAGGGCATGAAAGGCCTTTAAAAATAGGACAGTGTGCCAGTGGGGGTGCATACATACCCCAGGAAATTGCCCACCTCTGATGTAATGCAACATAAAAGACAAACACATCTACCTGGAAAAGCATGATACAAAATTGTTGTTGTAGTAATATTAACAACAGAGTAATAACATATAATACAGAAGTGCACTATAAGGTGTCCTTACAACCAGATGAGTTATATGAATATGAGCATATTAAAAAATACTCTGGGTGCAAAATCTAGGAATTTATCAAAATAAAGATTGCCAGGCAGCACTCACAAGTCAGATTCATTTACTATGAATTTCTTTCGCTTGTGATTCAACTTTAAAACAACATTGGATAGAAAATATTTCTAGACCTCATTTTCTTCTCCTGAATCAAAAAATATAAAACTGCATTTGGTCAAAAATTGTAAGAGCACTGTCCTAAAGCATTAACTCATGCTTTGCTCCAATACACTCGCTGCCTCATAATCCAGTACCTCTGCTACCAACAATATCTGTGGAGTACCAATAATCTTTCCCCAGTGCTTCTTGAAAACTATGTAAAGAACTATCTTTTTCCAAACATCTCTGCTGTAGAAATAATAATGTTGTATTCTGTGAGTGGGAGCAAGTGATTATTTGTCCCTACACTAGACCACTGCTATCTGATGTACAGCCTGAAACATACTCATTTTAATTATTACCTTTACTACACACAAGGAGCTCTCACTTTATCCTCACAACAATTTTGTAAGGTAGATCAGGCTGAGAGATAATGATATTATCTACCACGAAAGATATTAATGATTATGAGACGGTTCTTTCTCTCCATTCCCGCATAGAAGCAATCAGCCTCACTACGCAGAACTCAAGTATTTCACATAACTTTCAAGGACGGCACAAGGGCACAATGTGTTCTTCCTCTTTTCCTACTGCTTTCTACCTTACCAAGTGCTACTGTCTTTTGGAGTTAATCATGTTTTCCTATATCATATCTCCAAAGCATGACAGTCTTTCCATTTAGTCATCTTAGCTTCAGGGAGGGTTCAGGACTGGTTTGCTCTAGGACCAATTTATTTCTCTATTCAGCAGTGCACAGTATCTGTGGAACTCTCCTCTAGCACCACATTCAAATGAATTGATTTTCTTTCTGTCAGTTTTCTTCACTGTCCAGCTTTCACAATCTTACATAAAAACTGGAAATACAATGGCATGGATAATCCTAACTTGAATATTCAATGATATATTCTTACACTTCAAGATCTTGTCTAGTTCCTTGATAGTTGTCCTTCCAAAGTTTAAGTCGTCTTCTGACTTCTTGACTACAGTCTCCATTCTGACTAATGACTGAGCCAAGGTATGGAATATCTTTAATTATTTCAGTCATCATCAACTTTAAAGTGATGTAAATAATCTGTGGTCACTATTTTTGCTTTCTTAATATTCAACTATAAACCTATCTTTGTACTTTCTTCCTTCACTCTCTTCAGTACCTGTTCCAAGTCTTTGCTATTTTCTGATAGTAGTATTATCTGCATATCTTAAACTTTTGATGTTCCTTCTTCTAATGTTCATGCATCCTTTCTCCAAGTGTAATCCTGCTTTATGTATGATATGTTCGTATACAAGCAAAACAGATAGTGTGATAAAATGTAGCCTTGTCTGACTTCCTTGCCAATTGGAAACCATTCTGTATTCTCTCCTAATGGTTGTCTCTTGTCCTGAGTACAGGTTATACATCAGGACAATCAAATGTTGTGGTACACCCACTTCTTTGAGAGCGATCCACAGTTTTTTGTGATCTATATGATCAAATCCTTTTGCTATAACCCATAAAAGCACAGGATTTCTTCTGAAATTCTTGGTGTGCTTCTTTATCCAACATAAGTTTCCAACATGATTCCTACTGCCTCTTTCTCCTCTGAACCCAGTTTGAACAGCTGGTGTTTCTCACTCCATAAATGGTAAGAGTCTTTGTTGTAGAATTTTAAGCATCATTATGCTCCCAAGGGAGATTTATTGCAATGGTCCTGTGGTTACTGCAATTGCTGGTGTCCTCTTTCTTGAGGATTGGAAAGTATATTGGGTGTTTCCAACCTGTGAGCCATTCTTTTATTTTCCATATTTGTAGACATATTTTAACTAGAATTTGAGCAGATTCTACCTCTGTTGCTTTAAGAATTTTGTTGGTATGTCATCTGTTGCTGGTGGTTTATTTCTTCTAAGAGCTTTGAGTGCAGCTTCCATTTCACTTTCTAAAACTGGAGGTCCATTTTCAAATGGTTCTTCCTTGAATGAATTTGTCAAGTTTTCACCTCTTTTATATAGTTCTTCCATGTATTGTTTCTGTTGTCTTTTTACTTCTTCTTGATCAGGCAGTGTGGTACCCTGCTGGTTGAAGAGCATCCCACTCTTGGTTTAATTTTCCCTTTGAATTCTCAGATCATGTGGAGGAGACCCTCTTGTTCTGCCATTATTGTTGTGGCCTTCTTTTTGTGTGTGTGTGTTGATTGTTGTAGAAGTTTTTTTGTCCCTGCACACAGGTCACTGAATAATTGCATTCAGGGCTCTGACTCTATTTCTGTCATCTTTTAGTTTCGCTTCTCATCTGTCCTTAACTGTTTGAAGAGTTTCATCTGTCATCCAGTGGGGCTTTTCCTTCTTTTTTTTCTTTTTCTAGAGATACTGTCTTTTCCCATTCTTCTCTCACAATGTCCCTGGCTTCAGTCCAGAATTCTTCAGGCCGATTAGACTTAAACAGTACAAATTTGTTTTTTACATTATATTTAAATTTAATGCGGATGTACTTCATGTTGTATTTTGGCATGATGGTTGAGAATGGAGCTTCTTGATCTTCTGTTTTCACTTCACCAGTCTATTTGATTTCTATATTGGCCACCAGGTAATGTCCATTTATACATCGTATCTTTGGTTGCTTGAAGAATGTGTTTGTGATTAACAACATGTTGTCCTTATAAAATTCAGTCAGTTCCTCTGTGGCTTCATTTCTTGATGCTGGGCCAAATTTTCTCACAACATTGATTTTGCCTTTTTTTTTTTTGGCATTCCAATCAACTATGATTGAGAAGAAGTCCTGTGTGTACAATTTCTTCCAGGGCTCCAACACAGAATCTTTCAATTTCTTCTCCTGCCTCTGTAGCTGGAGTGTAAGTTTTGATTATGGTTATATACTGATGAGTTTTCCCTGATCTCTTATTGATATTATTCTGTCAGATTTTGCATCATCTTTCCTTACTATTTATGTCACCCCATTTCTTCTTAGATTTTCATTTCCTGAGTAAAACACTGACTCAAAAACTCCCATTCCTGTCCACTCTAGTTCCCTCACCTGATTATTGCAATTTCTGTATGTTCCATGTCTTGTTTGACAATGCTTGCGTTCCCCTGATTCATGCTTCTCACATTCCATGTTCCTGTAAAACATACTTGGCAACTTTGGACTTTCTTTTTATCTCTGAGCATGTCAACAGCTGAATGTCCTTTCATCTTAAATCCTGTTGCATCATTAGCCACAGTGCTAGTCATACTTGTCCTCTGCTCTTCCCCAGCAGCTTGCTAAATGCTTTTTGCTATGTTTTCATAGACAAACATTCCTGAATGAAACTGGCTTGGAATTCTGTGAAGGAATGCTGCATCTACTGAGAAATTGGCAAGGATTTTAATGTATTGTTCTCTAAGAGGAATGTCCTCCATTTTGATTAATGTACATTTTTGTAAGAAAATATATTAAGAGTGTTGTTCACCTGTAATTACAGTGGGTGGCTTATTTTGGCAATATGCCCTAGCTCCTGGTTGCCAAGTTATGAATAATGCAGCGTTCCATAACCTAATTTCCATGTTCCCAGTTGAAAATTTGGACGAGGTTGCATGCAAGGGTGCGTGTCTGCAAAGCAGAGGCCCTCTGTGTCACAAATGCCTCTATTTTATACTTGCTTGCACAACTTGTTAATGCCACCAGATGCTTGCCAAGTTTGGAGTTATCTGTTGACTAATTTAATCTTCATGCAAAGCAAAAGTGCTGTGTTGTTCTAGCCCGCAGAGGAATCATTCTTCGTACACTTGCATGCTCTATCACAGTGGCATGGAAGGAAAGCTTACTGCCACAAGAAGGCATTCTGAGTTGCATTTAGCAAGGACCTGGTGAAGATTCCCCAAAGAATTTCTCTACAGAAGAATTCATTATGCTGCTTTCACATTCACATCCCCCTGCTGACAGGGAGCCCAAGAATATCTCTGTAGAAGCATAGACCGAGTACGGGAGTTGGCATTTGGCCTTTTCTGCCTTCAGGATTCACATGCCTGGCCCGATCAAACTGCAGACAGATGGCACCATCGATCAATGAAAACAGTAAGAAGCCTCCAAGTCAGCATGATTAGAGGCATCTGTGGAGTTGTGGAAGTCTCTCAGCCACTGGGAAGCATTTTTATTTATTTTAGAAAGAAGACAGGGAAAGGCTGAGCTTGCACCAAAATTCTAAGTGCACAATTTGAAAAATTATACTCGCACACAAAGGCTGGGAAACAGCTAAGCAAACTTGGCAAGCATCTGGTGACCAGAAGAGCCTATCCTCACATAGCTGGAGCAGGAATGGTATACTCATATTCTTTAGTCCCCTCTTTTGTTTTTAGAAGTAGAGGAGACATTTACTACACTACTGGACATTATTCAGAGACTTAAGTAACTGACAAGTTCACAAAATAATCAGGAATTAATTACAGGGGCAAGACAGTAGACCTGCTAAAAATCGGTTTTATAAACTTCTGCAGTTGAGTGCTGTACAAGGGAAAAACTGGCTGCTAAAAGAGTAAATCTAAAGATTAAAAAAAGTGAAGAAGAGCACAGGGGCTGGGATGGAGTGAGGCCTTATACTTCACAGTATTAGTATTAAAAAGACCAATACTATATTTAAAGCATTAAGTTGATTAAAAAAATAAACACTAACAATATCCCACTATTTGTTAGTTTAGGTAGCAAAAATTATGCCAGAGAGCAAAACAGGAATACAAAAGTCCATGGCTTCCTGAAGCATGTGCTTGTCATGCTAAACCAGAGGGCCTCTTACCCTGACTCATGAGTACAAGACAGCTGAAGACAGAGGAAAAGGGAGAAAAAAGTAGGAAGCTGTAACACAAGAGGTGTCAACAAGACTAAGTACTGGTAATCCTTTTTGCTCAATTTGTTTGAGTTGTGGCTGGGATAATGCAGAGAGATACACTCAGGTGCATCATTTAGCCATGGTTTAGTAATATGTGAAAATGTTCAACCCTGTGTATTCTACTCACTATGCTCATCCACTGGAATGGTCAGAAGGAGATTGGATGAATCCACCTTTGTATTCAACACTGTTTTCTTTCATTTCAATGAAGGCAAACTGTTTTTTTTTTAAAAAATAAAGTTTGCCCCACAATTCCAGGATCACATCATAGTTTAAATCAATTACTATTCGTCCTGGCTCAGATACAAAAACACTGCATGCAGTTAGTTAAGAAAAGAAACAGAATTCCTTCAGATTTCCTGATGGCACCACTGGGGAAAGGAAAGAGAAGAGACAGACTCACATAGGGAACATTAAGTTGTGGTTTAGTTGTAAGTTCAAACCAGGTGATACTAGCAGAGAATGCTGTTATGTGTTATGAGCTAGGTATATAGTTAGTCACAGAATGCTGGCCTAGATAAGCCTTTAGTTTTTCTAGCATAGCTATAATGTTCTTAGGACACAGAAATCCACAAAATCCAAGGAAGCTACTCATGCACTTGTCTAATCTTCTTTTATACAGTATTTAATGTTTAATTGTCATCCCCTACCACAAAATATGCAGGCAGTCTCCTAATGGGTGTGCAGAGTTGCTACCTAAAGTAGCTTGCTTTGTGGCTAATACTGATTATCTTCCTATGCTGCAAAAATGTATACCACCCACAAATTATATACAGAAGCTCCTGTTTCTTGGCACTATTCGCATTTCATAGAAAACACAATTGCTCCAAAGAGCTTCTACTCAATTTTACAACTGAGCAAAATTTCAGAAACACTCCCA
The DNA here is from genome assembly GCA_948474755.1 of Ctenosaura bakeri. Taxonomy (NCBI): domain Eukaryota; kingdom Metazoa; phylum Chordata; class Lepidosauria; order Squamata; family Iguanidae; genus Ctenosaura; species Ctenosaura bakeri. The sequence goes on along the minus strand of CAOLHI010001144.1, from coordinate 215,791 downwards.
GTTATAAATGAAGAATTTGTAACTGGGTTTGTTTTAGAGGAAGTGTTCCATTTTATAGTCGGGTTTTGCTTCTGGATGGACATGGCTCAGGCTCTTCAGGTTCAAATTAGTTCTTCAGGCGGAAGTTGTATTTTCTAAGCTCTGTTTCCCCTCACCTGTGGGCTAACTCTAATATTTCACAGAGAATCATCATCCATCTAACTGAAATACTCTCTAACGGCCCATCAGCCTTGCCTTCTCTTTCAAATAGCCCAGCTGAGCACTGCACAGACTGTGATTTTTTTCCCTTCTAAGATGTCTTACTCACTCCATAAGCTCCAGACTGACAGTCGAATTTCACACTGTGATAGCCCCCCATCGATTTTTCACTTGCAAGGAGCAACTCTACAAATTAAAGTTAACAGTATTGTTGAAACTTTGAAATAACTGAGAAGAGGGACAGAAAGATACCTGGATTACATCACTCTTACAAAGAATTCAACGTATATGAAAAGGAAGAGGAACATAGGGGGTAACAGCCATTCCAGACAATTAAAACACTTTTTTTAAGGGGGTTCCTTTGAATGAAAAAGGCTCTTGAAGTCCAGAACATGTCAAAGTACTGTTGCAAGTAAGGAGGAAGTTTTTTGTTTAGTTTTTAAAGTGAGGCTCAATCAAAATTTTTGCACTTCAGCAGTGCAATCTAAGAATGTTTGGTCTCTACAACAGTAATGAAATACAAATAAAACATGCAGAAAACAGTCTGGGACATGACCTGGGGAGTGCTGCTTGCAACCAGCAACTTGCCCATGTATACCTCTCACTGTTTTTACCAGGTCCTACAGACTATGGTCCATTGGTCACAGGTATCATGAAAGTGATCTAAACTGATTGCCACACTCCTGTCACCTAAGCTTTTAGGATCAGTGGAACATGCATTTAGGGACATTATGAAGCCACTGTTATTTGTAAGAGATTATGGCTACAACAAGAATCTGCTGGGAGCAGAGAGGCAGACGAAACATAGCTCTAGCACTCAGATGCTGGTCTGAATAGTTATAAACTGACCACAAAGAAGAGATGAGCATTAAGCTTTCCAAATTATTTTCCAAATTGGGTTAAAAAGAATTTTGAAGCTCACCACTCCTACATATCTATCCCCTCAATACTTCAACTCCATTCCTGTAAACTGGGGGTGAAGGAATCTTTGGCCCTTCAGATGTCAACTACTCTTATACCATTGGCCAGTCTGTCTAAAGCTAATGGGAACTGGATTTCTATATCTGGAAGGCCACTGGTTCCTCAGCTCTGCTATAAATCCTACTTATTGGTCAGGCCAATGATATTAGTGGTGTTCTAGTCATAAAAGGAAGAATATGTAAGAGGCCTCTTCCGTTCTCATCTATTATCTTGTGCATTACATCAGAGCTTCTCAGGCTTTCTGATATGGGGGACTGGCCATTACTTTTTCCACTATGACATGTACCAGCATTATATTGGCCCACTGGCTACAAATGCCTTTTTTCCTTCCTGGAAACTTGCCAGCAACCAGCAGCCCATGGTTTTGGGACTAGCAGTGGTCCATGGACCACCACTTTGAGTGGCATTTGTTTACATGATAGTGAATAAAATAGCCCAGCGGCCCCTGGGAAACACAGCTTTCACAAGAGCTAATGATAGTGTTAAGTGAGCCTTCTGGCCTATTGCTAGAAGGTATGAAAAAAAGGTGAAAGAGAGAGACTCTATCCCTTGAGGCTGAAGCACTGCTGCTGTAAATTGGGTTTAGGAGGAAAGGTTGAGAGAGATTAGCTTTGATTCAGAATTAAAATTGGGAGAAATTCCTTAAAGTATGTACAAACCAAAGCTAATGTAAGGTTTGGATGCTTGGCTTGTCAGTGGACATGAACATTTTCTCAGCCTGAATTCTCTGTCTTAGTGAGAAAGGGATTACCTTTCAGACTGAGAGAAAGAAGCTTCCCAGTGCTGCTGAAGATTCTGTTTCGAACTGACATATCTTGCCCTGAAAGTTGTTAGCAAGTATTCATGATCCTGGCTAACAGAGCTCTATATTCTGTACACAGAGTCACACATACTAAACAGGGCAATGGGAATTTTAAGATGTAGAACAGTGGTGTTTGTGCTATTATCAAATATTTATTTTTGACATGTTTCTGCTTTTTTCTTACTTTCCCCTATTTATCCCAAAACACTTATTGGACAAGTTTTTATTTATGGAGATGGGATGACTAAATTTATAGTAGCCAATTTTCTTCCTGCACTAAATATATACAAAAAAATGTAATTTTGTCCATGGATACTTATCAGCAACATTTAAAAGATCAACTTTAAAAACATATTTTGTACACTTCTGCAGAGGTTTAAACAGTAACTAAGATCACTAAGCATGGAAAATATACTCCCATCCCTTTTATCTATATTTTATATCAAAGCCATTTGATATGCGATTTGAAACAAAATAATTACAGAATGCACATATTTACTGAGAGCTGTATAGTTTACTATGTGTGTTGCATCTGGATAGCTTGCACATATCGAGTTTTACTGAATTCTGGCACAGGGCTACAGTGTGCAAAAACCAAACATAGGCCATTTCTGCACTACACTCTTATAGTGCAATTATTCTACTTTCAACATCCTATGGAATCCTGGGGTTTGCAGTTTAGGGAGGGGCCGATGGAAATGGCCATATAAACAGTTGAGGCTGGGTATTACGAGTGGTCAACCGAGGCTACAAAATGGGCTTTATATAAGGATGCTAAAAGAACAAAACAAAACAACCAGCAGGGACTCATCACTTGTTCTTTCTTTCTTTCTTATTTATTTATTTATTTGTTTGTTTGTTTGTTTGTTTGTATCCCGCCTCTCTATATGGATCAAGGTGGCGAACAACTTACAAATAGCATGTATTTCTATACATGCCGCCAACAAGCTGGGTACTCATTTTATCAACCTTCTTTCATAAATGGAACAACCTCTATTATACCTCATTCCATTTCTGAGTGCCCAGCAGAGCCACATACTTGTGTGTTGCTTTCCAGATGTTGCTGAACTGCAACTCCTATTAGCCACAGTAACTATAACAAGTGGTAAGGGATGATGGAGGCTGTAGTCCAGTAACATCTACACATTCCCCACTCCTGTACTGAACTGATTAGCTGCTTCAAGCTGCACAGACAGCAGCACTCCCCCTTGAACAACTTTCTCCTCCTTTCAGTAGAGGGAGTTATTTCTTGGTCGGATCCTTCTGTCAAAAGACTGGGAACTATGATGCACTTGTGAGATCTGTACATGTATCTGGGCAAATAGACATCTGGACTTAAATTATCTCCTGTAAACATTCCACATTTAAAAAGGCAAGGAATGGGATCTGAAGTTTAAATGAAATTAGAGAAGCCAAATTCTGCAGCATAAATCCTACACTGTATTACTGTGCTGACTATTCTTAGCTTTAACATTTGGAATAGATTTAAGAAAATAAAAAGAAACTCTTCATATGTGCATGCATGTGTGTTTGCATGTGAGTGCACGCACACACATACACACAAACTCACTGACCTCTTTCCTCTAAAACCTTCTTCTAAACCAAATAAGCACCTTGCCCAACCAACCATGAGGAGCATGAAGAAGATAATTATAAAGGGATTTAATGCTTGGCAAGTGCAAATTGCCAAGGCTCATGACAAAGGTGGTGCATACGCTTGCTAAACTGGCCCAGTGCCCTGGCTCTGCTCTTATGTAAGAGGTACAGCCAGAGCCGCATCCCAAATGAGATTTGTTTTACAGGGGAAAAAAAGTGTGTCCCTTTGCTCCTGGGAATGGCAGTCTGAGTCCCACCTCCCTCTAGTTTTGCTCTATTTCTGATTAATGATCTTGTCTGCCTGATTTATGACTCACCCTGACAGATTAGAGTTTCCCCTTCCCCCGTCCCCCTTCCCCCCACAACCTCAGAAGGCGCAGCCACACTCGGCTGAAAATATTAAAGAATTATTAAATAAACATTCATACGTCATGTCTCTTCCCATCCTGAGCTCATCCTAGTCAACACTCGCCAGCCCCAGCCTGTTTGCTTTTCATGCTGACAACAAACAGCTGGAGTGATTCATGGAGAGGCTGGCTACAATGTTTCATGTCATATATCATGCTAGCAGGGCTCCCTGCCCCAACAGAGATAAACTGATCAAGCACAACGGACTGGAATGAATTTATGACAACACAAAATTGAGGAAAACAAATGGGAGGTGACCCAGTGGGGCACTAACCCAGACTCTTTCCTTGGCCTGCAATCTAGTTTGGTGGCAGAAAGCAAAATTGAACATTGGCACTGTGAATTAAGAGGCTGGCTTCTTAACCCCAGAAAGCCTTGATTTCAAGATGGCACCACGCTATGTGGCTAGTGTCTTCGGGAAGAAAAAGTGAGGGGTTGTAGATTTTCAAGCCGGTAGATAGGTGGGCTAGTCTAGCAGAGCATCACTGTTAAGATTCAGGGGCCAGCACCACAGAAAGAAAAGCACCAAAAGGAACAGTTGATGAAGCCACATAGACACTGACAAGAGGAGGAAAATGCCACATCAAGCCATTTAATTTTAAAGCTGTCATAAAGTGGGGGGGGGTGGAGTGACGGGGGGGGAGAGGGGGAAGAGAGAGAGAGAGAGAGAAAGAAACTGTTCCCAGGAAGGAACTGTTTTAGGCCTTAGAACAAAATACAGCACATTTAGATTCCAAAGTGGAAGGTCCATGGCAGAGACTCCAAGCTGAAGTTCAAGAGTCATAAACTGCTCATATCCAGTTCAGTTTTTAGGAACTGCAGCCTTACATATTTCCAGGAGACTTGATTCTGCTTTATCTCCATGCACTCAGATATTGAAGGAGATACATCCCCACTGTAGAGTACCATGAAAGGATTCAGCCTCTGGCATTTTCAGGTAGGGCTGGGAAAGGCCTCTACCTGAAACCCTAGAGAATCACCATAAGGCAGCACAGATAACACTAAGCTAGTTGTACAGATGGGCTTTATAATTTGTCTTTTTGTCTGTTATCAAAGCTTTGTTTCTGGCTTCCTACTCTACCCTTGCAGTTAATGCAAACTGACTAGATCTATGTGCTGAACCTTAAATGAACTCTTGTCTTGTTGGAATCATTGGACTCACTTCAAACATTTGCTTTCATCAGCAGGGGCCCTTTCACACTATACAATTACAGTGCAATATTTTACTTTAACTACCATGGCAACATGCTAAGAAATCTTGGGGTTTGCCATTTAGGGAGCTGCATCTAAAACTCTCAGCCAGAAAGTTCATGTGCCTCAAGTACAAACTACAAACCTCAAGATTTCATCAGATGTTGCTATGGCAGTTAAAGTAGAGTTGTTATTGTTGTTGTTGTTATGTATCTTCAAATCAATTCTGACTTATATAACTATCTCATAGGATATTCTTGGCAAGAATTATTCAGAAGAGATTTACCACTGTCTCTCTTTTAGGCTCTGAGCATGTGACTTGGTGAAGGTCACACAGTGAGTTTCTATGGCTGAGTGAGGATTTGAACCCTAGTCTCTTAGTCTAGCACTCAAACTGCTTCACTATGCCAGCTTAAAATATACTCAGTTTTAGAAATCATGGCTTCTTTCACATACAACAAAGAATGAGAGAAAGCCTTCATTTGCTCTGTTGTCAGAATGCCCAGTTCAGATGTAACAATAAACCATGGTTAGTTATTTTGACTGAAATAGGCTAATGGCATGTTGTCACATGAATTTCAAACTCAAACTAGGAGAGATGAGCTCTGTGGGAAACTGGCATAGATCTAAGAGTATACAAAAGTGGGACAGTCAAATCTCTCTCTCTCTCTCATCAAAGCAAGTTGCTTGGCATGCAAGGGATTCAACTACAAGAACTGTGAAGCACATATTCCATTAACTTTCAACCCAAGTACATTAGCTATGTGCCAAAACAAGGACAGTTTACTGTATTGTATTAGCTAATTAAAAAGATACTCTCCATGCCCAGACTTTGTTTTGGAAAGGAAGAGAAAATGAATGTCATTCTTATAAAAGTAGGATCAATAAAGAGAATCACTGCTAACTCCATTAACCATTGTTCTAAATGGACAGCCCAGCTGACACAGGTGATAAACCATGTGCTTCTAAATACTTTTTAAAATGCTAATCAGACGTTACATGGAGCTTAACACACTAATCAATAAGGCCTAGATTTAAAAGCAAAAATTAAAGTTATGAACAGAAGGAAGTGATCCCGCAGAGTGCTTGCCACAAGCACCACCCAAAACAAGAAAAATGAAACCAATTTAGCTCCAGATTAAGAACCAGGAACTAGAGATGAATCAATTTAGCTAGCTGGGCTGGGTCACCATATATCATGCCTTGGCAGTGCAGGTTGAAGCAGCTAGACAGTATGAATAAAAAAACACCTTCCTTTTGTCAGGCCCCAAGGTCTGATCCCAGTTATCAATTAACTTAACAGAGCCACCTCTTCCCACACAGCATTTTAGCTCCTTAACCATCACGACACAAACTATTTATCACATAGAAATCCCTGAGGAGTAAGGAAAGGACAGCACAGCTGGAACCTTTGTTTCTAAACATCCTTGTTTTCTTTCCCTGTGGAAGTCAGGGGCCTCTAACTAAAAGGCAGAGACCACTTTCTACAAGAGACTTCTTATCAACTAAGCTAAAAATTTTATCTAGTGCCAAGAAATGGCAATTTGCATTTACCTTCTTTCTGAAAGTAATGGAGGCTGACTGAGAGCCAAAGTGCAATTTTTGACTTTGGGAGTCAAGAGAGTTTTAAATGCTCCATGACTTGCCACAAGCAGGGAACAGAGACATATTTCATAACACAGAATTACAGCATGAAGCATTTGGGGAAAGTTAGGGGTTCCACAAGATGCATGGAATGAAGGTTTTTAAATAATCTAATCAAGAAGATGATGTCAATTCATCATTTGGACAAGTGTTTTGGAAAATGTCAAATCTTATTCTAAAAGATGCAGAGCAAAAATACTAGGGAATCACAAATTAATGCAATTGATAGAGACTACCGGACAAGACTAAATTCTCCTATCCCTATGGAAGATGGCATCAGCACCTTGTCGCATACAGAATGAAAAAATGGCAAACCTGAGTTCTGTTAATCCAAAAAAAGCCAGTACATGTTAAGACAACTAAATCAAACCGCATGCGTGCCTCACTGTGCCACAATCCCCCAACCAACATACCCCTCTCTGAATTTCTGTATCTGATGTCTAAGAAGTCCTATAATCCTAGTCTTGAATTCCTTGGTACACAAAATGAAGGAGGCTGAGACAGGCAAAGACGTCTTGATGCACCAAATCTGGTTGGAATTGTTCACCTAGAAAAGCAGGATTTAGAAGGCCCACATAACTTAGAATTTTACTCTACCTCAAGTAGTCTATTCTAATGTCACACTCCTCATGACAAGGCTCAGGTAACTGGCAACTCCCAGTCCCTCCAACTGATACTCCTGCTTCCCACTTTCATTGTTATTTGCATTCTCTCTCCCTCTCTCTTTTTGCAGTTGCTCTTCATTCTGAGCAAGGGCCCCCTCACCTTACTGCGATATCTGTTTTGGTAGTAGGCTGGCTGAGATGTGGGCTACATGAAATCTTCAAGGTGGGGCCTGTCAAGAGTAAAGTGGCTGGGGAAGGGAGAAGAATATTCATTGTTGTGTGCCTTTGAGTTTTTCTGACTTATGGTGACTCTAAGGTGAACTTATCACGGAGGTCTCTTGGCAAGATTTTTCATGGGGGGGCATTGTCTCTACCTTCCTCTAAGGCTGGGAGAGTGTGACTTGCCCAAGGTCACCCAGTGGGTTTCCATGGTTGAGTGGGGATTCAAACCCTGGTCTACAGAGCTATAGACCAATGCTCAAATCACTACACCACACCGGCTCTTGTGAAGAATACAGCAGCAGTCAAACAGTGAGGAAGGAATGCAAGTGAGCCAAGGCATTTGGTAATCAAAGATGTGCACTGCGCAACAGCTGGAGGAGTAAGTTTGGGTAAGGTTTTTCAGGGTCAGTGCCTGGAGCCAAAGTGTATCTTACACTGAAGCAAGGAAGATCTTGTCCTAGTGGATACTGCCCTCTCTACCTCATGTTCAGTTCTATATATATTGTTGGAAATCAGCAGTGTGGTATGCCTCACCAAGGCACTTTCATCTGTAGTCTATTTCCAGATCCCCTGATCTTTCTCACATTTTTGTGATGGGCTGCCTTTGGAGAAGCTGAATACTATTACTTGGGTCATATGTAACACACTATACACAGTCTCTGTGCAGCACTTATACTCACAAGTGCTCAGGCCACTAATTATCTACATTAGTTTTTAGGATATTTCTAACCTGAAAAGTTGAATTTTATCTACACCAACCACAAGGAGCACATAAGAAATGACCCAAGATATTACATTACATAGCACAGCCTGGTTCTAATCAGACAGTGTAGCACATCCCAGCATTTTTGACTCCTCACTTTCCCATTGGTTTATTTCCAAAGTTTGGTGATCCAAAATGAACACCCTGTCTCATGCGATCAATGGAAATGAAGGTTGACATACTCTCAATCTGTTTCGGGGGGCAGCCTAACAAGCAAGCCTTCTGAAAAGTAACATATTCCGGGGAAAGGAAAGGATAGCATGTTAATGCCATAGAAAATTTAAGACATGAAGAAGTCTGCCACCATCCATCTAAAGCCAAGAATTTGCACCAAAGACATGAAACATAAAATCATTCTTCCACTTCAGAGTCAACAATTTTCCTCCTATAGAAAGGTACATCCCAATGAAAAAAAGAAAAACAAAAGAATATGGAAGAAACTCAACTGATTTTCAGTTAGGTGGCGAGCTAATACTATGAATTGAAATTGAAAATATTTTCACCTGAGAAATAGCTAGAAGGATACCAATAAAGGTAGTATCATGTACTGTGTTGCCCCTCTGCTATTACGTTTCTGGCAATTTCTCATTCCATCCTTACCAAAGAATAGATACTCACTTCTCTATGTCACTGTTCTTGCAGGTCTTTTGCATAGGCTCCTGTTTACTACTCTCCCCATTACTTGTTGATGGCATTTCTGTAAAGAAAAGGAAGAGCCCAGGATTTATTCACATACTTGTTGCGTGAGACAGGAAGATGTGTTAACTGTTCCAATGTTGGTTCCCCAGAGAAAATTGCCAAGAATGTGCAGTTCCCAACCTTGCTGAAGAATCTAAATGACAGGTGTTGCAGAATTATTCAAGACGTGTTAAAGACTAGCCAGTACAGCAGACTTGCAGCTGTTAAGGTCATGGTCAATCTATCAAATTACCTTTTCCTGTGCAATGGTAACTGGGCACCTAGAACTAAAGCACCTAGTTACTTAAAAGACTACATTTTAGTTTTTAGACAGAGCATGACTGCAACTAGTAATTCTGGTGATACAGATTCAGCAAACAGCCTCCACATGCAATTTGCTTCTTGATAATTTTGCCAACTGCAGTTAGGATGCTTGGCATCTATTCAGGAGGCCATCTGAAGAAATGTGTGTTTACAGGCCAGATGGTTACCTACTCAATACAAATCATGAAGTCATCTCAGGTCCATAATCAAAACAGGCCAAACAAAGGCCCAAAAGTTACCTATAAGCCTTTTTAAAACCATTATAGACAAACCATATGGGAAGAATATTACAGGGAAACGAGGACCAGAATCTCTTTGGACCTAAATTGAAACTGAACTTTACTTGCACATAGCTTATCCCAAATACATTATATTTAACATTTCACCATCATGAAGAAACGCAAATAGAACAACAAAGCAAATATTAAGATGATTATTGTCAGACTTACTTAAAAATGCCCCCTTACTCTAAATACAGAATACTTTCCCCATCAAGATACTCTATTTGTCTTTGGATGTTTACTGAAATATAAAAGCATTGCAGGGAATTTCAACATTACTTTGTACTAGCATGTCATCTTTTCTTAAGAGGGGTTATATGCACACCAGTGGAGAACTAGTACTAAGAGTTAGATTTCAGTTCTCAATAACACAACCTACTACAAAATACTGTTGTGATATTAAAGAGGTACACTGCCTCAAACTTTATTCAAGTAATAAAATAGGAATATATTCTATTCCATCTATTTGTCTATCCATCTATCTAGAACTGTAATCTGCTCTTTAACAATAACGCAAAAAATAAAATAAAAAGGCAAACGTAAAAAAGTTGAATAAAAATATAAGAAGCAATAGGAAAACACAGTCAAATTAAAGCAATGTATTAAAAAGGTAAAAAACTGGATGGCTTTGGAAAATAAAACATCTTCAGCTGATGCTCTAGTTATGATCACATTCATAGCTGAGTGAACCTCCAACTTTAAAGTATCACAACTGTAGAGTCCTTATCAGGCATTATCACTTACTCTTGAAAGTGAACAAATCTGAAGAAGGGAAAGCCTTAATACTTAAGAAGATTCCTGTCATAGTATGAATAAATACTGGAACACTGGGCAATAGAGTCCTGAATTGCCAGGATTCTGAAACAAATGGAAAGGTTTTACATTCTTCAAATGGTGCTTTAAGTCTATACTGGGCTAGCCATGATTACTGAAAGCCAGAAATTATATCTTAATTTTAATTTTAATGCTGATCACGCCACTCTGGGGACATTTAATATAAAACCTCATCTCCTCCTTAAGTTATTTTATAGTTTTAGCTAAACTTCCATTCTCTTGTTGGAAAGCAAAGGGAATACCAGTACTCATCTCCACAAGCACAAATTACAGTGCTGCAAATATTCTCTAGCCAAAGCCCAATCGTTGGAAGACACTTTATTTCAGTACTTCAGATGCCTGTTGTTGTGTACAAGAGTTATTCAGGAAAAACAAAATGCTGCCATACGAATAACATCAAAACTGTACCCTGAAGCACTCATTATTGTCCTCCAAGTGCCCATCTGACCCAGCTATAGACCTGCCAAATACGTATTCTGTACTCACCATCACTTGCCCATTTAGAGAATTCTGGGGTTATCCGAGTACTAGGCGTGCCGCCACTGCGGGGGAGAGGGAGGGACAAAAAGAAACAGTGGTGAAAAGTATGACATAGGAAAATTGCTTGGCATACTGTCTACTTATCAAATGTAAGGATTTATCATTTACATGGCATTTAAAAATCTATTTGGTTTAACCCTAAAACAAATACATGACACAGCTTTATTGCCATTTTACTGGAAACTGAGTAAAACATTTATGAAGCCACATAATAAATCCTTGATAGAAGCGAGACTTGACCTCCTATCTCCCAAATCCATCTTACTGTATAATCCTAAAACCATCCAGTTTATGGGTGCTACTCTATTTCCATGGCTTCCAGTATGACATAGCATAGTCCTCTGCAGCTGAAAAGTTGTTGTGTAACATGACGTAGTAGGCAGACCTTTGGAAATACAAAGTTATATACGCCCCCTCTTCTACTATGCCTGTTAAAACTGTGTCCTACCATAGTGTAACAATACAGTTTAATAGAGATTTGTGGAAGAAACATTCATCCCCCACCATGGATGACAGTTTCCCTAGTTTTCTTTTACTAAGTGTTAGATAAATGAGAGAATAGAAAGAAGTACAGCATTTGCAACATGATACATTTCAGTGAATTCAAGTATGGCCAGCACAATGCTAGATTCCTGAGTGCAGATTCCATCAATGTTCCAGCACCTGTATTGATTACTAATAATCAATGCAGGTGCTGAATGCAAAATTCTCCCTTTGACCTGTATGGTTTCAGCCTTTCAGATTTCAGAGTCCAGCTCTCTCCTATTTCCAGTCCCAGTATTTAAGACTGCAGTCCTCCCTTCACATTGTAGGTTTGACCTTCACAAATCTAATAATTTGCGAGTATGCGTGCCCTCCCCCCATTCCCATGCATTTTGCCCCAGCACAGAGAACTCGTGCCAAAGAAAAACAGAAGGGAATTGGGGGGTGGGAGAAGTCTCATGTGAGCTTTCCTATTTCCCCTTCTGGAGCTCTCGTCTTCCACTTCCCATGCAAAACGGAAGGGAATGGGGTGGGGGAAAGCTTGCGCAAGCCTTCCTTTGCTCCTCTGGAGCTCCACCCTTCCCCTTCCCATGCAAAAAAGGGAAGGGAACAGGTTGTGGGAGAAGGCTCGTGTGAGCCTTCCTTTCCCCTGCAGAGCTCCCCACTTCCTCTTCCCATGAAAAATGGAATGGAATGAGGTGGAGGAAGGCTCGCGTGAGTTCTCTGTGCCAGAGTAAAATACATAGGAATAGGAGGAGGAGTTCTAGAGGGGAAAAGGAAGGCTTGCATGAACCTTCCCTCACCACCCATTCTCTTCTGTTTTGCATAGGAAGGGGAAGGAGGAAGCTCCAGAGAGGGAAAGGAAGGCTCATGCGAGCCTCCCCCAATCCCCTTCCATTTTGCATGGGAATGAGAAGGGGGAAACCCCAGAAGGGAATGGGAAGGGGAGTGGGGGGAAGTTGTTTTCAGTTTTTCCACTTTCACAAGGGTTCTTCTGCACCCCAAACCTTCACAAAAGTGGAGGGGCCACTGTATATATCAAGCTCAAGGGAAGAGATGTTTTCCATTTCTCCCTACAATTGTGGAACTTCCATCCCAGTAAGATGGAATAGAGCTTTTTTTTTAAGTACCACTGGAAGATTTTCTTGAGTTTTAACAACTAAGTTTAAAAGCATGCCTAGAGAAAATGTCAGTTTTATTTATTTTTTAAAAAAGCTCAGGAAACTTTGATTACTACAGTAACCATGGGTTTGTCTCAATATATTGCTGGTCTGACTCATGTGGCAGGGGATAGCCTCGCTCAGGTTAGTGCTGAGGAGCACAGAGTTGGTGATCTGCTTTTGCTTTTTTAGGGGGAGGTCCAGCCTACTCCCCTGACTTCCTGCTATGGTCACATAATTTCCTATTGAAGTTTAGTTTGGCAAAAAGAGACCCACTTTGGTCTGGCATTTCAGTTAAGGCCCTATCTTCACTGTGAAATGCTGAGAAAGCCAATGCACACTTGGCCCTAGCACCTATTTCTAGTACTGTGAAGCTCACAAATCCACATGTTTTACAAAGACTTACAAGTAATGAAACAGGATGGATAACAGCTAGATTACTGGTGGCACAGATTGCAGAGCAAGTATATTCAAATGCTGGCTATAACTCTTTGTGTTGTGGCTATTATGTGGCTAGGTGGTTGGCAAAAAGGTAATCCCTTGACTCTTTTACAGTGGTCCCTCCACTTTTGTGAGGGTTCAGGGCACAGAATCCTCAAAAAAGTGGGAACCCCCCCGAATAACTCCCCCCTGCAATCCCACTCCCACTCCCTTCCAGGGTTCCTCCACTTCCTTGCCTGTTGCCTCGATGCAGGTTCTCAGGGACGGGCCCAGAGGCAAGGGAATGGGAGGAGGGAGCTCAGAAGGGGAGAAGAAGACACAAATGTGCCCCCCCATTTCCTTTTGTCTGGGTACTTACTTTCCTTTCTGTGCCCAGCAAAACACAAGGATATGGGGGGAGGAGAATAGGAGGGAGGCACGTGCACGCCTCACAAATAATCAAATTTGTGAAAGTCAAATCCATGAGTGTGGAGGGAGGAATGTACACTGCCCAGCAGTGTATTTGCAAGTGATGAAGACCCTGTTGGAATCAAGTTCAGAGTGACCAGGAATGAAATGTTTGGTTACTTGCTACACCAAATTTGCTAGACACTTTGTGGAGAAATATGCTTGTATTCACTCAGAAACTGATACCACAGCTATTGCAATGTCTGGGGAAATGGACAGTTCTTCATTTGGTCTGGTTTCTTAGGATCAGTTTCAGTTGTCACAGGCTGATGGTGAGGACAAGATACATGAATCAATCTATGCTACTACATAGAAGCTTGATCCCTGCCATCTTGGCTGATAAGGTCTAGCAGAGGTGGATTGACTGGGTGAATCCAAGGGGTAACAAATGTCTCTCTGTTGGGTGGTGCTGTAGCACTGAAAGAGGCTGTTGTCCACCCTCTCCTGAAGGAGATCTGAACTGAGAGATATGTGACAACTACTGCCCCATTGCTAATAACCTTTTAATGGTAAGATGCTCAAGGATATGGTGGCTAGGCCATTTTGCATGTTTGTGGAGAAAATGGATTACCTGAACCCATACCAGTTCAGCTTCAGGCCAGGGTGCAGTGCTAAGACAGCCTTGGTTGCCCTGGCTGAAAACCTACTCCGAGTAAAAGGAAGAATGCTATGCTGTTGGTCTTCCTATACCTCCCTGAAGCTTTTTTTAAAAATAGACTAGTAATTTTGAAAACAATTTATTTGGATGGGAGTTCAACACCACTCTAGTTATACAAGCTAATTTAACCTCATTCATTAATGGATTTTTTAAAAACTATGCATATATACACTAGGACTTGGAATTTTTTTTAAAAAATAATAAAACTGCTTTCTTTAATATTGCAAGTATTTTAGCATTGTAACACTTTTAATAGTAGTAGAATACTCCACAAACCTGCGTGGAAGGCAACAGTCACCAAACAATTTTCCCCCTCTCTACCACCAGCAAATAGCAGACACTGGCTGAAATGCAACTGCTAGTCTCAGCCAGAGTTGACACAATGAATCAATGGGATTCCATGGAGTCTGCTACAGAATGGACTGGTAACCAATTTTCTGAGAAAACCATTTGCTCTCTGGGCAGTATGCACATATGCCAGGATAATCTGTCAAGGTTAAAAATGGGTTATGCTAGCTTTCCAACTTGCCCCTTGTACAGATCTGGTTGTTTTACTCACCTGGCTCTGCATAATGGAAGTACCATGCTACAGTGGATTTGCTCTTGCTTACAGGACCGTTTCCAAAGAATGATACTGGTGAACTCCTGTTCAGCTCCACAGCTATTAAACTGTGGTGTGCCAAAGGTTTCCATCCTATCCCCAATGCTAGGTAATATCTATATAAAGCCACCAGCTGAGATCAGTAGGAGTTCTGACATTAGATGACATCACGATGCTGATGATACTCAGCTCTACTTCTTGTCACTGGGAGTCAGTTGGGGCTGTGTAATCCCTAGATGCTGTAATGGACTGAATGAAGGCCACTAAACTGAAGTTAAATCCTGGTAAGATGGAATTTCTATGGACAGACAGTTCCTAGAACTCTGGATTGGTAGTTCCTGGGGCCAACTGGTCTGCCAGCCATGGCATTTCCTGGACAGGGATAACCTAACCACAGTAGGTTAGATTACTACACTCTACATTGGGCTCTTGCTGAAGTCAACTTGGAAGCTGCAGTTAACATAAAATGGAGAAGCTAGAGTGCTGACCAGAGTGTCACACAGATGCCAATACAACATTAGTTTTAAAGTAACTGAACTGGTCTGATTTCAAAATCCTTGTGATGACCTTCAAAACCGTGAACAATTTGGGACCTCATCAACTGAAGAGGTATTTTTTTCAGTGTATGTCCGTCCAAGCGCTGACAGCTACAGGAGAAGCCCTTATTGCCTTACTAGGGGGATCAACACATTGGGGGAAGAAGACTTTCTCTAGTGTGGAAGCCAAGTTGAAGAATGTCCTTCTTTTGGAGGCCTGATTGGTCCTGGCACTGGCTTCATTCTGGTGTCAGGTAAAACAATGGCTTTTTATTAAAGCCTTTAGGTCTAACTGATTCCATCCAAATATTTATGTGTGCATGGTTTAAAGTGTTTTAACTTATTTAACTGTTCAATATGCTTTTAGTCTGTTCAAGTTATTCTCTACTGTTTTAAATTATTTCAACTGATTTTGATGGTATGCCATCCTAAGATCCAGTGATACTCTAAATGCCAGTACATATACACACATACACACGCACGCACACAATATTTATATAGCTGATTTTACTGAATTTAAATTATTGTTACCACTCACAATTTAAGAACTTGAAAAAAATAAATAAGCAAGATTTTCACTGCCTTTAAAAATCAAATATTAGTCACTGGCCATTCAAATTATTGAATAACTACCTGAGGCAGACAGGTGATTCTATGGTGTGAAACTAGATTTCAGGCCACAACTTGCAACAAGCTAAGCACTAGGAAAACTTCATTTCATTGCTCTATCAATCTCTACAACCTTGACCTCCAAGACTCACTCAGTCTACGAGACTGGAGCAATGTAAGCACTGTTTCCACATAGGGCAGAGGGCTTGAAAAACCAATCCATTTCTTAGCTCCCTGTTAACACCCATTCAGCTATTTGCCTGAAGTGCTTTCTAGAGGCTTCCACATGGAAACCTCTGTTGAATTCCAGCTGACATCTCACAGTAGTCCAAAATACAGAATCGACTACTATAAGAACCATGGGCTACTAAGGTTACCCCCGTCAAATAATATACAGATACTAGCAGAAACCAAAATGTTCTGAGATTGTGCTTGTTCTGCTGGTGCTCTGAGCACATGCAGCTGCTTCCAGGCCTTTGAAAAAATTGCTCTCAGAGGAATTATTAGCATACTAACATCCAAATCTAGTCTTTCAACCTATAAAACAGAACAAGTCAGACAACTTCTTAAAAGAGTGCCTAAACTGCAAAAAGGGGTAGATGAAAATGAACAGCTCTGAAAGTGAATCCTATAGATTGTAGATTTAGAACTACAGGGTAGTTGTCTTCTGGAAAGAGTTAATATGCCCTTCATTATATAGTTCCACTACTTAGTTAAAACTTTCTCTTGCTTTTCTGAGGTGTGTGTTTATTTGCACTAAGGCATTTTAAGTTGTGCTTCTACTGTATGACTAATAGTTTTTCAGAAAAAAGTGTTTCCTTCAGACCCATATCGTTATAAACATGCTAAAAAATAAAATGGAAATAATCCATGTTTTACTAATCCAGTGAATACTGTATACAACTGCTGATATATATCTTGATATCATTTGAAGCAATAACAAGATCTGCTTTATTGTACTCTTGCCTCACAGACCACCAGTTAGAAATCTCATACAGAAAGTGGACATGTATATATTTATTCCTAAAAACTTCTAACATTTGCTTCAGTCTTGAAAGCATGCATCTCCAAATCTCAGGTGACCAAAAAACTGACTGAAGGGGTAGAAAAAGTACATGATAAAAGGGCAGACACCATAAGGAACTATGTATGGGGCATCTGATATTCAAATCACTCTATGTAACCTATAGAAAGTTAAAGATATGTAACTGTTCAGATCTATGAGATTAATCCTTGAACCATGCACTTGTCTCACTGCCATCAGCAGGACATACAATGGCCATAGAAGCATTATTATTACTCCCACCTCTTTTCCTTTGCTTATTTACATTTATAATATTTCTTATGTCTTGCTCAAAAATTCAGAATTCAGATGCTGCCAAAAATTCCACATACTGCAACTCACAGACCCTGCTATTAAACTGTATTACAATTTCTATGTTATACATCTACTTGATATTTTCACCGATCTCTCTAATGGGAGAATGGAGGGGTGTTTTGGTAGCGTAGAAGGCCCCAAATACAGTCATCCCTCCACATTCACAGTTTTGACATTTGCAAATTTGATTATTTGTGCTTGCCTCCCCTCACTTATCTTTCTCCCATTACCTTGCATTCCTCACCCCAGGCTTATGAGGCTTGTGTTTAAAATGGACATTTTTTTCCTTTTGGGTGAGTGAAGCCCCTGCTACTGCTGGAGGCACATGGCTGCAGATTCTGCTGTGTAATGGCTGCTGATTGGTCAGGTTCTCTCTTTGCGCCTACCTCTCCCCTCTGGCAGGAATCTCCTTTCTCAAGATGGTGACCAGAAGTAGCTAGAATGCCAGAACTCAGCACTCCACTCTTCTCCATCTTAGAGGAAAGTACCAATAAGCCCTTTACTGTTCTGCACCTAGAACCTTTGCGAATGTTGAGGGGCCACTGCAGTAGGCTCAAAGTCCTCTTAAAACTGAAAATTTGTGAGAGAAAGACAGCAGAAGCAAAACTGCCTCTTTGGCAGTTTTGACATAAATGTGGCCAGTTGGACATTTACTACTTACCATTTTATAAATGGGTAGTGGTCTTCTTCTAATGTGCCAGCTTCACAAGTTTTCTCTGTCTTGTCCTTGTGTCTTACACTGAACTAAAAAGGTATACAGCCTGAAAAGTCCTCTGATGTAGCACACCATTCTCCACTCCCATACAATACTTTTAAAAAGACACTTACTTTAAGACTGCACCTCTAAGTGCTTCTCTTTCTTTGGCTTCACCTGGTTCTTCCCCAGTGCATGGAATAATATCTGCCTCTGTATATCTGAGCACGGAGAGTTAAGGAGAGCACAGGCTGATATATGCTTCATCGTTCCACTTTAGTGTTTATTTCAAGTTATCAAGGTAGAGTGACCAAAATAATCTATGAGGTATGACATACAGAAGCAATGGAATGTGCAATTGCAACTGCACTACACAGTCCTTAAAAAAAACATAATTTGACATACTGAACACTAACTTTCAAAGTGTACTTGAAATGTCAAGATGAACACATGAAAAACAAACATCTGTCTGATAAGAACACATTCATCTGAAAGAAGAACAAAGGGAAACTGCATCCCCTCAGCAAGGAAAAGCAGATGAAGAATGCTGCTACAGAATAACTGAAAGCAAAATGGTTAATTAAACAACTCCAATCACCACTCATCCTGACTGCATAATTTTTTTGTGTTTTACTAGAACCCCTAAAATCCCTACTTCCACCAATCTGAACTGGTGCTAGAGACATATGCTTAGAATTAAAGATGAGAGATAAATTATTTTTGAGTATCAGAATTCAATAGACCTTTCAGTGCTCTCACACAAAAATATACCCCAAACTTTCTTGATTTCAGGCTTTGACTGTAGGACAAAACAAGAGTAATTTGCAGCTATTATTAAAAGGAATGGGAGTCAGAAATCCTGGACAATCTATTGTAAATCAACCTGAGATTGATCAGTAGATACTGGTGTACACTCTGCTCACCAGTGATTTAGAGTACATGCAACCTGTGTACTGCTCTCCTAACTCCTAGGAACTAAGAGAATTAAAATCTGTGCATGTTATCAGGAGAACAGCAAGGATTTAAGCGGCTCAGCAAAGCCACAGCCTCACAGTGGGGGTCTAGGACATGTAGAAAATGATACTGTGGTTTTCCGTATTCCAGTGTGTCATCTCCATCCACATCAAGATCAGCATCACTGTCTGGATTCTCTTTGCCACTGCACATGACAAACCCGGATCCTAGAAAAAAAGAAAATATATGGAGTATATATAACTATACTGAACTCCAAGCAGAGAAATAAAGAAGTTTGGGATAGGAGAAGACTGGGAGAGAAACAGCATAGGTTTGCAACAGTACCCTTCTTTAAGACAGTGGTTCACAGACTATCTGATGTGGGGATCAGCAATTAATTCTCTATCAATGTGCCAGAGACTGTCATCATAATTGTTCCCATTAGCTAAAACTGTTTTTCTTTCTTGGCAACTGATAATCAATCAATGGCTTGGGGGCTGGCACTGGTACAGGGACCACAACTTTGAGTAGCACTGCTATGGGGCAGAGGTGGCAAAGCACATCTCCCAGTGCCATTTTTATAGCCTCCAGGAGTATTTTTTGGCCTCAAAATATCCCCAAATTCCTTGTAGGGGGCATTTCTGCCACATTTTTTGCCTTCCCCTGGCCATTTTAGGCCCAGGAGTGTTTTAAAAAGCAAGAAGTGAACAGAAGGTGAGCCCTTGGTTACTTCTTGTAAAAGAGGCCTCTTCTGGGCCTAAAATGATCCCAGGAGGGGCTCTCTAAACATGGCAAAAATGCCCCTCACAATTCCCTGCAGGCACTTGGGGGCAAAAAACAATTAGGTTTTTTTGGCGTGGGGTGTGTCAGATGTGCAGCCCTCCAATGTCTCCTGGGAGGCTAATGAAGCCCACTAGTGTCTAACAGCTGCTGATCCCTGCTTTAGGTTCATTTTGGCAAAGGCTTGGATGCAGATTATACTTGGTTTCATGTAATAATACTGGCAGCAATTATTTGAAGTGTAGTGAAGTTTGAAAAGAGAACAGAAGTTTTTCTATATTTTAATTTATGAAAAATAAGTTTTAATATAATTCCTTCCTTTTCAAAAACCTAGTAGGGACACAGGAAATTGTGGGGAATAACAAGTCTCTCAGACATTGAAACCAGCATCATGCAACGGTAAATAAGTGCAACTCAAGCAAGTGATTTATTGGATTTATTGGGGCAAGCAGCAGAGACTAAACATAAAGAAATATTGAGGTACAGCACAGGAAAAATGTAGCCTAGACTAGTTCAATTTGGAATAATTCCCTATATTCCAAATGCAGAGGAGGGCAAGTGAGAAATAGGGGTTCACTACACATATTGAACTGACATCTAATGCAGAATGCTTGGGTTTTCAGAAAGGAAACAGGTTCCAGGTATTATCACCACTTCTATTCATAATCTTTCATCATTTCACAAAATGAAAATGTCAACCTCCCTGCACACCAACATTAAATCTGACTATATCAGAAAGATTTTAATGAGCAAAGAGCAAGGGGGACCAAGGCGCAGTATGATGGAAGCGCTTGAAAGAAAGGAATGCATTTAATATCAAGATGGCAAGGGCAAACAGTCAATAATATATTATATAGAACGCCCCTGCCCCAAATTATAAAAGGCCAGAGACAGCACAATTTTGGGAACTAGACCTTAAACTTTAAAGCAAAATCGATCAAATTATCTGAGCATTTTTATTCACATAGTTTCATCAGATATTCACACAGCCCCGAGGACTATGGGAACTTTAGAATTCAGTGCCAAAATTTCTGATTCTGAATTCAGAAAACCCAGTATTGCTCAAGCAAGTAACTAAAATAAACCAACTGTAAAGGCTTGAATACTGCTTTCAAAAAAGTTGACAACAGATTTGCTGGATTGTACAACAGTCATTTGATGCTATATGCACCAGATAATAAATAACTTAACAACACAGACAGCCTGACCGGAATTCCTATTAAACTTTATGCTTGAGCTAACATGCATGTCTTCCTTAAGTCAATGTGGTGTAGTGGTTTGACTACTGGACGACTCTGAAGACCAGGGTTTGAATCCTCACTCAGCCATGGAAACCCACTGAGTGACCTTGGGCAAGTCACACTCTCTCAGTCTCAGAGGCAGGCAAAGGCAAGCCCTGTGATAGGTTCATCTTAGGGCCACCACAATGACATGAACGCACACAAAAATAAGAATTACTGTCCCTTAGTATAGAGTATAATTTGCAACAGATTTCCATGTCTTCTCAGCCAGTGGTTCTTAACTTTTTCTTTACTGGGGCCCTCTTTAACTCAAGATTTAAAACTCTAAAGTGCATTAAATATTTATTTAAAATTGCTCATCGAGGGTCTTCAAACTGGGGGAGAAGGGAAAAATGAGTAAATGCCTACTTCCCTGAGAGGTGCTGGGTGGGGCAGGAAAGGCTTTTTTCCTCCTTCTTCCTTCCAGTTTAAAGCTAGAGTGAATTGAACAGCAACATGCAGGCCCAGCCAGCCAGCATTTGCCTCCCTCCCTCTCTCTCTCTCTCTCCATTCTGTTTTCCAGTCATCCAGTTTATCAGAATTGCCTAAGTCGCCCCCCCCCTTTTTTTTGCCTTCTTCACCAGGAGAGGAGACCAAGATAGAAAAGGAGGGAGGGAAAAAGGCAAAAAGGGGAGGCACTGAAGGCAAAAAAGGAAGGCTCCCCTGCTTTTTTTGCCCATCTCAGTCTCCTCTCCTCCTGGTGAAGAAGGCAAAAAAGGAGGCATCTGAACATTAGTGACAGTACAATGGACTGCTCTGTGCTGGAAAGGAGGGGACAGAGAGAAAAGAGCGAACACTGGCTGGCCAGCTGGCAGCTCTGCTGTCACTCAGCTGCTGAGTCTGCCTCCTCCCTACAGCAGAATCATATGACAGGCAATGCATCAGCTGCCTTGGGTCCCACTCTGGGAGAAAGGTAGCTTATAAATATAATAAATAAATAAAAACATACAGGCCCAGCCTGCTTGTCTGCCTCCTTTTGCCTTTGTTCCTATCATCATGTTGTGGTGAGAAGATGGACTGACCAGTCTTTGAGCCCTTCTCAGACCTCCTGAGAGGACACTGCAGACCCCTCAGGGTCCACGGACCCTTGGTTAAGAACTACTATTCTCAGTAATGGTTCAGCTAGCTAATCTATAACTCATTAAACTCATCAAAATAGTTCAGCTCAGTACTCAAATAAGAATGAAACTCAAGAAGCCTAAGTTTCACTGGATTCCAAAATGTGATATGCAGAATATTCGCATCTTTAAGAAACCCATTTAAGAGATTTATGAGAGATTACAGAGTTTCTGCAACATGGATTTCTTTTGGCTTACAACATTCATATTTCCTAATTAATAACCATGTTTGGCTGGGACTGACAGAAACTGTAGGCCAAAACATCTAGGGGGATTCAGATTGGGGAAGATGTGCAGTGTAGAACATGATCACGATCACTGCTTCATTGCACCTGTCCTATAGGAAGCCACACAGATGCAGTGGGAAAGTCTGACGTAGATTTGTGATGGAAGAATGAGAGGAGCCACAAGACGTTGGACAGATTTCTCTCAGTGAGCACCTTTCCTCTTTTAATTTTTTTTCTCATGAGACGCTATGGGATTCGCTAGGAAGATATGATGATTCAGAAGACAGGGCAATGAAAAATGATCTGGTATTTTTATCAAGGCTTATTTTATAAATCTTTCCAAAGTCTTCACAATAGCTATTGTCTAAACAACACACGCTAAATAAAACATATGGCAACCACTTTGGCCAACACAGATTCATCCTGACAAGATGGTTCACAACACTTTCTCCAGTTTTAAGTTTTAGAGCTATTTTTCCATTATCAGTATTATCACTAGTGCTGTCTGCATCATTGATTACTCTAGTAACCACATTAATATCTTATCTACATTCTGGCAATCAGTTTTGAGTATTAAAATATAATCAACAGTAAATATTGTAATCTTATCCAAGGAAGGACAAAGTTGACATGAAATCCAACTGCGGATAGCAAGCCAATAATGTGGTATCATGGAATATAATGCATTTATATTACAAAGTGGAGATGGATAGAGTAATAAATAAAGCAGTAAAAATATTTTAAAAATTAGTGGCAAGATAGCAATGGCCATGCTCTTCAAAAATGGAGGGATCTTATTTACATAGTGCTCTACTGTCTTTCCTACAATATTCTGACATTGTGTTTTTTGTCAATCTGTACACAAGGTACCAAATTCTGCAGCCAAAAAACAAAATAAAATTAAGAAAACCCTTCATTAATAAATTTGAATCAAATGTTCTAGCCACATATCTCCAGGCTTCTTTCTGAAAGAAAGTGAAATTTTGCCCATGATTACATAAAAATTCTTATTACAGCATCTCCACCAAAACATCTTACATTTTCTGGTCAACAACTGACTTTGCCAAACAAGGGGAGACCACCAAATGTAGGGGAAATTTCCTCATGTTCTGTCAGTGTTATGGGTTGGCAAAGGTGGCTTAGAATTATTAGTGTACAGAACAAAACAAGGCCCTGCCCAAGGGAAGACTTGATACATAAGCTATATCTATCCACCAGCTTTAAAAAGTCATGGATCCCTGCTCTAAGCTGTACTGAGACTGAGAAAGGAAAGCTTTTAATTCTTGAACTGTCATCAGGTAGTACTGTAGGCATAGCATCTTAAGATGCTACACATGGTTGAAACTACCCATAAGTAGATCTTGTATTCAGCATAAAGATGTGCTTAAGGATCGTTTGAACAGAGTCAAAGCTTTTTAAAAACCTTTGTGGTCCAAATCATTCACATTTTTTCACTATACAGATCAGTGAAAAAATACCACAGCAGCTGTTTAAATATCTGAGGTCTAAACTAGTTTAAATTAATTATTCACCCCAGGTTCATTCAAACCAGGTTTTTAGATAAGTACAGTTATAAATGGATTAAATAGAATGTTCTCTTAAAGCAAGACAACCCAACAGGACTATATCTGCTTTGTGTGTGCAGATGTAGTTAGAATGAAAGGATCTAAAAAAATATACTATTCTTTGACATTAAGTGCAATCTCTCCTGCCACACGCAGAGTGCTCAAAGTCCAAGAGAGAGAACAATGATCAACAAAAAATGTCTGAATGTCACTCTATTGTTGTCCTGCCCACAAGCATAGCACACTTACATAACTGCTTGAGGGAATATATTTCAGGGAAACGAGAGCACACATCTCTCCTGACTTATTTATCCTTACTAACCTTTATAGTTAAGGCTAATCTGTCCTTCATGTTTTATGTCTGCATGTTCCTGCTTTCTATTAATTGGGGGAGGAGGAAGAGGAGATGCACACATCATGTACGTGGACATTTGTTAGGCAGCATTAAGAGAGACAGAGTGGTTGACTGTTTTTTGCAAGGTATGTCCAACAATAGAGCCTGCAGTCCAGTTAGGGGATCTGAGCCTTGGAGAAATTATCAACAGGGGTTGAGAAAGGATGAGATGGGCACAAGCCTTATACAGAGCTTCTTATATAGACAAGTCTGTCAGTTACTTCTACTGTGGTTTGTCTGCCAATTGTTAATATTAGCAATAAAGTGACTGGAAATATTTAAACTACATGTTGCAAATTGCTTGTTTCAAATTTCATTATTGGGGCGGGGGAGCCTTGCTTTCTTATGCTTCTTTACACTCACAACCAATAGCCATCCATGTAGCTTGGTTACTGCTTCCCCAGCTCCCACTTCAGTCATGAGAAATCCCTTCCATAGTGTACAATTCCTGCCCCCCCCCGATCTAAACTGTTAAGAAATTTCAGGTAAGGGCCTGAAAGAGGTGTTGGTTCAGAGAAAAGAGCTAGGTTTTCTTGGGAAGAGGTGGTGCTTGGCTTTAAAAAAAGATGAACTAGAGTTAACACCTATCTTGAAATTGCTCTAGGAATTCAACTCCTTAAGCTTAGGATGGGGAGACAGATGAGTTGTTTCATGGTAAGGGACAATCAGGCAACATATGCTCAAATGTGTGCCTTTTCTACTTCACACATTCCAAGGCTGTATCCTGGGAGAAAAGATTCTGATGTAGAATCTTGGCACAAATGAAGCCCCAGGAGGGCAGTAGCAGTCAGTACTAAGTTGCCACTTTCCAGTACAACTTCCCCCTTTTTCATCATTTAGTATTTTAAATCCTGTCAAACTTTCAGCAAAAAATTAAGAAGCCACATGGATCCAATGAAGGATCCATTTAGTCTTGTATCCTATTTCACCAAAATTCTCAACCAGTAAGCTCCAGAACATAAAGATAAAGATCTGTGGTGCTGTGTTCCTTACAGCACCACCCTCTGCAATTGGTATTAAGGCATACTACCTTTGGAGAGGGTGAAGATTTCATTCATCTGAAACTACCAATAGCCCCATCCTTCAGAAATCATTCAAATTCCTTTTAAAGTCATAATCACACATTCTAAATCTGACTAACAAAAATACAGTTCTTGTATTTACACCCATTTAGATCACCATCCCAGACTAGAAGTTAACAGAGCATGTAACACGAATGCAGTGTCAAACAATTAACAACATTACTATATATCTAAATAGTAGCTTAAGAAGTATCAAAAAATAAAAGGCAATTCTGAAAAGCATGTCTTTTATTCTTAAGATGAGAAAAGTACATTTTAGTTATAACATTAATTCAACAGTTAATTCAACATTAATTCAATATATATTAATTAATTCAATATATATCATTAATATATTAATTCAATATATATAGTTATAACATTAATTTGACTTTCCCAAGAGAAAAGCAGTGCTTTGCCAGCTCCCACCTCTCATCTGCATGATTTTGTCTGTGAACTACTCATCTTTGGTGACACAACCAACTTTTCTGAAACTAAAGTAACAGCATTCCCTGACATTCTTAATCCAAGATGCCTCCTTAAAAGTCCATACAAACAAGAGTGAGCATGCAGGTCAGACTCTGAGGCCATTAAGCTGGGAAAAAACAAAGTTACTGTTCTGTCTCTGATCCCCATTGCTCTTGTAGGCGGCTGCTCTGACAAGCAATTCCAGCACCGGTATTGAGTGGCACCTCTATAAACCCTGTGACAGTTCAGGAGACAAACTCTCTCATCAGTCAAAATGTACCTATCAAGATCACTTACCTTGAGAGCACAGTAGCCCTCCAGCGCTATGTACACAGCTCTGCTCCGCCTGCCCTCGGAGCAGCTGGTCCCAGCACCGAAATTGAGTTAATGCTGAACATTCTAGGAGTTCAGAACAAGAAACATTCCAGCTAAGATACAAGTAAAATAAGCTTGCGAAGAGCAATGAGGCCAATTTGAGAGGTGCAGCAGACCAACTTTAATCTGCACATATTATACAATTCTGGTCCTAACCAACATCCACATTGAAAATAGGTAATTTTAGACTTTACCACCCTCAAGAGCATAACACCTTATATGGACCTGATCTCATCTGATTTTGGAAGCTAAACAGGGTCAGGTTTGGTTAGTATTTGGATGACAGACAGGGCAGACTGGGAAATAATCCTACCTGAAAGTGTAGAGAGCGCCTATTGTCAATCACCTGACCACACGGGGCTAGATGGAACAATGGTCTGACTTAATATAAAGCAGCTTCCTATGTTCTTACTAAATCTTTTCTAAAGAATGCTTTCTTTCCTAACACTGACATCTTAGTAAGTGGATACAACATGCAGTATGACACAAACGTTACTGAAATTATACAGCTTGAAAAAAGGTAGTAGAGAACACTGACCTGCTATCTGGTAAACTGTTAGAATTAGAGGGTACACCATGAAATTCATTTACAGCTAAACAGAAAGGCTTCAATAGCCTGTGGCACTCACTGCCATGGAATACGATGATCATCAGCTACACACTTGAATTAAAAATTAATCATCTTATAAACAAAGTTGATGAAGTTATTAAGTTTCTCGTGGTCTATATAACCACCAGGTTTTCTAAAAAAAAAGGAAGAGCTCTTGTCTTCTGCTTGTCTGCTATGCATGAGTTTTCTTTCAATCCCAAACCAACTAGAATGTAAGGAGCAGTGGATTTTATTGCTTCTGGAGATTCTGAAAGATCAAAAACCTTCCTGCTAGAAAATTCAATAGCATTGTTGCAGTAGGAGTTTGTATGTCCATGAATGTCCATGATTTCAATTACCATCTGCTCAGAAAATCTCATAATCGAACCCTTAATGTATGTTTTTTTTAAAAAGTGGACACATATTTTAGAAATACTACAAATTGAATTCCTAGCTACCTTATTCCACACTATATATCATTTTGCCCTTTTAATGCTTTTATTTTTTGCCTAAGGAATGTATATTCCCTTTCCAGCACCACAGTCTACACCTCTTTTTAAAAAGAGACAAACACGCTCTTGTTGCAATGATCCTATTGATTCCATTACAGTTTATGTGTTATTACACACTTTCATGGGATTGGGGCTCATGACATCACAGCAGTAAGAAGGAAATTGCTCACTTTCAGAACAGTATTTCCAGAAACTGGAAGCTGCAATGACAACTAGTGAACCATTCCCTATTATTCTTGAACAACTTTCTTGAGTTATCTCAAGTTGTTTAAAAGCCCTTAGCCATGCTCATTTACAATGCTCCATAAAAAGATAAAAATTCAAGTCTACTTCTCCAACATTTTGATAACAAATTACTTAGGTTGACTCATATCCTACTAGTGCAGTGAAAATTATATAGTTTCTTGCATGACTGGGGCCAGGTAATAAATGTATGGCTCAATTCTGCTGAGAGAAGGGTGCAAGAATCAGGGATTCAGGTTGGAAAATCTTACATAATGAAAAGGCCAGACATTAACTGTTCCTGTCCTGGAGGAAAACACAAGGCATTTACACAGCAATTCACTATTGCTAGTCCTCTTGCAAGAAGGGACAACAGAATACCAACTACATCTTCAGTTAAGCCAGTTATTTGCTATGCATATGCACATTTCTGCTGCTCCTGAAATAAGATTGCAACAGAAATCCATCGGATTATCACTCTTTTTGAAAGTGAATAGTAGAACTAAAATAGTTAAAGCACAGAATCTCTTTATATACAGTGCTGATGAACAGGGCTGGCAAATCTCTTATTTGTCTTTTCAACAGCAGAGTGAAGGGACTGTCAGTTAAAGAAGTGGGTATGCTGTTGGCATTAACTTCAGAGTTTCAGCATCTGGATTGTTACATATCAACTATTTGTTTTTACTCACTGTTATTCCAAATCTCCTCTCACATGACTACATCCAATTTGAATAGGTGCTACTTTAGCTGCATTCATTCAGTTGGGATTTATGAATATATTGTGGCATACTGTTGCTGATATTAAATTGTAACCCACCTAGAATTCTGAGTTGAGCTGACAGGATGTAGATTAAAAAAACAAGTAAAAAATAAGATACTGACCTACTCTAAGAATCTTTAACAATCATGTATTGCAAAACAAGAGAGCTGGTCAGAATCAGGTGATGCTCTACACTAGCAGTTATGTAGTGATGATGAAGGAAGGCAGAAAAAAAATTCCATCTATGAATAGCCTCTTTTCCCAGTGTCTTCCTTCCCCCATAGCCATTGTACCCGCATCCTTTTTTCCCCTTTTGCTGCCATTGACTATACCAGCTGAATTATGTTAGCATAGGTGTGCAGACACAATTCTGTTCATAATCTGTTTATGGAATGTAGATTTTTACCACTGCTCAGCAGTAGCATATGATAAGCAGAAGTGTTAACTTTGTCACTGTCTTTTCAAAATGTAATGCAATAAATGGCTAACTCTATTCCTTTTTTAAACTGTAGTGAGTAATTTTACTAATTACTCCTAAAACAGTTTTTTTTTAAAAAAGTTGAAGTGGTTGTTGTTGTTTTTTTGTATTTTTAATTTATTTTAAATGATGTTGATAATGATAAAGCAACTAAACAGCAACATACTACTAAGGTAACATTTGTCAAATAATAAGTAATGACAAGCAGGACTTTTTTTAAGGCAATGGATTCCAAATTTTGGCCTTGACTACCCCATTCCTATGACAGCAGGATTCAGTGCTGGTTTGCTTATGCTCAAAGTGTGTATGGAATACTCTTTAACTCTTGATTTCTCATTTAAAAATAAAACCATAAGGTCTGAATTCATTCCTACCTCTCCCTTGCTGCACAGCCCTGACCAAGATTGTAACAGCCAGAAATAAAACAAGTGTTTATAGTGCTTGTGGGTAATTAGATAGATTTGGTGGAAAATACAGTCTCAACTCAGAAACTGTTTTCTTAAAATAGGTTTTGCTAATTTGTTTCCTCATGTCAGTCCCTAGCTGACTTAATTCACCTGTTTTTCCTACAGTGTTGCTTGCTGATTTCTATGAAAGGGATAACCACTAAAAAGCTATAAAAATGTTTCAATGCTGCCAGGCCTCACACACATTTCCTGGGAACAACTTTTGGCAGCACTTGTTTCCTCAGCTGCTGAAATATCCCTGAACTAGCACCAAGGGAACTAAGTGGCATGAATGTAGCTTCCCTTTAAATGTGGCTTAGGGAAACCAGACTCCCTTCCCTCTTTAAAAAGCAAAGAGCAAAAGTAGAGGACTGAGTCAAGTTAAGTCCTTGATAGCCAACACTTGTTGAAATTAATTATTAAATTGCAATTTTTTATTGTTATGTTCTAATATAAATGATCAGGTAAACAAGAAGTGAATTAGTAACATTCATGGCTCCAGAATGATGGCAAATTCATTTGATTACAGGAAGATGGCAAAGTTTGGTTTTAACTAGCTGCTTTGAAGGCAATGAATTGCATTCATGGAATTTATAAAACAGAAATTTGCAGATGTCCAGTGAACAAGGCCATGCACATCTACTATAGCAGAAGTACCATTTCAAAGTCATCTTTCATGTCATGAGAAAACAGAATACAGGCTGCAAGACTTCTACCCATCTTTACTAACAGACTAGAACAGCAGGCTTTAAAAGAGGGCTGTATAATTTTATGGCTATTAAAATATTATGGTACTGCTGTATATCAATGTGAACACAATCAAGCCTATGCTGAACAAATTGTTTTCTGCAGAAAGTTTTCTCTCCTGTAAACAGCATGTCAGAACTTGCCTAACAGTACTAAACAAGTTCATTCAGTGTCTTTACTGTACCTTGGATACATCTCAAAAAAGGGTTCCTCTATCCATGCTGCTATGGCAATTCCGGCAGTACCAATGAAGCCTAATGTTCGGTAGCAGGCATTTGTGTTCTTATTTGGGGAAGACTGCCACCAACAGAAGGGGAAATGTACAAGCAGAGATTTAGCAGTCACTGGTATAATTTCCATGAAGGTGGCTCATTTTTCATGTTTCCAAGGGGAGAAAGTGAAAACAAAAAAAAAGGAAAGGGGGGAATTAAAGCAATCTTGAATTACTAAACAGGTTCACATCAATGGATCAATAAACACTACTGGCAGGGATCACAGTCACACAGCAATTCTGCCAATAACAGAAGAGGGAGAAAAGCTGAGAGGATGACTTTTCTAAGGTAGCAGAGCATGAAGCAGCAACTTGGGGAAGTGACCAACAGCTCCGCCCCTGTTTACAGGCACCAGGAGAAACAGCAAATCTCACTGTCCACTTACTCAAATGTCAACAGTAAATTCTTGATACAGTGTCACAGAATAAAATAAAGAGATCTAAAATTCATAAACCAAACCTGCATGCTCCCTGCAAAGTAATTCTAATCCAAAGCAGGAAGGTGAAAGAAAATCAGTGTTAATTTAATCAACTGATCAGGCTATTGATTGCAAAACTAGAGCTGCTGGTTAGCCATCTGTAGTAATACTCCCTCCCTGAAGCTGCAACACACACCACTGACTTCTTCCTTTACTACACCAATATAAAATAGGGATGTACTATCCAAAGCATGAAAGCAGTGGTGCGGGAGTGAGATGGGACTAGATCAGCTCAGCAGCGCAAGAACAGGAAGCAACCGCTAAACACACAGAGCCAGAAATCAGGGGCAGCACAGTGTCTTGCCAGTTTCAAACTGAAATTAGTTACAGATGCAGTCACGGCGTCTTGTGTAAACGCTATCGATTGGGAAGCTGACAGTCTTAGGAGCCTCAATGCTAAGACAATCAATCTGGCAACAGTGTCACCTGCCACTTTGCTGAATAGTTGACAATGCAATTATCCAGTGTGGAGGCAGGGAGTTGGCGTGTGTCAAATGCAGTTAACTACTTTCTGGGCACTACCTGATAATGCGTTTCACCGCCTGGTGCAAGAGACGACATGCGAAGACAAGAAATGGTTTGAAGTCATTGAGAAACCAGACTTGCACTCTCTTAGGCCACTGGAGGGGGAGACGGAACACTACCCTATCTTAACAATTGTATTTCAAAGCGCTATTAAAATTGTGTCAATCAACATGCTGGCAGTTGAGGCTGAAGGGTCGCCCTGAAACCCAGAGAATGGTTGTGTTCAGGGCAGATAGCTTGAAAAAACCCCCCAAATGACTGGTCTAGAGATTGGGACTTCTACACAGAGTAGAAAAATGCACATACACATAAGACTGTGAAGGGTAGTGCTACAAAAGCTAAGAGGGGATGAGTTCACAGTGCTAGTCTGAAAGCAATGAAATATACTTTTAAAGTTAAAGTTCCCAACTTGAAACATACTCCATTTTCAGTATGGTGCAGTTTCTAATATTACCCCTTTACTGCAGACTCTGATCAATTTAGCGCACTTAAAGAGTCACATTTTCATTTCATGCCTTATCCTTCATCAACTTCTTTCCGTGGTTTCTTTCGTTCTCCTATGAGTATGCACTGGAAACACATGCTAAGAGAGAAATGGTTTACTTTAAAGAAAATGCTGCCAAGCACATGAGAAAGATGAGAACTCTTTCAAGTTTCATTAATCCTGTCTACAAGAGGTGAAATTCCAGTCATTATCTTTCCTCAAACCATACATGCTCAATAAAAGGGGGGTACCTCAAGTAGTCACTCAGGAGGCACCAGAATTCCATCTATGCCATATTGAACGTATTTTTCTAAAGATGGTAAATGCATAGAGAAATTAACTTAAACCCTCCTCTTTCTATATTCAACTAAAGTCTATATTTCTATAGACTAAATTCATTGAGACATCATTCCCTTGAGACTGCTGTAACAATACTGCTCTCATTGTTCCATGGCAAATTGAATAAACCCATTTATAAGTAAAATAGGGTCATTTAAAAATAGGGCACTGAGTTTTATGCACATGGAGATTCACAAAGTAAACAGAAGTATATTTACATGACACCATATTGTTATAGTTGATGACAAAAATACAAATCTCCTCCGCAAAGTGTTTTTCCCATCTTTTGCCTCCTTCTGTTTCTTGACACTACAGTTCCACTTTTCAACCTAGTCACCTTCTAAAAGCTTCAAGTCTTCACTCATACCTTTTACTAGATAGACAATGTAGCCTTGTGATTATGGGGAAAGGGGGGCAGCTGTTGGTGGACACTTCCGATTCTGGAATGTGTTTCCCAGCAGAGAGTTTGAGCAATGTATCAGCCTCCTGAAATGTGGCTCATTCATAAATAATATTTTGTAATAATGCAGGACACCAGCATGGACTGTAAAAATTAGGGATGGGCCAACTGAATCCTCAAATCCTGGGCAAAGATTCAAGATTCACGAATCTGGATCCCTGACCCAAATAGGCAAACTGAATCTGTTGAATTCACCAACCAAATAGTTTGTTGGAGACTGGGATGCCTGAAAACCAGGAGACTTTTAAGAATGAAATTACTATAGCAATATTAAGTACAAGGAGAATGAGATTTAAATACATGAAATAAAAATATATAATTAATATGATATATAATATGTTGAATAAGTATACGATGATAAAAGATCTGGAGAGAAATAGTAATGCAAGCTATTTGTGTTGTGATTTTTCTCTTTTTCACATTTATGTTATTCACGTGGTGTTTTTGCTTTATTTGGTTGTGTTTTATTCTGTTATGTATTGTTCTTTTTTCTTTATAATATTTTTTTTTTTAAAAATGAAAACCTGGGAGACCGGGACACCTGAAAATCTGGGAGACCAGAGATATAAGGGGAGATAGCAAATAGGTGAGTTTTTCCCTTGGAGTAATAATGTCCTTTGCTAACAAGTTCAGAAATTACATCTGGGGTTATATTCTAAGCTATTTAAAGTGAACATTTAATATTTAAGTTCAGCACTTGACTGGGGGGTACAGGCTTGAGATTTCAAGGACAGCTGAAAGATTCCTTTGCATAGCTCCCTTGCAAAGCTCTTTCAGACACAATTCTGGGGTTTGTACTTTTATAAGGTGTCACAGCCTTCTCTGCCAAAGTGTGCCAGTGCATCATCAAACTACAAACCCCAGGATCCCAGAATGAGCTACACAAAGAATATCCAGTTTTGACCTGGATTAGCTCTGTACTGTAGTGGTCCTGTTTACACAGGCAGGAAAATGTGGGATTAATTTCCTGCCCGTGTAGAAAGGGCCTTCATGTCATTTCAATCTGGGGAGATCCTGAGGCAAAACTGTGACAATTGTCCTGGCCAGATGTCTTTAGAGGGAGGTTTGCCTTTGCCTAGGCTTTTGCTAAGGCTGACAGAGAGTGTCTTGCCCAAGATTATCCTTTCCCTTGCTTTTTAAACCCTTTTTTAAAAAAGGATTTGAAAGATTCGAGATTCATGAGATTAGTGGATTCTCAGAACCTTTCAGGGATTCAGATTTGGATTATTCTGGATTCGTCTCATCCCTAGTAAAAATGGTCTATGTAGTGAACTTCACTACAAATTTCTTCTTCATAGATATTGACACTGCCAAAGCCTGTATTCATTTTAGCTCTTCCATAGTACTTAGCGATATACTATGTAGGGAATAGGTAGCCGAAAATCCATAAACAAAACAAACAAAAAAGCTTTAAGCCCCTCCACCCCATTTAGGAAATTAGAATGTCGAGGTGCTGCTGGAGAGAAAAATAACAGCTGAGAAGTGGCCTGACAGAGAAAAACAAAACTGACTTATTGTTTTATAACCATTTCTTGTCATCTGTGTCCAGATGAGCTGGACTCTAAATTCTCTCCCGGCCGCCTCCATTAGCATGGCAAATGTTAGTGGCATGGGTTGTATTGTGTTACTGATTGCCACTTGTTATCCTTCAAATGATAAGTGACATTTCAGAACCCCCAGTGGTCATGCGATGTTAGACAATAAGCCCATATATATATATTTACATGGCCTTGTATTCCCCCATTTTCAGAAGTAAACAAAGTATCTCAAGAAAATAAAAAATCACCTGCCTATTTGAAACTCTGGAACATTACAATCTAGAAAAACACATCATATAGCTTTTTTAAGGATCCAGGTGACAAACAGCATTTCCCCCAAAGGTGAAAAATTCTTTGGGCTTACAGGAAAATTAAAACATCAGATAGAGACACACACAAAAGCCTTTCTCACAGCTTAACTCTTCACAGACAGTGAGCTGTATAAAGAGAAAACCATTCTATAAATGCTGTTCTTGTATGAATTCTGAAGTGGTACTTGAGACTTCCTCTACAATGTGAGGCAGAATAACCTGGTAAGAATTTGAAAATCTTTAAAGTAAATTCTGCTTGCTGTTCTCATTTACTGCTCGAAAACTGTTCTCTTAAGAGTTGCTTACAATTAATGCATCCATTAAAATATTTACGGTATCATATTGCCATAAGCTTATTTAGCAAAGTAAATCTTACCCTGCTATAGCCTTAGGACTATTCATATTACTCAAGGAACTTTAGTCCAAATCACTGATCAGCTATGAGGCTCAGCTTTAAGCAAATCACAATTTATCAGCCCAAACTACCTTACGTATTTGTCATGAGGCTAAAATGAACTTGTCGCAGAAAAGTTTAAAGAACAAACAAAAACCAATGTTTATTGCAGATACACAGTGGTTGTCCCTCATTTGATCTCTACCTTTACGAGTCTGTAGATTGAAAACAGTTTTCATGGAGTTAATATAATATACAGCAAGATCTACAAGACATGTTTGACTCTTTTCAAAGGATTTGGACCGACAACTACTGCAAGTTAGTTCTTCCTACACATGTTAAGAAAAAAGCAGAGAAAGATATGGGTAACATGAATTGGTGAGACTGAAGAACACTTGCAGGAAAAGAGAGCATGAGAGGAAGCCCCAACACATTCCTGCACAGTCAAGAAAATTCATATGTTCAACCATCTGATTAATTTACTTTAATAAGAAAAAAAAACTACATACAACTACCTCATGAGCAATAGATAAATATATGGTTGGCACTTATTATACTTAACCAAAATGTCAGCTCAGCAAAGCAAAGTAAAGCAAAGCGAGATCGCTAGCTTTTTTTAACCTGATGAAGAATTCTGGAGAACTTCCAGCCAAGTCTTTTGTGGCACTTTGGCTGTTCCTAACAAAGTTTTTACCCAAATGCAGGTTTTAGTGATTTAAATTTGTACTCTTCCTTTTTCTACCCTCTTTTGCCCCAAAACTGATTGTAGGCCTAAGCTGTTTGATCACAAGTTCTTGCCAAGGCTGCTGTTGTAACTCACCTATATTACTTTAAAACAAAGCCATATGTAGCTATCACAAAGAAGTCCTATATTATGTAAAAGTGGAATTCATGAAAAAGACAAAGTTCTCTTTTCCTCTCTTTGCCTAAGAACAGAGATGCAGAAAGAATATTTACATCCTCATCTTCTGGACTGTGGTCATTTTCTTTTGCCCATTACATGTGCTACTCTAAAAGGCACTATATTTTTCTTTTCCTCTCAAGGAATATTTTGTTTCAAGAATGCTTTCTGCTATACTTTGGGAAATCCACATCTTCTAGTAACGATTGCTCATCTGAGAGAAAATGTTCTAAATTCTTCTTCAGAAAGCTTACACTGATTACGCAAGATATCTATAATTATTTCAATTTCATTTATTGCCTGCGTAAGAATAAATTTCCTTAGAGCAGGTCTTTTTAATTTTTCTAGCAGAACACATTAAAGGCTTGCAAGCAGCCACTTGCATAATCTAGATCACAAAAGCAGTTAGACCACAGTAAGAAAACACTGGCTTTCCAAATGTTTTGGATTTCAGCTCCCAAAAGCCCCAGCTAGCACAGCTCATGCTAAAGGGTCACTGGAGTTGTAGTCCATAGTATCTGGCAAGCCAAAGGCTCCCTATTTCTAATCTAGAACACAACTGTAAGGTGTTTGTACTCTGGACAATCTATAAAAACTTCCAAACAAGCAAAACTAGAATAAATACGGTTTGCAGGGTTTTTTCAATTTTATTTTAACATCAGGGGAAATGCAAACATAGTCCCTTGCAACTACAAATTATGCAGTTAAATCTCCTGCATTTGGAGGAACAGTGGGGGGGGTCACCTGGTTTGCAACTAATTAAGCCACATCCTAGGAAAATCATCTTTATGATCATGGTACCTCTCTTGTCATGTCATGTAAGTGAAGGTATTTTGCCTGAAGGCTAAACCCATGCTAACTAAGTGGTTTTGTTGACCGTCCAATTGTATGGTTCATAATGTACTTGTTTCTCAAATATGCAACTTAAGAAAAAGAAAATGGAGTTTAATAGAATGGTACAATAGCAACAGACTGTTCTGAGTAAGAATTTTTATTTGGAGAACAAGTCAACAGAAAGCAAAAATATGCTAAACTTATGTGCATCTATGTAATAGAAAGATGATGCTTTACCCTCTCCTCAAATTCACTTCCTTCTATCAAGCCCATTCAGATTTATGGAAAACCAAAGTTAATTACTTATTTGTCCATCTAGTAATCTGCACAGATGGCTTGTCTCCTGCTCATGTGGCAAATCCGATTGCCTCTTGCATTACTGCCACTTCCAGTCCTCTCTGATATGATCTTAAATGCAACATCAACACAAAGTAAATGACAGAAAGGCACAGGTTCATAACTATCTTAAAGAAAGCATCTTTTTTCTTATGTTCCAGAGATAAACCCCAGGAAATACAGCTAGTAATTTCACAGGAAAATAAGTGGCATGTCTCCAATTTGTATAGTTTACGATTCCCAGCGAAATAACTATTACGATATCTGCATTTTACTAGAAACATAATACTTCTAAAGATAACTAAATAAAGTAGTATGAGGAGAAGACAACGTGCACTGTTTGCACTAACTTCCACATTACTGAACTACTATGGTGCACTGTTTGCACTAACTTCCACATTACTGAACTACCATGCTTTAAGTTGTATCTTTGTTTTTTCAACTGTAAGGACAGAGATCTGCCTCTTCTAGCTAAGAATTCATACTTCTTCGAGGTTAGGCATACATAAGTATAGTTGTTCTTGCTGGTGATGCCACTTTTGCAGTTTATCTTGTAGAAAAGCTGCTGTGACATCAGTGCTCGTAGCAAAAACATTCTGAAGCTGCAGAGACAAACAGGCTGCCAGCCAACAGTGGAATGAAAATCATCTGCTGGAAATGCCATAGATTTGTATTTTTAATCAGTCTGATCTTTTGAATTGTCATAACAAGTGCAGGTACCACCAATATACAGAAACATACAAAATCCTCTGCAATGGTAGGAAATTAGGATCTTGAGATGGTCCTTTATGAAGTTTTCAAATTAAAAGGAGCCAGTCATATCAGACCTCAAGACCATTTAGTCTGGCAACCTATTTTCTACAAAAGCCAGTCAGATGTCTCCACAAGACTAGACAGAAATGCATAAAGGCAACAATCCCCAGCATCTAGTATTCCAGGGTACAGAAACAACTCTGAACTGGAAAGCTACATTTAGGAACTCCCTGCCATTTGCAAAGAGATATTACAGCATCTTTGAGACTAACTGAAAGAAGTTTGTAGCATAAGCTTTTGCAGATTGAGTTTACTTCATCAGTAGACTCTGGTCATTTCTGCACTACACTGTTATAGTGCTATTATTCCACTTTCAACATCCTATGGAATCCTGTGGTTTGCAGTTTAGGAACAGGCATTTAGAATTCTCATCCAGAGAGCTGTAAACTGGAAACCCCAGTAAACTACAAACCCCAGAATTCCATGGATGTTGAAAGTGGAATAATAGCACTATAAGACTGTAGTGCAGAAATCAACTCTGCCTAAAAAAGCTTATCTATAAAATTATTTCTCTCAGACTCACAGGTGCTACAATATCCTTTGCATACTGATCCAGACTAATATGACTATATAGGTCTTTGAATTCCCTGCTGTTTATTGGTCTTTCCAGAAAAAGACAGAACAGTAGTTAGTGTAGTTAGTTAGTTAGTAGTTAGTGTATTTGGCTGGAACATCAGTACCTTTGAGGCTACAAACTGCAACTTTGTGCCAGAGCTCTTATTAAAGAAAGTATTTCTAAAATCAGAACTGCCCTCAAGTTCATCCTGGGTTCCTGTTAATCATCCCTTAGAAAGCTTGACTTACTATCTTAATGATTAAGACATAGCTTCTGTTTATTATTTTTAAGGCAACCAAAATCCTCTGGAGCATCAAGTGAACAGACAGCTGACCAGCTATTGCTATACTTGACAGAAGGCAGAGTGCAAGGAAAGGCAAAGAGAGGTAACTTGACCACATTCTTCAACACCTTCATATCTGGAGAGAACAGCAATCTTGGCTCTATCAGACAACGCAGCTCAGAGTTTAAATGGGACTTGCTGCTCGCTTGCTTTTCCTGTGTCTGTCTCTCTCTCTTTGAAGTTGCCTGGACAGCTTCCTCAAGCTGGCGTTATCACTCCCTCTAACCACTCTTGGCAGGCAATCTAATTCCCCCTGAAAAGGTCACCGCCATTTTAACTGCCTTTCAATCACATTAGGAGTGCTGCTGCTCGTGCCCATAGAGCTGTGCCTGCAGCTCTCCTGGCTGAGGTGGGATCGATAAACTGACATACCGACCCCCCTTTCCCAATGGCTCCCTCCCTCTGCAATTCCAACTCCCCCACCCCCACCTTTACTGACACCTCCTCCTTTGGCTAAAGGAATGACACAAGATGCTGATTGACCAAAACTCTTCTAAAAGCGATATAACACAGAGGAAAGAGATAACCTATCATGCCTTAATCTACTTAGCCTATTTGCTCCAACAAAGTAGGAGGGGGGATTTGGCTCTCTCCCTAGATACACAGAGGCAGCAAAAACCTGGGGACCAGCCAGCTCAGACTCCTTTGAAGCTATGTTACTACAAAGAACGAGCCTGCCTCTAGCTCCCCTCCATGCAATCATTATTGTTATCTCTGTTGCATTCACCCTTTTTTCCTCACAGTTACCACTGCCGTGTTTCCTCCATCGATCCTCATGTAAGACACTGTTTTAAGTCTGCTCGCCTTTTGACTGTGCTAAGCCGTTTAAGAGATGACAGCAGCCTCTATCAGCACAAAGCCAATATGATTCTTTTCGGATAAAGCACTTTTTCCTCACCCACTCTCCCTCCCATCTGCTCACTCTTTCAAGTTGCAGACACGTTCACAAAAAAATGCTAAGCTTTCAAAGAAAGAGATGCATTTTTGAACTTCTTTCTGCAATTCTTTAAAAGGATAACCTTACAATGTAAACAGTTAGAGAAAATGAGCAGCAATTCTTGAAAACTGAAGAATTGCTACAGATGCAGGAAATTTTTAGAAACAAAAATCAATGAGAAAAAATTCAAAAGCAGTGCACCAAGCAGAATGCAACTTGGAACATCAGATGCACAAGGAGTAATTCTCTACAATGTTTAGCCAACAAAAGATGCCCAGCATCCCCACTCTGACTCCTGGATGGTGGTGTTTACAGCAAACATAAAGATACCACAGAATAAATTTGCATCTTCCAGAGTGGATACTAGTTGCTGCTGTAGTTTATCTTGCATTCTAAGATGCTCCACTTCAGAATGGCTTGGTAAGCAACAGCTGAAATGACTAAAGTTTTAAATCTGTTACTGTATTTATTTATACCACGGTGTTTTTTAATGCTAATATTTCTATTTGTTTATCATTTATTTAATTTATATCTCACCTTTTTCTCAATATGGGAGCCAAGGAGGCTAACAGCATAGATGAAAACAAAATACATTGTTAAAAAATAGTTAAAAGTATCCTATTAAAAACAACATGAATTTATAACAGTTTATAGCATTTCAAATACCACAATCAGAATAAAAATAGATAACTCTGTATTAGGAAAAAAACTCTTCTGCAGAAACCAGCAAGTAGCCAAACATATGTCCAAATAAAAATTTCTTTCTCTGGGAACAGGAGGAGAGCAGATAATGATCCAGCTAGTGTCAAATGGGAATGAGTTTCACAGACTAGGACTCATTAAGAAGGCCATCTCATGAGTCCTCAGTAAACGTGCCTGTGTTGGTTGAGGGGCCAAGAGAAAAATTCTCCTGAAAATCCAAAAACTCAATACAGTGAACTACAACCTTTCAGAAAGTGTGCACCAAGACCTACAGGGCTCTATAGTCAAAACCAGTACTTTGAATTCTGCATGGAAATGGAGCCAGTGAAGTTTATTCCAAGAGGAAAATTATCTGTTCCTTGTAACCAGCCTTGGTCAGCACAGTAGCCTTATCAGTTTGGACTCCCTGAAGTTTCCCAAGGTGGTCTCAAGTAGAACATGTTACAGTAATTCAAATGGAATGTAACCAAGACATGCACCACCACAGATTAGAATCTCCAGAAATAATTTGTTTAAAATATCAGGTAGATTTTGTACTTATCTGCAAAAACAACAAAACCTATTTAAAATTGTATCTGAATGTAGTACAAACATCCGAGTCTTGTAAACTGAATTCACAGCCCTTTTATCAAGATCCCATTCCTCTACACAGGGTCACCCCAACACATTTTGCTGCCTGACGCACATGACAAGATGGTGTCTCTTTCCACTCCATAGTGAAAAGTCAGTAGAACTAGAAAATGATTGTTAGTTCCAACACTGGTGATGGCACAAGCATCCCAAGAGAGGGACAGGCTTGATAGGCTAAAGAGAGGCCGCATGGGGACTATAGCTCTGTCTTCCAACACTTTGCCACCACTCTCTGATCCTAAGCATCTGCCACCTGATGTAACTGTTTCACTTCTTCTAATGCTGCAGCTAGACCTGCTTCTATATATAAAGCAACAAGGGCATAAGAATGACATTCAGATTACATTACATTACAAATGATACAAAACATGTATTAATTTGTGCAAATAGTACCTATTTTGCCTTGGAATATTTGCATGTAACAATAAGACAAGAATCTTAATAAATATGAATAAGCTATGTATTTGTGTACATAGCCCATTCATTCCCACTTCACTCTACTTTCTGTGTAAGCAGGTAAACCAACCAACAAGATGGGGGGCTTGTATGACAGCCAATCTCAATTACGCTTACATGTACCCAAAGAAGTCAGGATTTATGTCAACAACAAACCCTGGTTTAAAGCTGATGAAAATCCTTCCCTGGGTATTCTTAACCATCACACGGAACCATGACTTCCTTGATTTGTTTATCCATTTATGTGAAGGGAGGAACAAAGCAGAAACCAAACAGGTTGCATGTACAACTATGTAGTTCATTTGCATCATGGTTTATTATGGCAGGACTTGTTACATACAAAATATAGCCACAGTCCAACAACATGGTTATTTCCATCCCATGGTAAAAAAAAAATGTTCTGTACATTACCAAATACTACTTCCAAAAGGTTCTTGGCACTAGATATAAATTCTAAAGAGCACAAGGCCTGAGAACTACATAACAGAAGGCAGGAATAGACTAGATTCTTGGACATTATATTTAGTAATTCCATAATGCAGTTTTCTTTCATCATGCAATTCAGAGGTCCCAGGCAAACTTCCATTCAGACAATAACCGTACCATTCAGACAATAACCATACCCATCTCTTAGGCTAAGTGAGCTTTCTACATTACAGCTTGCTACATTTTCAGATGTTGCCCAGAGGTTCTATTTTCTTAGAAAGAAGTTTGCTTATTTGAGCAAGCAATTTTGTGCATACTTATTTGGGAAATATGACTTATGAAAATATAAACTTGATTTAAAACCATTTAAATTGGCTTGTTATCAAAAAGCAGAACCATTCAACTTAATGGAAATTACTTCTTTGTAAACAAACCCATGTATACAATATAAATCACCTTTATTTAAATTAATTTACCCTTATTCAGATATCTAATTTGAAGAAACACATAAGAAATAATCCTGACGTGAGAAGGAGAGGGGCTTAGACACCAGCATTGTTCTATTTTAAACTGTTTTTGGGTCATTTTCAGATCATTAATAAACTGAAACAAAGCATGGTGAGCTTAGATTGAGCTTGACACTATCATAAGAAAGCTCTGTCTTGTCCAAAATTAGGTCTACCTAAACCCTCAGCATACACTGCACTTCACTCATAAAACTGATGCTTTAATACTGGTGAATTATTCTCCTTCCTTTTACGTTACTTTGGGGCCTACCCTGAAGGTACCAGATGCTGTCTGATCCTGGAAGCTAAGCAGCATCAGCTCTGGTTACTGCTTGGATGAGACAACAAATACAGTGGGCCCTTCACATATGTTGGTGGGGGGTTTCCATTCCAGGAACCTCCATGAATAACTGGATTCACGAATGTTTGTGTTGCTGACTTGCATGTATGCACTTCACCACCATTTAATATAAATGGTGGTGAAGTGCACACATGCAAGTCAGCAAGTGCACTGCCACCATTTTAAGTACAGGGCTACAATGTTTTAAGCAAGCATGAATTTGCATGTGCGGAGGTCATGCGGGGGAGGACACATTGTGCCAGGTGTTGTAAATTATATTTCAGAGGAAAGAACTGGTATACAATCTCTGAATGTTCCTTGCCTAAGAAAACCCTATGGAATTCATGGTGTCACTGTAAGTTGATGGGTAATTTGAAGGTGCACATGCACGCACACACAGCCACCCAAGCCTTCTTTTCTGAAGGTGATCAACAAACATTTATAGTTCTTACACATAACACAGATTTCATACAAGCTATGTTAAAACTGTTTTATGTCAGTTAAGTTTTCAGGAATCTGCAATAAACACTGAGTTAAGCACTTCAACATTATTTTCATCCTGTCCTAGCTTAGATCCTGTTTAGAAGAGAATGAACTTTACTCTTTTTCACTTTTTCCTTTGCAAGCCATATTAAAGCTTGAATCTCATTTGAAATGAGGTTGATATAAGCCTAAAATCAACTACAAGTCCCAATCGGAGTAAGTCACTCAGTGAACACATTCATAAATTCTACTAATTCAATGGGGCTGCTTCAGCCGAGACTAACACTGTAGAAACTCTGTAGGGACAGTTCTACTCAGTACTTTAATGGGGGCCACTGAGGAATATCAGGTGCTATAGCCTGTATTTTGGAGAAAGGCAATGGCAACCCACCTTTGAAAATTCCTTGCCTTATAAAAGACCCTATGAAATTCATGAGGTTGCCTTCAGTTGACAGTTGATTTGAACACATGCATACACACAAATTTTAATGTTAGTTATCCATCCCTAGTGTGTTCCCCATCATTCTAAACAAGGTGCATAGGAAACAGGCATTTTGTTTTAAA
The DNA here is from genome assembly GCA_948474755.1 of Ctenosaura bakeri. Classification (NCBI taxonomy): domain Eukaryota; kingdom Metazoa; phylum Chordata; class Lepidosauria; order Squamata; family Iguanidae; genus Ctenosaura; species Ctenosaura bakeri. Next base: position 172,113 of record CAOLHI010001144.1, on the reverse strand, counting down.
GAGGCATTACACTCCAAAAAATATGATTTTCTTGTAAAGTAAGATGTTATAAAGAAGTGGAGGTTTTCCTGCTGCCAAACCATCTAAATCCAGCAATGGCAGGGTGCGCACCTGGTGAGTGGGTGTAAAACAGGTCTAGGCAAACACTGCTCCACAACTTAGAAACATCATGATACAAGATAGTAAATACACTGATCAGCAATATGGGAAATAGATTTTCAGGATATTAAGGTTTCTTTACATTTATCCAAAAGGTTTCTTAGGAAATGAACACTATAATCAAAACCCTATCAAATTACAGGCATAGATTACTACAAAATACTTAAAGAAAGAATACAAAATAGCATAGAAAATGTCTTTTGTTAATGTCTGTATTTCCACATGGACAATAAGACAGGCACAACTTAAGTTAGTTTCCTTAATTTTCCAAAGCTAATTTTAGGGCACTCTTGTCTTCCAAGTTAAGGATGCTACATCTATATTCTAAAGATGTGCATTTCTAACCACTGAAACCTAGAGCATGACACCAATCAACATTATAATCAGGATCAGGTGAGAGCTGTGTACTGAAGTAACAACATCCCTGGTGGCAAAGAATACTGCAATGATACTGTTCTTCTCAAACCTAACCAGCAGAAAACAAATAAGTCAGCACCTCCAGACCTGCAGAAATTCCAGGAAGAATATGAAAAGTAGTGCCTCTACCCAGCAGCCAATTTCTTAAAGGGGAACCAGAGGCAGAAATCTCTTTAAAGTTACAAAGGATTCCAGGTGAAGATTTACAAGATGCTGCACAGGAGAGGGACAAAATGCCTGGAACAAAGCATCCAATTATGCATTTGAATCAAGAAATCAAAGTGACACTGATATCACAAAAGCAGATAGAGAACCCCCCATGATTGTAATTTCTAAATGAAAAGTGCAAAACTGGGTTGGTGTTACCTGCTAGAAAGCATGCATTTCAGTAGACAAGCATTTACGGTCAGCCAAAGGAGCACCTTTTCCCTTACAGCTGAACTACTGTCATGGCACTGTCCAGCTCTTGATAACCACTCATCTAGCTTTTAGCCCAATGTTATCCATAAAGAAAAGTACAGAAAACAGGAAAAAGGGAATATCATTTATAAATCTAAGCCTGATCCCCTCTTCCTGTAAGATTTCTCTCGGGATATTTCAAATTAAAATCTGGGACAACATATTAATCAGCTGTTATGCACAGCAGGTTGATAGCTTTTACTTTGATGGGTAGTATACCAGCTTCTCTGTACAAGGAACAGTGGGACACAGATCATAACGTCCACAACACGGAGTTTAGTCAATCCTGACACTGCCCAAAAGAGGAAAAGGCTGACTGTAAGAAAGGAACCAGGTGCACAGCTAAAATTACATTCACTAATAAAACTCACAAAGGTCACATTTTGCCATAACTCATTCTCTTCTTTGTAGCCGTTTTTCCAGTCACAGGGGAAGGAATAGGAGGAGGAAAAATAAGATGTGCTTGTCTGGGAGCCCTCAGGGCTGCATTGCTGGAGGTGTATGGCAAGTTGCTGAATTCTCATTTATCAGCCTCAAAAAAGATGGAGTGATAAATGCATAACCGGCCCTTTAATATTTTATGCAGGTGCTAAAGTGACTTAGCTGTCAACTTCCATACATCACCAGCTGCTGATAAACCAGCTTTCGTCACTCCAGACTGGGGCTTTTTACAATTTCATTCTCTACTTCTATTAAAAAAAAACAACCCAAAAAGAATTGCTGAAACTGATTGGCCTGCTCCTGCTCTCTTAAAATTTGGAAAAAAAATTCCTGAGGCTAATTAAAACCATCAGTTTATTCACAATTCCTACAATTTTATTTGATTTCATTTTTGATTTTGATCTGATCTGATCTGATCTGATTTGATTTTGGTATTGGCAGAAATGTAAATTCCCACTTACAATGATAGGTAAGAACTAGGAAAACGTTTTGACTTGAAATACCCAATGTATCAATCTGAGCAATCTAACAGTTAAGAGTTACAAAGGGAAATTTACAGAACAACTATGCTAACTCTGTTTTGTAGGATGCCATTATTCTGCACACATAACTTCTGGTGGAAAAGGCAGTGGCAGGAGACAAACAATAAACATTTTTGTTCATGGATGCATACTACAGATAAATACTGTTACGAAGAACAATTCTTAGGATAGATTTATATCTGTGCCTGCCCCTGAGAGTTTGCCATCGTTCATTATTCAACATGAACAGATATGTGTTACATCATCCTGAATATGTGTGTGTCATGGGAATGACCTGTGAGGGTGTATTTGTGTGTATAGAACATAATGTGGGAAGTAGTCATTAGCCTGAATTACAGGATGTAGGACAGGATTGTTACTAAAGATTAACACTTCTATGTTTTTAAGCACGAAACAATGACAGTGAGAACTGGAGTATTATTTATTCCACAGCCCTTCTCAGCAATCCCCTATATCGGCCCTCTTACCTCTGAAACCTCCTTCCAGAAGTGTGGTAGCACGTATCCTCTTCTGTCCACACCACTCATATTCTTCAAAGCGATTACCATTCTCATTTTCAATGTCAACAGAGTCATCTTCCATCATGCATGAACCTTCCCTCTGGGTAGGCAAAGAAAATAAAACATCAAGCCATCACCTCAGGGTATTGGGTAAAAGAATGGTGCTAGCAGGTAGTATTTCTGCTAATGGAAGTTGTACAGACAAAGCTAAATGATGGAGAACATTGCAGGGACAATAATCCTCCTCTCCCCTTCCCAAGTTATCACTACATTTAGTGTGCTGATTTGAAACTGGGTCATATCAGGAACAACTGGGGTTTGATATCATTTTGTATCAGATCACTCACTAACTTGATAGACAAGACAGTATATGAATTTAGGATTTCTTGGCCCATATTCAACATCCCACTGTTTGGTCAAAGCTATAATGTGTGGCTTAGAATGTTAGGTAAGGAACAACGTTCTTTCATCACTGCTCCATTTTAGCAAGGAAGAACTAGAAGTTCAAGAAAGCAAAAAAAAGTCAAGCTGCTACTACAGGGGGAACAGACACTGTATCTCAGGATCACTAACATGAGGTTTCTTTGAAAAGGATTTTTTTAGACTAGTCTTCCTATCTGCAAGCCATGAACATCCTGCAAGTATAATATTTCTATGTGTAGCATCTTCACCACTATATATGTTTGATAATGCAGGCAAGAGAAGCTTGAGATGTGCTCTTTCTGATGCCAGTCTTGAAAATATAGCTCAAATACAGTAATTATAGTCACACCAGCAGTGCTTTTACACTGTCTGGCACCCCCTGGTTATCAGTATCAGAAGTAGCTATAACATCCAATACGGCTGGAACAAACTCTATTGATATATTATTCCAAATTCCAAATCTAACAAGAATCATTTTCCTACAGAAAGACTAGGAGCAAAGTGAAATGGCCTTGAAACTTTACTGTTTTGTAGCCTTTTCAATTACCTTCTTCAGCAAAGGGACATCAGATCTTTTGGCATAGTTGACAAACACCTGAATGTCAACATGTTTTATCTTGAGTTAGGAACAGCTAGCCTGCACTTTCCTGGCCAACTCCTCTTCATTCCATACCTCAACTGAATTTTGCTGCAGCATAGTTAAATCACAACCTAGCAAGAGGTGAGAATGTCTCCCTATGACAGCTGGAAGCTGTCACTGAACCTGTTCCCCCTTCTCATTTGAAAGGCTAGAAAAATCTAATTGCCAAAATCCAGGCAGAAGAAAGCCTTCAAGACAGAAATCAAGTACAAAACATACATCCAGGCCTGTGGCCTTCAATCTGCTAACTTGGTTTCTGTCCAAAAAGAGGCATAGCAGAGGGCAGGAAGAAAGAAGTGAGAAGCAGCAAGGATCCTTCAGTGCTTCTACCTTTGCAAGGCACTGTTCGACATGCCCACTCCTCTCCTCCTCGGATCCTGAGAGAGGCTGGCTGCAGAGGGGACATACCTGTCCTTCGTCTTGCTTCCTGCGTTTCATTTTCCCAATTCGAGCTATGCACGGAGAGCAGAGAGAAAAGAAAGAACAGTTTATACACGTATATACACGTAGACATATACAGCCTTAGCATCTTTGTTACTTCTTGCAAGGGGAAAAATGTTATATGCCTAATTAAGAAGGCAGCAGACTAAGTGTCCAAGTTTTATCTCAAGTTGTTCAGAATCTTAAAGACATTTAACGAAGTTGCCACTGTTAATTGGAACAGTTTTGCTATCCTTCTGAGCTGGTATACACTAACTCCAATACAAACCACATGCCTTGCCCTCAAGGGGATATGACCACTTCATTTTTCCAAAAAAACCCCCCACCATTTTTCCTTGAGAAAAGAAAGCCTAGCAACAATTATTTCTAATCATATTCATTATCCCCTGCAAATGCCAAGCTTCTAGTACAAGGATGCAGGATACTAACTGGAGCTTTCCCTTCCTGGATCCACCTGAGGAAAATGCCTCCATAAGTGGATATTTTAGAATATTCCAATTAGAGGACCATTTTCAAACTGCAACCAAAAAATGACCGAAAAAATACCGTTGCTTTTGATGCACTTTTACATGGCTTCCTGAAGTTTGTTTTAAGAGAAGAGATGCCCAGTTTTACAAATTGAAAGTTCCAGATGCCAAGTAATCTGGATAGCAGTGATGATGCCATGATGTAAGGCCTCTTTCAAAAAATTTCTATAGTACCTACAAATTTATGAAAGACTCAGAAATATGGAAAATACACGTAAGCATATGGACAATTTTAAATAAATATTAGAAACCTAAAAAGGATTTTAAGAGGCTAACACTGGCAGAAAGATTGCTGCACAACTCCTAGTATTCCAGAACCATTTTGTGCTCTTTGCTTCATTCCCAGGTATCTAGTAAATTCTCCTATACTAAGCTTGTAACAGAATGACAGAAAGCAGAAATGCAGAATATGCACTATGATTCCAGTCACAGAATTTGAGGGTGAATTTAAGACTATTTTTCCTCAGAGATTACAGAAATGCCAGCTGGGATAGCCTGCTCCCTTTTCCCAATTGCTGGTTAATATGAATCATCATAAATGTGGCCAAAATATCCAGAACACTTGCTTTGGAGAGCAACATCAATTGTCAAGATATGTGGCTTTAGGCAAATATCATCAAATGTTTCAATCACTGGCAGGGGAGAAATGAGCAGCTTAATTAGTGAGTAAGGTCAACATTTTGATGGAGACCAAAGTAAAAAGCCCAAGGAAATCCTATATCATAACAAGAAATGACATGACTTAAGAAGTCATTTAATGTAGTAAGCATTATTGACATTATGGGTCTGGTTGTATGCTGTAAAAACTGCAATGTATTACAATACATTGTAAAAGGAACTAGATGTAGCACAGCAAGTGTGAAGAAAGGACCCATAACTAAACTAGAGAAGAGAAATCCAAGCTGTTAGTAATAACTAAAGGAAATTATAATGGATTATTTTAGGACACCATTTTTGCTTCCCATCTGGCTTCTTTCAGTGGTGCACTCATTTAACATACGAACAAATTCAAGCACTTTTGACAGAAAAAAGTAGAACAGATAACCTCCACAAAAATAACCAAGGAGAATTAGTCAAGCACTCTCAATTCAATTGCTCCAACCACCCTCAAACCATCATCTTCCTCCTAATCAAGTCCTCTTTCTTTCTTCAGACAGTGGGTTAAAGCTAGATTCCATGTATACTTCCTCATTCAAGTGTTTATACAGCTCCCACATACAAAATAGTCCCAGTACATGGGAAGAAAAAATAATTCCAATGCAGCCTTTAAGAACAGGATAAACTCTTATTATGGAAGGGACATACCTAACAGTTTCTTTCACATATTTGCACACGGAGAATAAAAATGCTTTTGTCTACTCTTTAACTTTGGAGAGTACATATTTAACTTCAGGAAAATGATAATTTGCTGTTTTGAAATACTGTCATTATCAATGTTCTTCTGTAGGGTTCTCACTTGTCTACATTAAATGTCACAAAATCTACATTATGACACACACATGGGGTCTCAATGACAGCCAAATTTAGAATCAGAAGAACTCTTTCCTATGTCTGATTTGTTTACATTTGGTCATCTTTCACCATGACTAAGAATATAAGGCATGTTCTCCATGATTTTTAATAGTATTTTCTAGTACCCTTCAGGAATATACAGGGTAATATGCCTCTAGCTGACTCCCAGTGGCATAATTTTAAAACATCATTTACTTCAAATCTTAAGACATCATGTAACCATTTCAGTGTTTTGATGTGAGATAGCTGAGGCATAAATTGTAAAGCACTTTATAAAAAAAACAAGGGGTCAAGCTTTATCCTTCCTATACAATATCTACTTAAGAAAATCTTGACCTTAAAGCCATTTCAGAAAAACTCTTATAGGTCTGCTGGTATAGTGATCCTGTTCTATGGTGGCAGTTTTTTGTTTTTGTTTTTAGCATTAGTGTGTGCTACCATAGAACACACAGTGGTCAAGCAAAGGATTTAAGTCTGTGCACCCGGGCTGATGAGTTTTCAGTGCCATTCAGGAAATAAGAGGACCTTGTTATCAAGCACTCTCAATAACAAAACCAACCTTAATGACCCATGAGAGTGATGGCAAAGAAAAATGCTATTGTACACAAAATTAGTGGCATGAGAAAACAGTAAATAAAGTCAAGGAGGGCTTTAAAAAAAGTTTCTGTTCCAAGACCCTTTGCAGTAGCTGGACACTGGATCTCAAGAGTGAGAGAAGAACTGGTGTTATTTGAAAGCCACAGTGAGCAGAATTTCCAATTGCAGCTACAGAGCTCAGCTATCACTTCTAATCAACGTAGGAGGGATGGAGCAGCCCCAGAGGAAAGGGGGTGACTGCTGAGCTGTCCCAAAGGAGAACAGCTCAAAAGAACACACAAGTGAGACCACAGTATTGTTAATTAGTGCTGATAGATGCAATCATTTCTAATTAGCTCACTAATCCTTCTCCTCTGTACTTCTGTGGCAGGAGCAAAGAGGGGGAGGTGGGCTATCTTGATTTTTCCTTACTCTTAAGTCAAAGATTTTTTGAATCTGTATAAAAACAGCAGGAAACAAGACTTTCACTTGAATATCCCTGACTGCTTATTTTTTTCTTCGATTTCTTTTACAAAGCTTCTTTATTCTATCTCTCAGGGAAGTATGCAAGGAAGTAAACTACTTTCATTTGCATTACAATAATTATGCCACTGGAGGGACTCCCCAAACCAAACTGTCCTTAATGTCACACATTTTCCTCTTTACTACATCCAGTGCCTATCCTAGACTGCATCTCCCAGACTGCTTCATCCCTGAACTCAAGTTGCAACTCAAACCAGCTATTACCTAGATTCAAAGATACAGAAGACTTCTGTATACCAAGTATCTAACTGTGATAGCTTCTGTTTTAATAGTTTCTCCTGTTAGAAGTCAGGCCTGGACTCAGTATATTTTAACACATTCATGTTAATTCTAACCTATCCAGCTTAAAGGCCTGGCAGGGGGAGAGCTACACCAAGTTCTGCTGTATTAAACAGAGTTAGATGAATGTTTCTTATTAACTACCAGCTGCAGACGGTAGGAAGGATTTCTGTGAAATAAGCAGCCTTGTCATTATTCTTGCTTGGGCCTGGCTCTTCCTCCCAAATTGCCTCAAAGTATGACTTATTTTCATATTCTGTGCTGATTGCACCTCCTTAAATCTCCTCATTTTGAATGTACAGAGGGTCCCTGAAATGTTCCTGACCAGGCAAGCTCAGAGCTGACACAATGGCTCTGGAATAAATCTGAAATCTGTCATTGTACCTACCTTGCATATCCTAGATAGATCTATGTCTTGTCTGTCAATTATACATCAAAAACTGAACTTGTTATTCTGTACCAAATCTATTCTGCATGTCCTGTTCTGTAAGGAAGGCCAAACTTACACTGCTTTTATGTCCCAAATTGCTTTCTTCTACCCGTTTGTTTATCTAGAATTCTTGATTCAAGCCTGATCTACCTAGTCTGTATTTAGAAGTAAACCAACAAGATTCAGAATAACAATGCCATTATCATTCCATTTTCACACTTCAGTGAACTTTGTGGTCTATTTTCAACTTTAAAAATACATACAAAATGCATCTTTCACTGGAGAATGCATGTAATAACGTGCATTTATGATAATATGTGCAAAAACGTTCATGCAGACTACCTATTCTCCCAAAGCCCCAGATTAATGAGGAAAGATGAACTGTGAAATCAACATTTTGCAAAAATGGCATAAACTGAAAAAAGACAAATAGTTCTTAAAATGAAATATGCATTTCTATCAATTAAGCAATGCTGCCTGGGTGGCTCCCAGAGAACTGTATGTTTATTTGATGAACACAAGGTGAGGCTCTGTCATCTGCAAACTCCAGTGGGATCACTGTTGACAGGGAGTTGAACATGGAGAAAGCCTCAGAGGCTTTGGGTTAACAGTGCATAAACTGAAGTGGAATAACAGGTTGTTTTAGCAGTAATATGGTGTAAAACCTAGCATAATAAATCAATACCTATCTTTAGATATTTCTAAGTGGGAATATCTAGATCAATACCTTTTGAAACAAGATAAATATTGTTAACATCTCTACAGATCCTGTTGATAACAGATAGTACAGTAGTTTTCTATTCTACCACTCTTTGCTTTTTTAAAAAACCTAAGGCATAGGATAATGAACCAGAAGCATCAGCCTTAGGTCTCTACATATTTATTTGCATTTCTTTTTTATTAGTACTTTTCCAACAAATCTTTCACAAAAGATTTTTTTTTAATTAAGGGGTCAGACAGAGCTGAAGTAAAATACAAGTTTCATCTTTATTGTATTACTTATCCAGTATCTAATACAGGCACAGACACTAATTTCAACTGTAAGGCATGAAACTTAGGTTATCTGTGAACATAAAAAATTCTGGTAGATGTACCTGGTTATGTTTCAATGGTATAACAAATGGAAAATGAACCATTAAAAGTATCATATGAACACAACAAGAACATTATTCAAATGTACATCTTTGTATGGCCAAAAGAGTATCATCTATGTAGGGAAGAGAGATAGTAGCCACAGGTCTGAAAATTATTTAGGGGAAAACACATAAAAGGAAAATGGCTTCAAAAAGAGCTCAAAGACAATTAAATGCCCAGTGAGTGCTTATTGTGGGAATGGGACAAGAGAAAATCAGTGAGAGGAAAGGAGTAAAAGGAAGAGGGTGTGTTCATCTGAAATTGTGAAAATGAGTACTCTGCACCACAACATTTTGTCACAGGTCCCATATGTAACAGCCTTAATGTTAAATTAGTTTTCTAACAACAAGAACTTACCACAATTAAACCAGTAAAGCACTCCCACAGTCTCGTGTGAATTGTTAAAAACAATCAAATTGACTCAAACATCTATCATATAAGTAGAAAAACAGCCTTATGCACAACTCTCCCACATGTTCCTTGGGAAGGCTGCTGATGTTGTCCCTAGAACTTTAAAGACTGCAAGGTTCCAAGAAGCAAAATTGGCCCTATCTTAGTTTGCATTAATAGAATTATAGTTTCCATGTGGAGGGAAGGAATAGTCCCACTGTATTTTGCAGCAGTCACTCCTCATCTGAACTACTGCATTCAGTTCTGGGCACCTCATTTTAAGAAGGAGCAAGTTCAGAGATGACCAGCAAGGATGGTAAGAAGTATGGAAAACAAAACATATGAAGAAAAGTTGAAGTAGCTGGGCATGTTCTTGGTAAAGTAGCTTGGTAAAGAGAAGACTGCAGGGTGACATTAATACCCTCTATAAGTACCTCAAGGGCTGTAACAGACAAGAAAGTGCAACCCTGTTCTCTGTTGTCCCAAAGGGTAGGACCAAGTCTAATGATTTGAAGTTACAGGAGGGCAGATTTTGATTGAACAGTAGACAGAACTTCTTGACAGTAAGAGTATTAGGCAAAGGAACCAATTGACTAGAGAGGTGGTGAGGTCTCCTTCTCAGGACTTCTTCAAAAAGAGTCTGGACAGGTACCGTTCTGGGCATGCTTTAGCTGGTGATCCTGCACTGAGCAGAGGGGGTGGAGCTGATGACCCATGAAAGTCTTTACAACTCTATGATTCTTCTGCTTAGTCATTATTTCTAGAACCCACCAATCGGAATATCATAGATCACCAGAAATCCAAATGCAAACCTTTCTACTATTCATATAAAATATGGAGATGGGATACTAATGTAATCTATTCCACTCTGCTCCCTGTCAGCTATGTCAATAATTTGGTACAAGATATTTGAGGGGCGGGGGGAGAAAAAAAAATAATTTGGTACAAGATAGTCTTGACATACTTGTCATCTTCATTTTTAAGGCCAGCTTGTAAGAGTATGGTGCCTTCAAATTGTCTGTAAACTCACTGCAACCACACAAATTTCACAGCATTTTCTTAGGAAAGGAAGACTCAGAGGTGGTTTTGCTAGTTCCTTCCTCTGAAATATAGCCTACAGAACTTGGCATTTGTTAGCAGTCTCACATCCAAGTACCAACCGGGGCTGACCCTGCTTAGCTTTCAAGATCAAACAGGATCTGGTGCCTTATTAATTGCTAATTCTAATATTTTCTTTCTGCAATTAAGCCATTTTCCCTTCTTCCCTTTGTGTATACCACTACCACAGCAAACAGTTTATATTTATTTTCTTCGGAATAAGATTTTACCTTGCTGGAAGCTATCCATTGCACCCTTTTGTGAAAGTCATTATGCAAAGAGAAATTGGTTCTTATCTACTAGAATTCTCCAAGGTTGCATGAAAATCAATGGTTTTGACAAATTCCTTACAAGACCCTATCCATAAAAGGAAAGTCTAGTGAGAAGTTCACTCTTGGGTTATTGCTGCCAGCTACCCCAAATGTTCTGAAACAGTCAGTAAGATAATCTCATAATAAATATTAAAAATTGCCCAACAGTGAAAGTTATTACAGAAATAGTTTAAATACATGCTATTCAATAATTATTTCAGTCATTTTAAAATGGGGGGGCAATTGTGCACTCATCCAGATTTTGTGGAATTGCAACTCCCACCAGCCCCAGATAGCATAGCAATGCCGGCAGTTAGAGTTCAAAAACAGCTGGAGGGCTCAACATTTCCATGCCTGAATTAAAGGATGCTTAAAAACTTCAAAAAAGGAATGAAAGCAAAAATATATTAAGCCATTCACAACTGGATGGTGATCTCCAGCCAAAGGAATCTGACCTGCTCGTATGCTACAACCTAAGGAGACAACCAAAGTAACCGGTCTCTGAGTTATAGATTACTTACAGTAATCTTTAAGAAACAAAAACATGTTTAGTGGAGTTTTTAAGATGTGTGAAGATGGGGTAGAAAGAAATGTAACCCAGAGTGGATATTAACAGAAGGAGCATAGATCAATAGCACAGCCTAGTAGAACTTAAGACCCAAGATCCACTGTCATCCCAAGAGGAAAACTAGCTACTGATTCTAAAATCCTGGTGTTTAAATCTATAATTTTCAGCTTCCACAAAATAAGGCAACTTTCTCACCTGAAAATTTGTAAAGAGGTTCATGACAAAGTAACAAGTTATGAGATTACACCAGAATACCAAATACATACAAAGATCTGAAACAAAGTCAACTGACTTGTTCAGACAACAGTAAATTGTAATTTACAGCTGGCAGTACAAGCTTTAGCTAAGTTAGGCTTGTAGACTATTTACCATTCAGGCACATCCACAAGGGAGTCAAAGTGCCCCATCCCTAATGAGCTTCCAAAGGTTAACCAAGATGTTGTATGGTCTTTGATTCTTAACTGTTTTAAGCTGTGTGTGTTTGCTTTATTCCTTGTTTTTAAAAAGCTTTTTTGATCTATTTTAAACATTATTTATATTTGCTGTGCACTGCCTCAGAAAACTTTTGCACTGGGAGATAATAAACAAATATTTTTAATAAAAAAAGAACATCACCTTTCACTTCAATTTTATATTGACTACAGCTCAGTGTCCTGTGGATGCACACAAACTGGATTAATTTTAACCACAGTTAAAAGTGGGAAAAGGTAAACTCCAACATTTGCAATGTTCACTTGTTTCAATTCAATGTTGTTAAGATGATCCACAGAGAGAGTTTTCCTAACATTCTAAATTGTAGTTAATTGAAAATGTATGTCAAAGCTTCTGACTGACTCTTTGCAGCCACAATGGTATGGGGGGTGGGGGTAGAATACAGAAGCCTAAGGCTTCCTGAGGTTCATTAACATTACTCTACTGTTTAGTATTATGCCTGATATGCAATAAGTTTGGCAAGCACTAGTCTGTTTTCAAAAATCACTAAGAACTTCTTTAAGCTCTTAGAAAAATATTAGTATTTCTACAATACGCATTTCCAATAGCAGAGCCATGTGTCACAAGGGAATACGTGTGAGACGATCAATAGATGGAATGCAGCAGAAGTATTCATTAATCATACACCAAAATTATTCAGTATGAGAAAGACTTCTGTGGTTTGTGTATGTGAAAGGCAGATCACATGTATTCACTATGCAGTGCACAGTCCTCGTTAATCTTAATTCAAAACTCTTTCTTGTAACTGACACAGCCAGTACCACCAAAATAGATCTTGCAGCCCTGGAGCTTGTTGGCATTCAAAAATGAAAGAAAACATTGCCTCTCCCTTACATTGTCAGGATAATTTACAATTACTCTTGACTTTGATGGCCAGAATTTTATTGTATTTACTTTTGAGTGAGTGCATTTTATTTCTGTGCCCCAATGACAGAAGCTGAATTAGTTAAAATGAAATCATCATGTAACTTTGAACTAATTATTCCTACTTAATGACAGAATGACATACAAGTAGAAATTTTTTTTTGAATTAGTGATTTCTAGGATGCATGGTGTGAAAATCTACCCCAATGCCAAAAAATTATTACACACACAGAGATGTAGTATCAAAGCCCATTTTAAAGTCACACATGAGCTGAAGTACCAGCTCCACGGAGGACAAGTGAACTGCTAATTATCTTGATCCTTCATATGGATTCAGATGTGGAGTGGGTGAGGGTGGGGCTGTAGAACCCAGAAAATGAGAATAATAAAGTGTAATTACTATAGATGTCGCTTTTCTAACATATAAACAAATGGCAATTAACATTCAAAAGGGCAGAACTCCTAAATCTTCAGATTACAGTCAATCAAAAACTGAACAGTTTGCAACAGAATCTTTCAAGGATGACAAAATCATCTGCATCCATTAAAATGATTTTAAAATATAAGCAACATGAACTCTTCTCTTCTTAGTAAGTTTTTTGTTTACTTTGAGAAAACAACCAATCCATATGACAATGAAGATGTTAACAGCTTGAGCAGGATTAAGAGAGGAACAAAATGGACTAGGAACAAAAAATGATGTGGGTCAAAGTGAAAAACGTCTGGGTCACATTTAGCCAGCGGGGCTTGTAAAGAAAAGAGACAACAATGTTATGGTTATCAAACCCTCCTACTGGCAGTCACTACTCCAGAACATGGCATAGGTTTCCTGTCACACTCACCATTCAGTCGGGTCTGTCTGTTTGCCCTTACTCGCAAGAATGTCTGCAAAAAGAAGACATAAAAACCAAATATTAAAATCCTGCTTTGGGAGAGTGAATCAGAAAACAGTTTAAACCATCTCACTGGTCTCCTTTTCTAGATTACCAACTCAAGCCAATATTAACACTTAATACAACTTCATCAAATACAGGAAACCCTACATTTCCTTTTGTTCAACTGGAACTCATTCAGACATACAGAGCCCTCCTTCTCTGCATGGACAGCCCACCTCAACTACTTGATAGGCCCCATACTCTCTCCACATTCCATTAACCCCACCAGGGCACTTCTCCGCAAGTCAGTTTACATCCTGCTGCCTAATTTTACAATTATTGGAGGCTAATCTTACAAAAAAGAACGCACTTGCTAGTTACCAAAGACAACAACTTCCTTCAGTTCTTTCCCCTAACGGCCCCCCGACGACACACAAGTAAACAAAAAACGTCCCTACCTAGCTCCCAATGGGGCTCTTTTCTCTTCATACAAAAGTCACCCTCCCCAAAGTTTATCCTGTGGCTGTATGGAGACCACTCCCACCCTCTGGGGTGACGGCCCAACCTTCCCTCCGGATGTAAACAAGCCCCATTCTCTCCTCCAGCTATAACCGGCTCCGGCCCCAGAGACGCCCCGGCCCCTCAGAGGTCCCCGTCTGCACCTCCTCCCGGCCCCGGGGCTCCCTCCTCTCGCTCTGCATGGCCGGGGATGCGGGCGGATGCGGGCAACGGCCCCGGCACCTGCAATCAGCTCCTAGCTACAGCGGTCGCCGCCATGTTCGTTGCGATCATGTGATTCGCCGTCGCTGCGGCCTGCGCGGGGTGAGAGTTCAGCGGGAGGAAGTTGTTGTCATGGCAACCGACAGGCCGGGGACCGTCCCAGCTGGGATCATTCGGCCCCAAGGTGGCTTTCCTCCTACCGGTAGCAGCGCGGCTGCTTGGAGGCATCGCCCGCCGCTACTCCCGTAAAAATATCAGTCCCCACAGTCCGGACTCCAGACATTCCGCTCCCCTTTCCAGCGTTACAGAGGAACGTTACCACCCGCAATCAGCCACCCCCGCTCTTCCAATTTATGCCCCTCATGGCTTTTCTGAGAATAGTGGGACACTGCCCATTCTTGCCAAAAATAAAAAGCCATGCCCTGTAAGGAGGCATGTCAAGGAGCTGCTTTTCTGTGACTGTACAGCTGAGATGGGTAAAAGCTGCGCGAAAATAAAACTCTTTTTCTGCTAAACAAGTCTTCCAACACGTTACAAATGACAAGAGGGCGGCAAAGATTTGCATCCCACACTGTTCTCGGGCTGCGAGTAACTCTGCCTGCTTCTCCTCCCTCTCCTAAAACATCGGAGAAGAGTGTTCTCAGGACGTTCAACATCGTACCACTCAATCTGTCGTTGCCTGTTTCTGCTGGTCTAGATAGACTGCCGCTAATATGTTAGGACAACATATTAAGGGCGGTTTTCAAAGAATTTAATCTCTTGCAGCACAAAAAGGAGGAAGGAAGGCGAAGAGAGAAAAAAAATGGCAACCCTTTTGAAGACAAAGTGGTTTTTATTTTCACATGAGCTTTCCTGGATATAAACGCCCTTCTTCGGAGGCAGTACACAACGTTGATAAGGCATAAAGCATATCTATACAGTTGTAGGAATGGGACAGAAAGTAATAGGATCCAGAAAGATGCAAATCACGATGCTTGTCCTAAATATCTCAAAGGGCTGTGTAAGGCGTTACAGGTCTTTTAAGAACTTTACAGTGGTCAGTTACTGTTGATACCTGAAACCAATATATCTGCTTACCAAAAATCAGTTTCCCAGGGTTCAAAACTCTCCTGAGAAGATTCCTTTTGTCATATGTGCAGTAGCAAGAACTCTTGTATTAATATACATAATATGCCATGAAGCTATTGTCTTTATTCATAATCCTGCCAATGTATTGGAATTTATATTTACAAATATCTGGAAGACCTGTATACATATGCTTCATGCCTGGGACTTTTATACCACTCAGTACTGTGTCCAAAGAGGTGGGGTTACGTCCAGGAAAGCCCATGCAAAAATGAAAAGCAGTCTTAAAAGTGTTGCCTCATTTCTCTTTTTCCCGCTCCTGCTTCCTTCTGCCTTTTCATATTAAGGGGAAGTTATCCAGCATTAAAGCACGGATTGTACCACAGTATTAATTAACCTAGAAATTTCAGAGGAGAGGTACTGAAAGGCCTCAAAATGGGAAATCCAGCCACCCATGATGATACAATTTTGGAAAGGTACTCTCACAATTTCCACAACAGGTAAAACAGGGACAATTATTTACTAGATACTAATAGCACTAGGTACATCTGAAATGCCATACAACCATGAAAAGTACAAAAGACTACAAGTTCTGAACTTGGGACACCCTTATACTCAGCCCAGCTTTTCATTTTTTTAAATAAAAGGAGATCAGCTGGCTTTTTGATAACTTCTGAAGTCTGTCTATAGAAACAGTTTAATTATTTTGAATCTTATGAATTCTCTGAAATAATATTGATAAGGCAATTAGAACTGTCAGCTGTGCAATGGACAAGAGACTAGAATTCCTTATATACAAGTTGCAACTATAAAGCTAGCCTTTTCGATCACAAATCACTTTTATCTCCTTTCAGAGAGACATGTTCAGTTTTTAGGAAGTCGTCAGCATCTTGCACTCCTAAGAAGATCATCTAATAAAAAAATTTTGAACATGTGTGTAGCCTATTTTTCTATAAACCAAGTAATTACTTAGGTTTTTCCTGGAGTACTGATATATTCATAAAACAGAGCTAACAAAAGGTGTGCAATAGATATGTTGTGACTTGTAAACTCTGAAGTGTAAATAATCCTGTCAAAGTCTCTGGGAATATTCAGCTCTGGTGAACTGGAGCTCTCTATAGGGACTATAGGAAGATACAAATCTTACCAAATACAAGATGTTAGTGGACAAAATAGTCATTATTTTATTGTTTTATGACTTCAAAGTCACAGTCAATGATTACAAGGAAGATAAATCTATAGAATGGCTTTCATTCTGCCTTCAAGAGTCCACATCCTGCAAACACTTAAGGGAAGTTATTCACTCTGATCCCATTAGCAATCCTGCTGAAGCCATCAAGACTATCCAAGTGTTTTAAAGCCAAACATGTGTGACAGTGTTGCAGGCCTGAGGCCTAAATTGCTCAAGCCCCCAGAACCTTTAAAAACCTTAAGCCTCTTTGAATGTTTTCTCCTAAAACTTTGAAGTATTTTGGTATACTGGACTTTCCTATGTTTTCTTTTAGGAAATCTAGTTTGCACAACATGGAGGACAGCAGTGTAACACAGTGATCTTAAAAGAAAAAAATACATGAGATTCAGGGCAGGTCTGTAACTCTGTGCCTCTCTAGTCTTCATCTCCCCCTCCACTTACTGTGGTATTTCTATATTTTCTACAGTTCTATATTCTCTTTGAAGGTGGGGATAACTGACATACAGACAGTCTTAGACTTTTTGAAGGAAAGGACCTTAGTGATGTAGTTTGTCTCATACAAGCACACAAGCTAATCTTAATTTCTATTCCCATTTACATTTACTTGGTTGTAGGTTAATCGTAATTAAAAGACAGGTATGCATAAACCCAGACATTACAACTTTGAGAATGGGGAAATGAAGTAATTTCGAACAAATTTCTGATCTCCATTTGTTTTCCTAATTAGTACTTCTATGTGTCAAGTCTTCACATCAAAGATGCATACCAAATGAATTGTATCCATCACAAGCTCCTGTAATATGAATGAAATGGTTTAGGTTTCACAGACATTAAAACATTTGTTTGGAAACCAGAACAGTAGTAAAATACATATTATTGAGGTTTTAAGGACAGAGGAAGGAAAAAGAGTTTTTCCTTTAAACTAAGTCTTGGCTGGCAGCTTTGTTCTACTACAGTGAACCTCTTGTTTAGAAGCTTTATCCACATTATTTGATGCAGCTGAGTTGCCTATGGACTATCCCTCAGTGACTCCAACAAGAACACAGCATATCACAATTTGCCAGTCTTTATCTTTCTGGGTGCAAAATGCTGTAACATATCTTAGAGTTTAGGAAATACCACAGAGAATTACTTCACTGTCTACAGTTTAAGCATATCTTCCAAGTATATATGTGTTGTGAATGTAAGACTGAAGAATAGGGCACATAAAATGCATGTACTTAGCACATTTGTACAATGCAAAATGAATCTCTGTAATAAACAACAGATGTCTCAAGTACCTTTTTAAAGGTCAAATTAGTGAGCCTGGTGATATCTATAGAAGTTGAAGCAGATGTGTGCCGGCAAATTTTTAGAAGAAACTTCAACTTACTGATTCTGCCACAGGCAGGATGAAACTAGCCTGAATGAGATCGCCCTCCCCCCACTCCAACAACTGCTTAGAGCTGGCCTAGAGGGAGGGTACAGCTTTTTAATGGATTTTTCTTCAGGCAAATTGCACTCTTACCAAGGAGATCCATTCTACTTAGTGTCCAAAACCTGAGTCTGGAATATTAGAACCTGACTCTGTCTAGTGCTTAGCATCCTGATTTCTGTCTTATTACAGTGAGAAACAGGTATGCTCCATATTTTCTAGGATCTGATCTAAATTGATTTTCTGTGTTAGAGAAATAGATGCTAACAACTCTTTAACTGAAACAGTTCTTTCTTTTTGTGAAGAAACAGTCATTCTATTAATCCTATTCAAATTCATGAGGCTGGGAAGAAAGAACGCAGACTAAAAATTCCATTTTCAAAAGCCATGCTGTCCTGCTTGTGTTACACAAAAGATGTCAGATGAATACAGTCAGAGCAACTTCAAACATCTCATTTACCTACCTGCATTTCCGTTTTCCATCATCCCTTCTGCTCAAACATCCACCTTTACAATTTCACTCAACCTGATCACTTACAAAACATGTCAGTTTTACTTGCTCTCTTTGGAAACAATATATGTATTCTGGCTCTAAACTGCAAATACAGATGGGAAGATTTCAATTGCTGCAGAGCTTGTTACTTTTCTTCTCTCCATAGTTCTGCGATTATATTTGTATAAGCCTTTCTAAAATTCTAGCTTAAATCAAATACTTGTAGGGCAATGCTATGTTTCTTAAATGCTTTCCCCATCTGTGGAGGAAGTGGAAAAATGAATGACTTACACCAAACAGATAAGAATTCTCAGCTAATTCTTGTGTGTAAAACTAAATAACATAGTCTTTTTTGTTACTTTGTTTTTACAACGCACTGTTTTGTCTAGTTTGTCCATTCCTTAAACTTTAAGAATAAAAGCACATAGAGTCACAAAATTTTAAAAAAGTAAACATTCTATGTCTCTGAGCATGTACAGTTGGCCCTCCACATTTATAGATTTCATTTTCGCTGATTTGATTCTTAGTGAGTTTCTTGAACCCCTGTCCCCTCAACTCAAGTGCTTCTTTTCTGTGGGTACCTTCCCTCTTGGCAGCTCCAATAAGGTCATGCAGCCCTTTGAAAACTCATCTCTGCTCCTCCTCCACCAATCACTGCCCAGCCACCTAAGGACAGATCATAACTCAATTTCTTCCCACTACAACCCCCCCCTCTCAACGCCCCTCACACACCCAAAGAAGGAGATGTCTTTAGCTCTCTTCCCACAAACACAAATTTTGATATTTTTGGTTTTTCCACCTTTTTGGAGATCTGGCACTCCTAACCCTAGCAAATGTAAAGGGCCAACTGTATTTTGAAAGGATTTCTTATGCAAACAAGAATTTGTTGTTGTGTGCTTTCAAGACATTTCTGATTTTTGCCATCCTAAAGTGAACCTATAGGGGTTTTCTTGGCAAGATTTGTTCAGAGGGTGTTTGTCTTTTCCTTAATTTGCGGCCGAGAGTGTGTGACTTGCCCAAGATCATCCAGTCAGTTTTCATGGCTGAGTGGGGATGCAAACCCTGGTTAAAGAGTACAGACAAAATAGACAGTGTTTCCCATCTTTTTCCCTGGTCTACTCTGCAGGGCTGTTAGGAGATTCAGCATCCTGGACAGTTTATTTCACAGAGGGTATTGTCTGCTTAAATGTCTAAGCTAAAGAAACTCTCTCCCTTTTTGTATTTGCTTAACTAAAGTCCTACATTTTGAATTCTAATTAACACTGAAGGTGGTTCTCATTGTTAGCCCTTTGTCCTATTTAAAATTATGCTGACATTAATTGGCAAAGTTAATGCCTAGGTTCTCAGCCTGGGTTCCCAGCGCTCTCTGTAACAATATTGCTTATATGTCACTGCTGAGCGAATACATGTGTGATTCTTATTGTATTATCAACCATGTATCAGAATTTTAGTCCTGTGAAAGCAAATATTCTTATACATGCACTGTATGCTCTATGAGATCATTATCATCCCAAACCTATTTAACCCCTTTCTTCTTTCAATAAAGAGTTCATCTTTTTTCTCATGTAAGAAGTAATTTTGACTGCGTTTTTGCTGAGAAGGGAAAGTCCCTTTGGCCAAAGTTGGGGATCTTTCCAGGCTGATTCAGAGCTCACCTGCAATCATGTAGACCACTTGGGGTAGTAGACCACTCAGGGTAGTCTGTGTGGAGCCAATATTTTAGGTCTGGCTCTACATGTTTTTCTAGGATCTGGGGTGACCACTGCCAACAGTGGGTTCAGGTCCCACTTGGCATCCACAAGGGATATCTACCAACTGTGGGTTCAAGTCTCACTTGGTGCCAACACAACCACTATACCACACTGGGTTTTGCAAACAAGAGTACTCACATTTATGAAACAACAGGACTGACAGGCTGTGTGACTTTGGGTATGCTACATCACACTCCCACTATAATATACATGAACATTACCTAATGAGGAAATACCAGGTGACATCCATATTCTACAAATAGGCAACAATTTGAACAGTTATAAATAGAATCCAGAAGAAAGCAGCATTCCTAGCTCTTTTGAAACCAGTGGTGCTTTCAGTGTGGCAGTTGTAGCTTGTGGG
Organism: Ctenosaura bakeri; assembly: GCA_948474755.1. Taxonomy (NCBI): domain Eukaryota; kingdom Metazoa; phylum Chordata; class Lepidosauria; order Squamata; family Iguanidae; genus Ctenosaura; species Ctenosaura bakeri. The sequence continues at coordinate 151,493 of CAOLHI010001144.1, read as the reverse complement.
CTGAAGGCATGAAGGATTCAGAAATACTTGGTTACAAACCACCTGTACTCTAATAAGAGGAAACAGAGATATTCTTTATCTCTGTCTTATATTTCTCACAGCCAGTACCTAAACACATGCACTCAGAAGTCCCAGGTGAACACAGTATTCCAGGTGGAAAACCCTATGAGGAATGGCTTAGTGAGCCAAATATGTTTAGCCTGGAGAAGAGAAGGCTGAGAGGTGACATGACAGTTATGTTTAAATATTTGAAGGGATGTCATATGGAAAATGGAACAAGCTTGTTTTCTGCTGCTCCAAAAACTAGGACATGGAACAATGGTTCCAAACATCAGGAAAAGAGCATCCACCTAAACGTTAGGAAGAACTTCCTCACAGTAAGAGTGGTTCAACAGTGGAATACGTTGCCTCAGAGTGTGGTGGATTCTCCCTCTTTGGACATTTTTAAACAGAGCCTGGATGGCCATCTGTTGGGAATGTTTTGTGTATTCCTGTCTATTGGGCCGCATAATCATTGTGGTCTCTTGCAGCTCTATGATTCTGTAATTCTAAGTTACTGTGATAACAAGATGACTTTCATTCATGTACCCATGCTTAGTTTTACAATCTCAGAAAAATGCTGTTGATTCAGCATCTGTTGCCTCATACACTTCCTATATTTTTCCCCCCATCGTTGTTGCTTTTCTCTAAATGTTTTACTTACCTAGTCATGGAATAATAGTTTGCCAATTATCTTCCCCCATGGAGAGCCTTATGTACCTATAAAGCCTTGCCTCACAGTTTTATTAAGTATCAAACAACCTGAATAGCAGTATGGAACCTGGCATGATTACTTGACTTCAAAGGTAGTTTCAGTCTGACAATAGTTTGAGCTAGAAGAAATACCTCTTCCCACATTTCAAGCATATTTTTATAAACACCATGTTCAATCCCAGGTTGCTGAATCTCCTTTAGTGTCTTATTTTTCCAAGTTGTATATACGCACATACATGTGCGTGCACGAACAAATGGAAGCTATATTAATTTGAATGCAAACTCTGTATCTTGTGGAGTTCTTATGAAAAAAGTTCTATGTCAAGCTGAGTAGTATGCTCTGAAGATTGAACTTTCTATTTGCTATCTTGTGTCCCATATTTTCTAGAATAAAAATGTTACTCCCAGAATTTCCCACGCAGCACAGCCAGTAACAACCATGATCAAGGGTTTCTTAGAGTTGTAGTGTTAGGTGGACACCTGTTTTGTTTTTTTATTTGTATTCTGCCTCTCCATATGGATTGAGGTGGCGAACAACTTACAAATAGCATGTATTTCGAAACATTTCTATACATGCCCCCAACAAGCTGGGTACTCATTTTACCAACCTGCGAAAGGATGGAAGGCTGAGTCAACCTTGGAGCCGGGCAGGATCAAACTCATAACCTTGTGGCTTGCAGTACTGGCATTTAACCACTGTGCCACCAGGGCTCCCTGTTGAAGGCAATGGGGTACACTGTTCTTCCAGGAGACCTTGGAAAGTCTCAGCTGCCTCCACAATATTTTTTCTCTTTGCAAACAAACTTTAGGAGGTGTGGGGGCCATTTCATTGTGTTTTCGGGCCCCAGAGAGGTTTTCTTTTCTTTTTTTCTTTCCTTCTTTTTTTTACAACATGAATAGCCAACTTCTGGATCACTTCAAGTTAGGGGGAGGCTTATCTTGGGCCTAAAACAAGGTGAGGAGGAGCAGAAGTCCCCCTGCATACTCTTGAGGGCATCTGGGCGCTTTGGGGAGCAAATTTTTTTTATTATTATTTTAAAGGAAAGATAAAATAATCCAGGGGGGGTGGATTCCTGGAAGCCACAAAAATCAACCCTGGGGGCACATGCAATCCATGGACCACACTTTTCCCACTCCTGATATATTTTAAAAAAGCACCTTTTCCAACCTGTGCCTTCATTAGGGTTGCCAGATCTCAGGGCCTCGCCCAGACTCTCCAGTTTTCATAGGTAATCTCTAGGCAGGAGACAGTGGATGCAAGTTCTCTAGTTTTAATGGGCAAGAGGAAAGGGCTATATGTAAATCTCCACCTCAGCTAACAGAAAAAACGCTTGCTACAGTTTGCAAGTCTTAACTGAATTTGTTCTTGAAATGTGCAAATAAACTTCATAGGAGGTCTACATATTTGCTTGGTTAGCTTCTTCCGTTCTTCCAAATTGTGGCAGCGCCAGGGCTCACTCTCCATTCTGCTCTGCATCTACCTTCTGGCTAGAACCAAATAGGCTAGACTAAATTTCCTTGTCTCATCTTCCTAAATAAATTGTAAAGGATAATCCCCCAATTCACCTTGATCTGGGAACCCCCCTTTAGATTTCTTAGTTTCCAAACAAGAAAATATGCTCTGGCTGCAGTCCAACATCATCTCAGCAAAGCATTCATATTCATATGCAAAAATAAGCTATGCTGACACTATGCAGCCCCTATGCAGAACAGCAACATTGTGCAACACATGTCAATCACTGGGTGTCATTGCTCAATGCACAACGCACAATTAACAATGCACAAAGTATGGCCACAATACACAGTGTTGCTGTTATGTGCTACCCCACTTCTGTTACTCTCAGTGGGATACATCTATTGTGCTACAGCAAATAATATGCCCCACATGGGTACTGTGATTTACACATGTGCATGTCACTAACAGGATGCCATCCTCCGTGTGTATGTGTGTGTGCTTCAACTACATGCTGTGAGCAATTGTGATTGGTATGTAATCTGCATGCTTAATGACATCACCACGGGCTGTCCTTAGGTCTCAAGTTTTGGCCCAGAAACCACAGGACCCAGGACAATCCTGAACTGGCAATCCTATCCATTGAGGAATGTTAAAAAGCAAACTCTTGCTCCTGTTGATTCTTGAGGGAATTTTATAAGGCTTGGACTAAACAGTTCTATGGACTAACCAGTTCTATGAAGGGGAGATAGCTATCTATGATGTGGTAACTACTGTGGAATCATGTAACCACAGAACAGCTGGTTGTAAGCATCAATCCACTTTAAAAGATTACTTTTATCACCCTTTACACATATCATGGTAATATGGGTGTGGTGGGATTTGCCTTATTACAGAACACTTCTTCATGATTGCATATACGCTATGATCATAAGTAACCACTGTGGACTAATGGTGATCTGCTTCTACTGCTAGATCAATAGAGCTTATCTGTTTTATGAAATTCCCCACAAAAGTAGCCTCAGAAGCAGAAGTTTGCTTGTTAACCTTTCACTAATGTACAGTATATTTCCAAGCAGATCATAAAACTTGCAATTCAAAATCACCAGCACTGCAGTTTTAAAGAAAAATATAATCACATGCACAAGCAGTACATAAGAAGCTCAACTTGCATACTATGGAATCTAGAGAAATGTCTTTTTGCGCAGTCTGTTGTGCTATCTCCTAGGCAGAATTCACCTTTAATGGTTGAGCATTTCTCTAATCAGGCTCATATTCTATTTGTTTGTTTGTTTTGTATGACCCCTGGCCAGCCATTTTAGTGCAGTAAAAAAGCAAAAATGGTCAACCAACAGGCCTTCTCTTATGTAAAAGCAATCAGTAATTCTCTTTTGCTGTTCCAACAATCATCTATAATCTAGGGACCACTTGAAACAACTGATCCAGAAAAAAAGCCACGTAACATAAACTGGGATCTCTCAGTATGTACAGAAGAATACTGTTAGAAATTATTTATCTGCATTCAAAAATACTCAGAACAAAATACTCAGAACAATGTTGACTGCATTTTGAAAGTATTAACATAAACTACTGTCAGAGCTCTAAGATCTCACCATTGTTATGGGGCAAAGATGTTCAATACACATTGCCAGATATACTAGTTGAACTGTACACACAAGTTATCTATATCAAATGGTTTGTCTCAACCAGAATAAATCCGTCAAATCAGTGGGTAGATGTACCCAGTTTCCTTTGATATAATGTATTTACTCTCAATTTAGATCATGTTCATGTTCATATTACCAATTTCTTAACACAGATATGTATTTCCTCCCTTCCCACAAGTATAGGATATCCCATATACCCACAAAGATCACAAAATATTATAATAATTCCTAGTCACTTATAAAGTACAATGTATAGCATTTTTTTTTACAAATAATAAAGGCCATATAGAAATGTACCCACCCTAAGCAATCCTAAATATTCTTATATTCTCAAGAAACACTGGGATCTGTAAATCTATGCTGTACACCCTCTGTATATATAGTGGTTCTGTTCCAGGAACCCCTGCATAAAACAAAACAAGTGAATGACATGTCCCATTATCTTCAATAGATGCATGCATCTGTGGCAGTGCAGGCACGTGTCCATCACATCCACTGATGATAATGGATGCAATGCTTCACACACCCTTGGTTTCGTGTATGTTAAGGTCGCACTACAAGAGGGTGCACTGTATAGCATGCAGTCCAATTGGAACATTAGTATTAGCACACTATGGGATTTTTTAAATTAAGATTCCCAGATCCAGTATTAACAAGTGGGAAAGTCTGATTCCTTAATTTGCAGACAGGGCTGGAAAAGTTAAGGATTTGCATGGTATCCCCTAAAGAAACTGAAGTGGCATTTAGTAGTCCTTGGCTTCTAGTCATCAGCTTATTCCTCCTGATAGCGCTCTCACCTGGTATCTGTCTGAGTGATGGATATCATCTGAGGAGTGAGGCGATGTTGGAGAGTCTCCTTCCCGCTTGATTGAGGCTGACAACAAAATTGACTGTAGGAGAAAGAAATGAGAGAACATTTAACAATGTAAAGCATGCCTTGTTTTCACTAAGGAATGTAGCAGCAGGTGTAATGTGTAATCACAACCTACACTAATCAAGAAAATATTTATCACCAACAATCAATTGTGGAGAGGAACAATGTCTAAGTTACACGCATAAATGCAATCCTACCTACTGCAAAAGCTTTTGAGAATGATAAAGGAGCTATTGTGATAAGTCCATGCCAAGCCCTACATCCTGACATGGGATTTAAGGATGTTTAATTCTTCTGCCTCATCTGTGGAAATCTGCATATATTCCTTATACAAAGGATTATATATGTGTGGTCCATGCCCATTCTCAGTCCTTCAGAAATTTCCCCAGCTTGTTTTAGTAATAAAAAAAGGCAGTAGTATTTAGCTCTATAAACCTAAGGCGGAAACATCTTTGGAGGATATCACCAATAGTGATAAAAGTGAAGAAGCACCAGTTCTTTCAGGAACTACTGCCAATTTGGCAGAGATGTTGGACACACAAAAAAGGTGAGATGTGAAAGAAATGATTTAGAAAAAAAGATACAATTGTTGAAAAGGACAACATGGAATAATGTTATCCAACATCCTTGTTTTCAGTAAAAAGCCATACATTCTGGTTAACGGCATAAGCATATATACCTGTAACTTTAAAACTACAAATGATTGCCAAAGGGCAGTTGGACATTGTCTGAAATCATGGCAAAATGTGTTATATTCTCTTGGAACTTCAACAAGAAAGGTGCTACTTTCACAAGAAAATGAGATACCTCAGTCAAATGAACATGTATGAAATTGCAAAAGCTAAAAATTGCTTTTGTCATTTATTCACAGTTGATTTTCTGTAGGAATATCAGCAGTGAGTTTCAAACGGGGGAAAAGCAAAATCCCAAAGAAAATGTGCTCAAGCAACATCTCACATTTGCAAAAGCCATAAGGTATAAGCAGGAATATAAACAGGAATATGTGTTAAAGTGCTGTTCAACTGCACACTTTCTTTCAGTAATTACAAGTACTAGCACACTAATAAACATCCAAATTATAGGATTTCTCATTAATACCATGAAATATCCCAAATAACACAGGTGTTTCTGTGTCTTTTATTACAGGCTATGAAGACAAAATTGTTAGCAATTTACTGGTATATGTGAAGGTTATCAGTACCTTGCAGACTTCAGAGCAACGGCAGGGAAGTATAAATTCCATGCACAACAAAGTTTTATGGGAGATGACAAGAATGCTTTGGCAATATTTAGAGGAGATATATCTAGTGAGAATATGTAACTACTAAGAAGCTCTGAAGATAAATAATTACATTTCACAGAAGAAAGCAAAGAAAAATGAATGGTTAAAAAAAAAGGAATATTTCTGCTAAATGTAACATTGCAAAGTATTGCCTGCTGGCCAAACATAACAAAATGATGATTAAAAAAAAAAGTCAGCTTTGGCCATACAAATCAACAATATATACTCCTTCCGTCAAATCAGATCTTACGTTGATACCTTAAGTATGCGAAATGAAGGACCAATTTACTAGTACACTTGGGTTAACAATGTCATATAAATTCTAACAACACACAGCAAAATGGGGACCAGGTGGGAGCAGCAGACAAATGTTCACTCAGGAGTTTTGCAGTGCAATCGATTCCTCATCCATCTATCTTTTAATTATCATTTTGGAATGAGTTAGTGGTATGTAAGCAACTTCAGACCATTGGCAGGCTGAGGTGTCACTGGGTTCATTCTGACTATGTGCAAAGAGTTTATGTGGTGTTTATCTCTGCTGCTATTATTTTCTCGGGTAATGGCTGCTGTTAAAAATTTCATTGGTGTGTGTATATATGTATGAGTGGGTGGGTAAGCTGAAAAGTATTTAATGGCACACATTACTAACAACACTTATTATTCCATGAACTCTGACAGTTTAAATTTTCATGTCACAAAATTAGCCTTACCAGTGAATACTGTGACTATTCTACCTCCCTTTCTAAAAGCAGTATATAAATATATTAAATATAAATACATTAAATTAAACATATTAAATAAACTATGAACAGAATTAATGTTTGTGTCGTCTGCCTCCCATCTTTGTGCCTTTTACTAAGTTGATCTTTACACCTGAAGAGCCTTCCATTCCATTGCAATAATCAAGCTCTGTAAGCTCCTTCATCAAAACCAAATGCATTTCAGACAGCCTGCAAGAGCAAAAATGTAACTATTTTGTATCACAAAGGACAAAGATTGTAATGCTGTATGTGATTTGAGTCGAATCCATGGAATCTTGCTCTTTATATCCCCATGGGCCAAAGCAATATGAGATCAGGAAGGACTCCAGTTCCAATATAATCTCTTCCTTTCTTTTTCTGAAGGTATGGAACAACCCGATGGTAAGAGTTAAAAATATTTCACTTTTCAATTTGCTTTCATGAAAAAATAAAAATATGTAAGTCATCAACTCTGCTACACAGAACCACAACAACGAACTCTCATTGCTTCCATCAGACCCCGCCAGCCTGCCCAGTCCCCATCTACCCTTGCTAGTAGCTCTAATCCAATATTATCTGAAAAATGGGTGGCCTAGCTACAGAGACAGTAAATTAAACGTTATGTATTAGTTTTTACCGTGTGATCCCAAGAAGAATGTTGGCCCCATTTATTCTACATACCTCCTGAGCGCCATGACAACGACCTCCGGAAAAAATGCAGGGCTAAACTAATCCCAAAAATGTCAATCTCAGACCCTCTTCTACATACGCTTGCTGTTTAGATGAATAAACTGTCTCTTAAAATTGTAGCAGTTCTATTCTGAATACCTCTGCAGCATGTTAAACACTGTATCAGTGAGCCAAGCCCCTCTACCACTAAACCATACTTCATTTTTGTTTCTCATTTCAGTAAGAAGTGGCTGCCTCTCCATTTAGGCAATGTCAGGAAAAATGTCAGGGATATAGATGGGATGGGGTAGGAGTCAGGTGAAAGGGAGCAAAATGTTAGAACTGGAAATACTGTCAACTTCTAAATGGCCATCTATGTACTCCATCTCCCCACAACTGGTGTTTGGTTGTTGGCTAAGGAATGCACCCCCTACTCAATGTGATTTGAACCAGAAATTGGGTACTTCCCCCTAACTATAACTCTCAGAATACTTCAGCCAATATGGCCACTGGCCTTGCTTACTGGGGATTCTAGAATTTGTAGTTTTAAAAAAATGCTTCCAGGATCATACCAAAGGTTCCACATGTATCTTTTGAAGTCAGAGAGGATGAAATGTTGGAGGGGCATATTAACGGAGTAAGGAGGGGCTAGATGGATGGATCTTTATTATATCTTTCCTATGTTACAGATTGCAGTTAACACAGAGTCCCTGCCCACAAGCAGATCAAAGCCACTATTTTACTGCTTTCAGTCTAACTTTTTCCTAAATTCAGCATCAAAGGAAATAATTTGATATTCTCACCTTGAAGGAATAACAAACACAGGAGTCACATAACACTTTGACTAATCCCAAACCAGGCTAAAAACTTGGAAAATATGTTTGCAACACACACTGACAGAAGTAATGTTCTCCATCCTGTAGGTCATGGTCAAATTCTTGCTAGACTTAGTTTAATGGGATAGATGACTTCCATGGAGGCCAGGTTCTTATCCCTGCCCGGAATCTATTTTCCTGTACTTTTTATTTGAAAAGGGAAGCCTAAGAGAGAAATATTGCTGCACGTTTTGCTTTTAAAAAATAAGTTCTGATTCATACTGAAGAATACTGCTTTCCTCATACTGACATACAGTCTGTACTTGTCTAGTTGGTTCTAAATAAATGAAAGAGTTGGAGCAAACCATCACATCAACTGGAACTGGAACAGGAAAAAATACACATTCAAGTAAATTAAAGCTGCAATTCTAAGGATGCCAAAGGCTGTCCAATGGGCTCTGTGCCAGCACAGAGGAAATATATCACCAGGCATCCTTTTTGGCCCTGGAGATCTCTCCTATCTCAGGAATATGTTGTGCTTGTGCAGCTGTCTCACTGGCAATGTCTTTTGATACCAGGGACTGAAATGGAGAGTGCTGGAGGCACCAAAATTGGAACACTGGTATTTAGGTTTTGCAATAGTGAAAAGAGTATTTTGACAAATTCCTCCCACTCACATAAGAGGCCAGACATCCAGTAGGCCTTTTATGCACTTAAGTAGGAGAAGCCTCTCCATACTGTTAAGATTACTCCAGATTGTAAAACATAGGGCCCTGCTTTATCTGGAGCATCATTCCTGAAACTAGAACCCACCAAGCAACAATACTATCAGACAGGTAGAATATCCTTGCTATAATGCAGAACAGGAAACTTCACAGTAAGTACCAGTGTTCAATTTTCCTGCAGTGAGGGGGAGGATTTCTTGACTGGGATTTAACACAACAGTCATCCCTAGGTGAAAAAGCTGTGCTCCATCCCTCTCAGGACACTATTGCTGCCTGACTTCCAGTGATTTTCAAAAGCTATTTCACCTAAGTCAAATGTGTCAATCCTGTAGTGATGTGTGAAGCCCAAGTAGCAGCACTGCAGATTTTTAGCAGAGGAGCAGCCATATTGAAGGCAGTTGCTGTGGCTGTGCTCCTAGCAGAATGGGCCTTGATTTTCCTGGAACAACAGCACATCCACTCCTATATAGTTCAATGTATTGTCTGATCCATCTAGACAGGGTAGTTGTAGACACTTTGTGGACAGTGCAACTTCCTAAAACCTGGAGGAAAGAATACTCTTGCCTCTCAAATTTATCAATCACAGTTCCTAGATATAGAAAGTAATGGACCAGAATGAAGTGACTCTTTTTCCTGTTGACTGTAAAGCCATGGTAGGACATTTCAGAGTCATCTATATATCTTCTCTCCACTGCAATAGAGAAGGTAACTGAATCAAAAGATTTTCTATGCATTGTGTGTCCCCACAGATAAGCCATTGATTTTTGGTAAATACATGGGGTGATACTGACAGCCCAAGAAACAGTGCTGTTTATTCCTAATGAAAGTCATGGTGGGCATTCCATAGGCCTAGGAGTGTTGCTGTCTTGTCTGGGATCAAGAACCATTTCATGCGGATTTTCAAGGCCTGTACTCTCTCTGTCTGTAGGAATGATTTTCCCAATTTATAGAATTTATTTTCCTCTTTTTTTGGAGCTGAGGAAAAGGCTTTCCCCCACTTACCATTCATTTCCACAAGACCTCATCCCAGATCTCACCAAATACTTTGGACCAATAAAAGGAGTATATAGCTACATTGGTTTTAGACTTTTCCATTTGCAACTATCTAATAGAACCTACATCTGCAATCTGTGAGGCAAAATGAACAATGTGCAATAAAGGTGGTTACCTTGGCCAGTCTGTTAATATCTTGGCATAAATGTGCATCCTGAACTAGAAGCTCCTTAGTCCATTTTGTTGATGCCCTGGCAAAAAAGGAAGTGACATTTGCTGCCTTAACCATCAGTGCAGAAGCTTGATGAGCCCTGCACAAAAGGTTTCCAGTTTTTGTTTTTTGTTTTTTCTTTTGGTCTTCCAAATATTTTGGGGCATCATCCCCATCCTTGGGAAAAGATGCCTCTGAAACCAGAGTAGCTACCTGGGCATCAATCAGGAAAATATTCAATCTCTCAATCATCTAACTGGGCAGAGAATAAAAACATTTTGCTTGAGCTGCAACTGCACTTGTGGAACTAGAATCATGCCATTCCCCTTCCATACCTTCTGCTATGACCTCTAAGAAGGAGATAAGAGCAACAAATTTTTGTCTAGCTCAGATTTCAGGTACTTTATCAACAGATTTGGATTATCTCTGTTCTCCTGAGGGTAAATTAAAACACCTTAACTGCTTTTTTTTTTAAGGAGCAAAACAAAGTCATCAGAAAAAAACTATGGGGTTGTTTCCAAGACATCCCTTCTGGAGAAAGTTCCCCTTCTTCTGTGTCTGAAGGAAATGGGGAGTCTGATAAATCCCCATGGTCATCAGAGTGCTCTGAGATCAAGGCACAGACAGGGAGAAAAGCCAATGCCTCCCATTTGCTCCCCAAAACCCCTGATGTTGCTACCATTTGTTAGGCAATCAGATTAGAAATCAAGCAAGAAAATTCAGGACCCATGGCCTGTCCCTCAGTGAGGAGGGGCAGGAGGGAGAAGAGGTGATTGTATTTTCACTTACTTTCAAGCTAGGAAGAGTGGTGCCAACATCAGCTAACTGCTCAGTTTCACCTTACAGAACATCTTGGTGGTCTCCAGAGTGATAATTCAGTGTTCAAACCACTACATCATGCTGGTTTTCTGTACCATACATACTGCAGTCTAACTTGGACTGCCCTGTCCTTCTTGACTGCAGGCAGGAGGGAACAGGAGGAGCCAGCTCTCCTGCTCAGGATAGCCTACCTCTTGAGAGAGTGAGAAGAGCCACATCTACTCAAGGATACCCAATCCACAATGCAGATTAGCAGCTCATTCTCCAAACATGAGTCCTCCACATGCCAAAAATACAATGGCCCTAGAAATGTGTATAATAATTTTCTCACATTTAACCGGAGGTGGTAGCAGGAAAAAAAAAAAGAAATAAAAAGAATGAATACCTACAAACTCCCATGCTGGCTATCGTAAAGGATATGGCAGATGCTCCACTGTGTCATCTGACCCACCCTTTCTCCACATATAACAACAATGCCTGCAGTTAAATGAAACAGTGGGCATTTAAGATCAACTCTGTAATAATAAACTGTTTTTTTAAATGGTACTCCACCAGCAATATAAATTATTGTGGTTGGACTCTACAGTGCTCTAACAGATCTGCTCCTAGGGCGTTACTGTCAACAAGGGAAAAATATGCCATTAGGTCTCTTAAACACTCTCAAAATTGTGTCATCTTTTTTGTCTTCTAAAAGAAATTTGACAGAATGGTTGAATTTTTTTTTTTTTAAAAAAAAAGCAGGGAATGCTATCAAAGAAAGATGAGCAGCTCTTCGAGTGGTCATCTGTGCTCTCACACAATGGGTCTTCGCACCTGCATGGTAGCTGACATCAGAAGTTTCTACAGCTGAGTAGCTTGGCAGGAACCCCTCTTACACTGCTGAGTACTGGGGACGCTCAGGCCCACCAAGCTACTTCCCCTTCAGCTTTGAAGTCTGCTGAATAATGAAGACTTGAAAGAGGGGAAGTAGGACGGGTGTGTGAGGGAACAGATGACCACTTGAAGAACAATAGTTACAGGTAAGTAACCCACCCTCCTTCTTTGTGATCTCTATGCCTCACACAGTGGTTGAATACAGAGATTACCAAGAAGGAAAGATAGAAGACAAGACAGCACAACCAAAATGGGCATCTTTTCTGGCCCTACGTTCTGTCTTGTAGTGGTGGATGAAAGTGGAGGGCTGGGACCACATCACCGCTTGACAGAGTTCTAGGAGTTTGATACCCCTTAGAAGAGCAGCAGAGGATGTGACTGCTCTTGTGGAATGCACCTGGAGGAATGGCAGAACACTACGGTTGACAAGTTTGTAGGCAATCCACATTACTTTGACAATCCACTTTGAGAAGCATTGGACAGACACCTTCTGGCATTTACATCTCTCGCTGTAGCAATGAAAAGGTGAGGAGTATGGTGAAAGGAAGCAGTTTGCTCGACATAAAAGGCAAGCACCCAATGGACACTGAGTGAGTGAACTGAGCATTCCAGATCAGAAGAAAGCTTAGGGTAGAATGTTGGTAATATAATGTTCTGATTCATGTGAAAGTGGGAAACAAGTTTAGGTAGAAAGATTAAGTCCAGGCAAAGAACCACCTTGTCTCTATGAAAGACAAGGAAGGGTTCATCCGAACACAGCACCATGAGCTCGCTAGGTCGTCCAGCCAAAGTTATAGCCACAAGAAATGCCATTTTCAAGGTAAATAGTCACTCATCAACTGTAGCAAGTGGCTTGAAGGGATGGTGCATCAACTGAGAAAGGACCAAGAAGAACAACCAAGGCATGATTGGTGGTGAGACAGGAAGGTAAAGGTGTTGGAGTCCTCTAAGGGAACATTTAACTGTAAGGTTGTAAAAGGAGAAGTAAGATGCCAAATCAATTAGTTGAAAAGACACAACTGCTGAGAGGTAGACTTTAATAGAAGAAAAAGCAAGGCCTTGTTCCTTGTTCCTTCAGGGAAAGGAGGAAGTCTCACCTTTGAGAGGGATGCTGGGGAAACTGGTTCGGACTGAGTCACAGTAAAAGTTGAGAAACATCTCCATTTGTAAAAGGTAGGATCTCCAAGTAGACTCCTTCCTGGAAGGAAGATCTTCTATATGCTTCCGAGTGTCTTCCACTAAGCCAGCAGAATGTAACCAGGCATAACGTTGCAAGGCTATAGCACCTACCATAACCCTTGCTATACATTCAACTGAATGGTGGGAGAACTGAATTTGATGGCTGTGGATTTATGTTCATAAGGTAAGAAGGAGATAAGCAGCAGCATCTTCTCTCAGACAGAGCATTTATAAGCATTTATACAGGCCTGACTGTCGGAGATCCTTGCAATGAGAGAAGCAGCTGAGTAAAAACATTGTCTAAAAACGTCTAGGTGATGTCCCTCCCTATCGGGTGGGATGATGTGGATTTTTTTACCTTCTTTCATCTGGGATGCCTCTACAATATGGAGTTGGGTGTTGGGTGGTTGAAGAGATACACGAAGGGCCTGCTCCTAGCAGAACATCTTCAATCGGGGGGCCTGTTCTTTAACATTTGGGAAGTAAGTTCCCAACAGATAGAGCAAGCTCTCACGTTGTCCCTCTCCCAAACAATAAAGATACTGAGAGTGAGCACCGGAGAGCATGACCTTGCATCTGCAAGACACACAGAGTTTAAAGAGTGAAGTGGACATGCAGGGGGAGGAAATGGAAGTGTTTTTTAAATTTATTTTATTATTTTTTTAAAAAGGAAAGAAGGAAGACAGCTCTGAAGCTGCAAACCATTCGGCAGACAGAAAAAAACTGAAGGGGAAGTAGCTTGGTGGACTTGAGCGTTCTCAGTACTCAGCAGTGCGGAAGGAGTTTGTGCCAAGCTACTCAGCTCTAGAAAGTTCTGATGTCAGCTATCCCATAGGTGTGAACACCCATTGTGTGAGGCACAGAGACCACAGAGAAGATTTGGCGTCTGTCTCTTGAGTCTTGAAATGTATAAATAGAATAGCACCAAAATTTCTATTCTCCCTCAGAGGAAGAAGCTGAAAATGAATGTACCCCCCAAAGTGCATAATTATAGTAGTTTAAAATCACTTTAATTGTCATGTCTCCATCCTACAGGATCCTGGACTTTGTTCAGCGCTTATAATTTTCTACTGTAGTATACTAAAGGCAGTGCACTAAAGCTTCCTAGTTTATCTTACCAAACTACGAATACCACAGTTCTATAGCACAGTTATAACAGTTTGCTATAATAACTGCTATAGCAGTTAAAGTAGCATCAAACTTATTATCGTGCTGTGCTGACACACCCTAAGTCGTGAAGCAACCTGCTTACACTCAAGAACTCAAGACTGTCTAACTATTATCCAGCTGCCTTTGGTGACTGGCCAAATTTAATGTGCAAGCCCATGGCCTGCCTTGCTAACTACCATCTCTCTGTTTGTTTTTTATTCTTCAGAGCTATCAAGACATTTGATCACAACATGTACTGCAATCTAACTTGAAGGATAGAAGATGTATTGCCTACTCAGCCATATGTTGTAGAGCAGGATCCTTAGGGGCACCTCACCTCTCTTCCCAAGCAGTAGTCTATAGAACAAACTGAATATTTGATCAAACCTTTCTTAGCCATAACTTCATTCCCTGTTAGCACTCTGTGGTAAGACTGAAAGGCAGAGCAAGAGACTTCTATGAACACCAGCGAGGCCTCATATTTCTAGCCCCTTTTAAATCATCCCTCTGTTGGGTAAAGGCACTCTCTGTTGAGGTTATAAACCCTAAGAGGATCAGCCTCAGCATTACACCTGGGGCAAGCTAAATAAAAAAAGGTCACCGGTGCTTTTTAAACATGGACAAAAAAGCAGTAAAATGTGTTTGGAGAAAAAAAATCTGGCATTAAATCATGACTTTTTGCCTGGCTCGCCTCATTAAAAGTGGCCTTTTGGAAGGTAAAATTATCATTGTAAGCGATAAGATCTTTAAGAAAATAATTCACGGCTTCTTCACCCTTTAATATGATAGCCGCCACCGGCTAATTTTTTTCTTAATGGCAACGAGGCTATCAATCTTGTCCAAGTCTTGCTCTCACCCTCACTTCCCTCCCCTGACATCTTTCTAAGCAAGCATATTCCCCACTCAGCTCAAGGGAACAACTGCTTTTCTTTTCTGCTTCTGCTGTAATGATTTCCAATTTGACAAATCCCCCTTTGAAGAACAAGTTAAGAGTGAAACTTCTGTTTCAAAATCTGGGAGAGAACATGAGCAAAAAGCAATACTGGACAAACTGAAATTAGCAATTAAAGTGCGGCTTGTTCAGTGAGGAAGATGCTTAAACACTTGGATTGATTTGCCCATGGAAAAAGTAGATTATCAGGAGTATCTTTAGTTCAGGCTAACATATTACTAAGTAGCAACTCTGGTTAGTAGTAAACTAATGAGCTAAACTAATGATCATCACATCCCACACCAGACCATTTAGTGGGTCTCATAATTAAATATAAGGATATATCACAATCAGACATAACAGTTTTCCAAGAATTTTTAAAAACTATATGTTTATTGTTCCATTAAACAGGTCTAACTTTCTCTAGGTTGTATTCTTATCTTGTTTTTTTTAACTTGGTACTGGATTTACTTTTCCCATTACGAGATGGTCCAAGGTAGTCTTCCCTTTGTAACTGCAAGTTTGCAGAACTACCAAAACAAAGCTGAATTGTCCAGTACACAAAGGAATAATCCCTTTCCTTACTCTTTTTTTTCTATCAAGGGTAATGTAACAGAAAACATGCTGGGTTTGATGATGCATGCACTGGTCCTAAGATGGTCCCAATATGCTGCCTTGGAGTGTGGTGGAGTCTCATTCTTTGGAGGTTTTTAAGCAGAGGCTGGATGGCCATCTGTCAGGAGTGCTTTGATGTGTGTTCTTGCATTGCAGGGGGTTGGACTGGATGGCCCTTGTGGTTTCTTCCAATTCTATGATTCTATGACCAAAAAAATGCAGCCCTATAATGCATAAGACATTACATTCAAATATATGAAATGACATTTTGGCACACAGGCCCTTTATGTTCATAAGAAGAGCACTGCCAGATCAGTCTAAAAGTATATCTGGTCCTCTATGCTGCCTCCCATGAGGCTCAACAAGATGCCTACAGAAAGCTCCCAAGCAGGACATAAGGACAAGAACCTCTCTCATTGTTGTTATCGCTGTATTCAGAGGCATGCTGCTTTTGATCCTGGAGGTAGCACACAATTACTACTCACTGATAGTCTAATCTTCCTTAAATTTGATTAACCCCTTTTAATACCTCCTAAGCTGGGTGGGCAAGAACCAGTGTGGTGTAGTGGCTTGAACACTGAGCTACAAATCTGAAGACCAGTGTTTGAATCCCTGCTTGGCCATGGAAACTCACTGGGTGACTATGGGCAAGTCACATTCTCTCAGCCTCAGAGGAAGTCAAAAACAAACCTCCTCTGAACAAATCTTGCTAAGAAAACCCCATGACAGGTTTGCCTTAGGATGGCCATAAGTTGGAAATGACTTGAAGGCACACAACAACAACAAAGCTGGTGAACATGGCTATTCCTTGAAGTGAATTGCAAAATGCACTGTGTGAAGTACTCCAGGTGAAAAGCTTCCGTCAGCTGCCACTGCTGTGGCTACAGAGAGAGAACAACTGCAAGCCAGGGCCTTTTCTACCTCATCTGGGCTCAGATGCTGCCAACTTTTTCTAGCTATCAACTGATATTGCACAAGAGTTTTCCTCCCTGCAATTCACAACTGAATTGAACATCCAACCTAGTGACAGGGGCAAAGGATCAGCTATTTGCTTGGACAACAGCCTGAGAAGCCATTTTACCATCAGAGTACTGAGACATTGTATAGCTTGAAGGAGGGCAAGCTGTGGCAGAAGAAGGTACTTCAGCTTTCTTCTCTCAAACTGCTAATATGCAGCACATATTCCAGAAAGTTGTTTCAACTGCTTTATTCAACTGAACTTGAATATTGGATTTAAATCCTTTATTCTTTTTATGCTGTGGCTTAATTTTTTGAGGGTAAGCTTGATGGCAGAGACTGTTGTATTACCCATCTTGCAAACTATTCTGGGAGAAAATCTCAGACAGACACAACAAACAAGCAAGGCACTGTTTTTCCTGAACTTCCCACTATTCAGCTTCACTGGAAGATTTCAGTTGCTAGTATTATGAGAAAGGGAGATGATCTTCTGTTTCTCTGTTTTTCCCACATTACGTCTTTGAGAAATGAATCTGTGTGTCAACAACTGTGAGTACACATAAAGGAGAAATCTCTTAGTATCTTTCTCTGTTATGCATGGATTTGTGATAGGATACTCTGTTTAAATATTGCACTCAATAAACACCAGCCTTAGACTGAATTTATGCAGTCATTGTCTGGAAAGCCAGCTGATTCTTAATAAAGAAAAACAGAACTGGTTAGAATTATGTAAATTACGATTAAGTCCACTAAAGCTTTTGATATAGACAAAAGATCAGAATTTGACATCCTTATCACAAACTATTCTAATGTTGGTTGAATTGGAGTGCAAGAGTTACGATCTGTTAGCTTATGCTCATGATAGAAGGGTTCAGAAGAACTTTCTGTCACAAAGAATTATGTGAACTAAAACCTTTTTCAGAAAAAAAACACACCCAGAGTTGCCTACATGCACATTAAGGACTAAGTCAGGTATGGGCAATGTACGACTCCCATCAGCACCTGTCTGCACAGTCAATTATGAGAAATATTGGGAGCCTGAGTCTAACAACATCTAGAAGGCCAAATCTGTTTTTCTGTCGTCAAAATCCACTTGTCAGTTCCTACTAGAATAGCCTCACTGACTCAATGGAGTTTATGTCATTGTTGACTTATTCCATTCCCATTGATTCAAGGGGAATTTGAATCAATTCCCAATTGTTCTTCGGGACTAACAACTGGATTTAGATCCTAGGCTACAGAACCAAGGATACAGCATTTACTCAGGACCATTTTATACTACATTTTAAACTACTTCATTGGTCATGCATGACAGTGGAAATATCTTTTTGACCACATATGCATGGATTAAAAACGAGCAGATTCTTATAAGACTTTTTTCCCCTGGAAAAGAGAAAGAAAAGCCATCAGCCTGCTGGATTTGGAGCATGTGACTTGCCCAGAAAAAAGGACTCTATAAATAATCCTGCCAATACAGTAACTACCCTCAGTCACTTAGCAAGTTGAAATAATATGTGTCTCCAGGTTTCTTTCTCTTAAAAAAGAAATTGTTCAGATGCAGTAGAATAAGTTATTTCTCAATAGCGCTAAGTAAAGTGCAAACAGAGAGTGTGGAGTAGCAGCTTGAGTGTCAGACTGTAACTCTGGCGACCAGGATTTGATTTCCTGCTCAGCCATGGAAATCAACTGGGCACATCACACACTCTCAGCCTCAGAAAACCTTTTGATAGGTTTACCTTAGGGTTCCTTTAAGTCAGAAATTACTTGAAGGCCCCAAAAACAACAACAACAACAACAACTTGCAAACAGTTTATAGAAACCCTGTACTCTTATAGCATATTGCTATTGTGAGTGAAGGAAGGAAAAAGCAACATGTTCTAGATCTTGTGGATGCAGGAGGTGAAATAAGAAAAGAAACACAATATGTCTTGTAGTGGGCTGGTGGCTTCCAGGTCCATTCCAGGTTTCAGGTCCAAAATTTAAAGAAACTATCCAAGGTGCTGAACACTATCCCCTAGTTCAGCACTTTGGGAAGCTCCTTTAAAGTATAGATTAAAACCCACAGTGGGTTCATTGTTCCACTGAAATTGGAGCCACTACTTACTATTGATGTCTCATGGCACTGGAGTGAGCAAACAAAAGGAGACAGCAAAAGATACTTCATGGCAAAGGTTAACAGGAATACCTGGGAACTTTCTCAAGCAATTACTGCTACTCTTCTGCAAGAAAAGGAGCCACTGATAAAAGGCAGAATAAGGGAAAGGCAAGGAAGACCTTCTTACAACTCTGCCATGAAAAGAAGGAAGAGTTCTGGAAAAGAACAGAAATGGGTGCTTACTAGCTTACTTCTCTCTACCTGCTCTGCCACAGTGATTTGTGGGAACCAGAGAGTAAGGCAATTGTTACTAGTTCAGCTCATCCACTCATAAACTCATGTAATGTAAATGAAAGACAAAATCAATATATGGTAATAGAAATTGGGGCTCTGAATATGCCTATACCAGGGGGTGGGGAACTGAAGAAGAGGCAAAGACCATTTTTCACTCCACATCCCTGGAGGTTGCTGTGTTGATCTTAATACAAGAAGAAGTAACATAGCATCATTGTTGGTTTCATTTTTGGCCAATTTGGGCTGATTTTTTGTAGGGAGATGTCTTAGGACAGTGGTTCTCAACCTTCCTAATGCCGCAACCCTTTAATACAGTTCCTCATGTTGTGGTGACCCCCAACCATAAAATTATTTATTATTTACAATGCCTCCCCCCCGGCAAAGGCCGCCTCGCCAGCCAGGAACAGCGAGGGGGCGGGCAGGGAAGGAAGGAAAGAGGAGCCATACGTCTCCCCTGGGAAAAAACTTCGAGAACCCTCCCCGGGCTCTGCTTCTGCTTCACTCTTGTTTCCGCTGGGGGGGGGAGTGTGGGAAAAGTTTCCAGAGTGTCGACCCTGGCCGGGGGGAGGAATCCCAGCGCCTTTGTCTTTTGCACCGGGCGCAGCTCACCCCCTGGAAAAGCACCGCCTTGCGGCCCTCTGGCCCTTCCACAGCGCCCCCCTCCGTGGCGAGTGGGGCAGGGGCTGTAATGAGGAGGGGGCCTGCCCACCGTGCTGCTGCCGCCCCTCCCCCAAGCTGGCCCGTCAGACGGGAGGTTCTCCTGGTAGCGGAGAAGGGGAGTGATTTCAGTCCCTTCTGAACAGGGGGCAGGAGAATGCGAGCGCATGGCTTGAGGTTGCGCACCACCACTCCTGCTGTGGCGACGCTGTGGCCACACGCGCTCCCACCAAAGGGGGCAGGAGGACGCAAGCGTGTGGCTTGCGCTTGCACACCACCACTCCTGGGCCTTTTCCGCACATTACCTTATTGTGGAGGTGGGGGGTGCCGTTTGCGCAAGCAGATTCTCGCGCAAGGCGCTCTCTTCACTGCTCCTTTGTCCTGCAGCTGGCTTCCTGGTTGTGCGACCACCCCCCTTCCTCCCCCAGCGCAGCCTACAGCTCCCAGGCTGCACTGCGGAAGGAAGGAAGGGGCGATCACACGACCAGGAAGCCAGCTGCGGGATGAAGGAGCAGCGAAGAGAGCACCTCGTGCAAGAACTTGCTTCTGCGAACGGCACCCCCCACCTCCACGATAAGGTAACGTGCAGAAAAGGCCCAGGAGTGGTGGTGCGCAAGTGCGACCCATTCGCTCACGTCCTCCTGCCCCCTTTGGCAGGAGTGCGTGTGGCCGCATGCGCTCCTGCCAAAGGGGGCAGGAGGACGCAAGCGCGTGGCTCGCGCTCGTGCATCACCACCGAGGAGGGAATGGAGCCTAAGACCATTGGAAATACGTGAAAGGGTCGTTTGACCCCCAAAGGGGTTGTGACCCACAGGTTGAGAACCACTGTCTTAGGGAGTTGTGGAGGTTTTATGGAGATTCTGAGCCACCAAATATATATTTGGTAAAAATATCTTAAGGGGCCATGGGTTCTAGAGATTGCAAAATGCCTCCCCAGCCCATATGTGTGCTGCAGGCCACACTTTTCCCACTCCTGTTCTACACAATCCCTCCGTTATGCGCAAGATGGAACACCCGTATGTTTGTCTTTACTGAAAGCAGATGTAAATATTCTGGAATGGGTATTTCTAAGCCATATCGATCTGTGTTAAACCATGGCTGGGTAAGATGTAGATTGGGATTTGTTCATAGTTATTGCTCATAGATACTGGAAGCTGCTTTGAACCCCACATGGGGAGAAAAGTGAGATATGAATCAAATAAATAAATAGAACACCAGTTTTTGATTGTTTAACCACAGCAACAAAAAAGGTCCCCCTTGCTAAATAGGACTGAAAAATCCTGATCTTTTCTAATTTAGATATAAATCTGTAGTAGTATATACAGACCATTCCCATTTCGCTAATGGAGAATCAGGAGGTAACTGGCTCCTTTCCTTGAATCTGGCTCTGGCTGACAGATTTCTTTGTTCTAGTAGAAAATGTAGTTTCTGCAAGCTTGAAGTCTGTCAACAGATGTGCCAGGTGAATGAATGTGTCTTACGCTCATTGTATATATAGGAAGTGCCCATGCATGACCATTCACACACAGATACAGCTGCCATAATGTCTGTACTAACATAAACATGGTAGCCCTAAGTGTAAGAGTGGGAGGGAGCATAAGGGGGAACATACGATCTAGGTGTAGACCTTCCCCGCCCAAACCAAGAAAATGCATCAAAATTACAGCTCGTGTTTGTTGCCACCTCTCCCAGCCATACTTACCTCCTCCTTGTGTAAGAAACAGGTCAGAAGTCAGCACTGGGAAGCGGTGAGCCGGCAGCAGTGACACTCTGTTTCCTTTCAAGGCCACCCATTTGAGACTATTAAGAGCAGGGCTCCTGCTTTTTGATAGCCCCGAAAACACAGGCAGTTTATTTCTCTTAAACAATCAATCACAGCTGCTGTCAGCACAACAAATACCCTAACCCTGCTTTTTACATCTCACTGTGGCCTTTCCCTTCTCTCCTCTGCAAAGTGTTTCCTGCCTGATGCGTTGGACTTTAACTCTGCCATCTAAATAGGTACTTATCACTTAACATGTAGGTGATAGCTTGACATGTTTTCTGTCTCCTGCCCTCCTCTGCACGGTGGGGAAGCAGTCAAAGTGTTGCTAATAGCTGTTATCACTTGGGAACTGTAACCTGAATGCAATGAGTGATACCAGCCATCAATGTGCTTTTATAACAGCACCAGTGGTAGCAGCACCCCAAGACGTGCACATTAATATCTTTTATTCCCTGATGCTTTTCCAAGGCCCAGTGAACTCAAAAAACTCTCAGTCTCTTTAGTGGGTTTGTGAGTCTGGTTCCAAGGTGATCACAAGAGCATTAGTAGAGAAATTCTTGATAAGAGAAACTTAAAATGTATGAATTATGATTGTTTGATACTTTATGTGACATCATACACCAATGCACTTCTTTCAGTGCTTGAAAGGTTGCTGAGCAAGGAAAGGATATGCTCAGTCTTACATGTTGCCGTATGAGGACCACATTTAACTTTGTTCTTTGCTCCTCAGAGCAGCATCAGGAACACAGGAAGTTCTCTTAGATCACTGGTTCCTCTAGCTCAGCACTATGCATTCTGATTGGCAGGGTTTTTGGTTCCAAAACAGGATTGTGGAGACTGAATCTGGGATGCTTTGTCTGCAAAGCATGTGTTTTATTGCTGAACCTCAGTGCTTCCTCAGTAGAAAGGTCTATCTAGTTCTCTATACGCTCTCCCTTGACTGGTAACAGTTTATTCTCAGCCCTAACTGGAGATGCCAAGGCTTGAACATGAAACCTTTTACATGAAAAGTATGTGCTCTGCCATTGAGGTATGGCAAGTTTACTGAAGCTTAAGGAAGGTATCTTTCAGTACTATTTTTCACTCAGATATTTACAGAGAAGTCAGACTCACACCTCATCTGAGGCTAGAGTATACTGATAATCTGTCATGCATTCTGTTTCTTGTGAACTTTCAAGTGTGTGGTACTTTAAGAAGATGGCTTATGTAAGAAATAACAAAAGAATGAACAAAAGAAAGCAAGTTCTGATCCTAAATCCATTTACTTGGAAATAAGACTCATTGATTTCAATAAAGTTTACTTCCATTGAAGTATATTTAGGATCAAAGCCTTTGTTGACATATTTCCAGACTTAATTACGTCTACCCAATCTTCTTCTCAATATCTTCTCCCACATGAATACCAGCCCCAAGTACTGACATATTTCAAATACACATGGACAGTTTCTTGGTCTCCCCCTCTCCCCTACAGACACAATGAGAAGAATTAATTATTAATCTTTTATCGTCTATCACTTACAAAGATGAAGCCCTGAGGTGTTTTGTGATTTCCCCAAGGTCATCATAGAAATATATGGCAAAGATCTTAATGAGGATCCAGGACTATAGACCATGGAGTGTAGGTTTGCAGTGCTTTCCCCAGCTCATACCTGAGACAAAAATTAGAACAGATTGTGTTGTCTAGAGTAAGATATCTAGAAGCAATCTGAACAAACATTTTTTTGCTTGGAGAACTTGAATAATCAGACCATTAGAATCAGGAATACAGTACTAAAACTGGAGGTCAAGAGGAAAATTCTAGAACATAAGTTATATTCAATTAACAATCGAACTGGAAGCCTCAGTTTAGCTGCCAAAATGAATCAAACATGATCAAACATTCACCAGATCAGATAGCTGGTGAAAAAAAGATGCTAATTTTAAAATTCGGAAATCTGTAACAAAGATAGTATCACCTACTTCACAGATACTGTGTTGTCTAACTGCAACTCTATTTCCGTTCCTAGAAACACAGCTCTTACTTTTGTTACTTCAAGGGTGGATAACTTGGTGGCAAAGCCCCATTAAGATATGGACTGAAATTAGTTGATGCAAGGAGGATGAATGGTGTTCACTTTTTTTCTGACAGAGGTAGAGAAAAGAATGACAGAGAAAGAACGTACAACAGTAGAGGAATTTTTTTCCCTGTGTCACTGATTCAAAGAGAGACATATGGCTTGGTTCTCTGGAGTACATCAACAACGCAGAAGGACATGCTGCTTTCTTGCATTAGCCAGAAAACAAAGACCACAGTTTACTTCCCATCTCTCTTCCAGGAAGAAACACCATGGCAAGAGGAAGATAAAACTGGTTTCTGCCACTGGGCAGAGAATGAGTAGCTGCAGGTAATGTCTCAACTTTAGAAATAATTCAGCTCCAGTTTCTTGGGATATTAGAAATGAGGAAAATGACACTTTGGAGAAAATCCTGTTGGTTACACACAGGTGTAACATTCAGTTTATTCCAACATATGTATTTTCCCCAAGATATCCTCAGCAGAAGGAAGCATACAGTATTCCCCAAGTACACAACAGCTCTGTGTTTCCATCCACTGATAGAGCAGAAGCTGCTCCTTCTTCCCTGAGTGCTCAAGGTTAGCTAGGACATACCTCGATACACCTCTGCAGCCAATCAATGGCCAGGGGATAGAGCTGTACACAGAAGTCCTGCCCTACCCTGAGTACCATTGCTTATCTAAGGAGAAAACAGAGAAGAAGGACAGTTTCTGCCCCTAGACAACAGTATTAGTATACTGGAGGAGACTTATGTTCTTGATCATTGGTTTATGTATTTATTTAACAAATTTTATACCCAAGCCTTCTTTCTCTACAGAACTCATGGAATTCCCAGGTAGTCTCCTCTATAAACACTGACTAGACTTGTACCTGCCCAGCTTCAACAAGGTAGCTGCATCCCATAGTCTACACTCTGGGACACTACATCCCTCACTGAACTGAAGAACAAGGGAAAGGAGTACTTTCTTGAATTATTTTGAACTGCTAGAAGCCCTTGAAATAAACAGAGTCTCAGACCTAAAACAGTTTGCATGTTTCCTCTCCAAGAAAGCTGAACCACAATGAGTTCGAATAGACAAGCTGTGGAATCAGTTAAATTCTACAATTCACTAATTTATTTCAGTGACACGCTTACTTACTGAAACATCGTACGCATGAGAAACCTTGAGGATCACTATTCTATACAGTTTTCACCAGAAGCCCCACCATAGTTCTGCAGGGAGATGTGGCAACAGAATTACTTCAGAACCAGGACTAGCAACTAAGAGCAAAGGGTAGAAAAACTGCACAAAGACTCAGGCCTGTGTGACAACACATCCCTATGTGTTTTGGCATAAGCAATTGTGATTTTAGATGTCATATGCTGGCCTGAATGGTGGAGGATGTCTTCAAAGGATGTCACCAGAAAGAAAAAGGGGGATGCGAGTATTCAGGAATGATCATTATACTGAGTAAAGGATATATTATGTAGGTGATGATGTTGGTGGTGATAATGATCATGATGATGATGAGTATAAACATTATAATCTGTGGTTCATTCATACAGTCAGGGAGAATGACTGAATTTGTTCTAATGTTTTATTGTGTAAACTGATCCAGGGTAATGAATGACAGTTTCTTACAAAAGGTAACCAAGCAAATCATTAGCCATGCACTGGAAGGCATACAGGAATGTAGAGAAAATTAATCAGTAAAAAGGATATGAAATTATTGAAATGTTTCTAAGCATACATACATTTCACAAACAGAAAAGCACTGACTGAAAGTATTTTTCATCTGGCAAGTGTACCCCTCTGTTCCACTGCAATAGAAGGGAGCAGAACAGAGCAATCTGACTTTACATGGAAGAAATTATGTGGATTCAAATCTGTCAGATAGCTAAGAAATGGGCCATCATGACTGCTGACAATCCTTGTAGCTTTGAATGGGAAGACTGTGGGTTAAAGGAGGAGGAGGGGCCTTTCTCATCAAATATGTCAAAATGCATCTGTTGGAATTCTTTTATGTTTAATAAAAACTGACATTCAGTAATCAAAACAAGGAAGAATTATAAATTAATGAGAATGCATTTCTTCCATTTAAATTAGATTTTTATTGCCAACTTTTTATGTCTTTTTTATTTTTAGCTTACAAAAAATAAATTCAAATTATGGGTGCAATCCACCACCATCTTTCCACAGGAACAGGTGATTATATACGATACAACGGCTGTAGGGCCACATGAAGCTTAAGTAATGTGGGCCTGGGCCGTTATGTACAGATCATAATTATATAAGAGAAATGGACAGATCTTCTGTTCAAATGTCATGACTTGTGTATTATAATTACACATTCTTCCATGGATATGGCTGATGTTCAGTTGGCAAGGGGCAAGAGGCAGAAGAAAAGGCTCCTTTGAGTCCTATGCATTCCACTGAGTCCATTCGTTGTGTATGTGCATCTAAAAATGTGAGCAGAGGCTGGATCATGCCCTACATTCCTCTTACGGTTTCAAGGAAATATCTGAAACATAGGCCAGGCTTTAAATATATAACTACAAAACCAGATAAAGTATAATAGGCATTTGCTCTAGGAAGCAGTTTTGGTCATCAATGTCTCTTCTATCTCTTTCTTCTCTCCCACTTTTAGCTTCTATACATGTGCTGTCTCCTCAACAAATTGTGTCCCAAACAGTAGACCCAAACATCTGTTTCATTCAGTGATAAATGGAGCAGCAGATAGGGACATCCCCAATTTGAAAATTAAAATCCAAATTGTGCATATCAGAATAATATATGTGATTTAAGCAATAAGCCAAGTTTTTTTGGCTTGACTTTAGACTTCTCTGATTTTTCCAGGTCTCTTTGCTCATTTTATTTCAATGTCAAAGACCTTACTGAATACATGAAAGGACCCATGAACACATTTCTCTTACCATTTAACAACTACATAAAATCCTAAAAAACTCAGAGTTCTTTAAAGGAAATACCTTCTATATCAGAGAATATGGTATTGACCAACAGATTTAAATCTTAGTATGCTTTTTCTCCTCCTAGGGACAAGTTCTGGAAATAGTAACCCAGTTTGCCAGGGCCTGGAAATGTTACTTTTTTAGACAATGCCCAGAATTCATCACCCCCTGGAGGATTCTGGGAATTATAATTTTAAAAGCTCCTAATATGTACATGCCCTGGGATTTAAACCAGTATAGAGAAGCAGATTTTACTCTGCAAAAGTCTGACTTCCAAACTCTTAGCCTTGCTATTGAGAACTACAGCACTTTTTGTAACATACAAACCAGTTCTACAGGCAAGTGCCACTTGAGAATAACAATTCTGAGCCTAAGTGGCTGAGAGAAGAATTCAAAAGGTCCCTCTTTTTAATGTTCTTGGGTGGAAGGGTAGGCAGGGAGGGGGGAATTCATGTGATGCCAGTGAGTGATCTCGTTACACAGGACCGACCCCCTCAACTATCCTGCCTTAATCCCCTCACTCAAAGCAAATGAGATTCTTTGTTGCTTGAAAATTCAAACGCCCATCCCTGCTGAGAGAAAAAGCCTTTTCTTGATTATCTGGTGACTGTCCCTAACTTGCTGTATTTACCTTCACATAGCTAATCTGCCTATTGAACTCCTCATCAGGCTTGGTGTTTGGGACAGATGAGTTATCTACATCCAGCAATGAGCACAGGAAAAATGCGCTAGACAAGAACTGCTTTTCAAGCTGCTCTTGCCCTTTTCGACTCCCTTGTGAGGCACAAAAGAAAGTGTGGAGATTTTTGATTTTTAATTGATGTGCTCCTTCCTCCCTAGACTTCCATGCTCGCTTCTGTTGTTTGTGTTTGTTTCTAGGATCAGAAATATCAGCTCTTGATCTGCCAGAGCAGTAACAAGATAGTACAGGGCACTGCTCAAACCACACAGTACACTCTCTCTCTCAATCTCTCTCTCTCTCTCACACACACACATCACTAGAAAGTTATGAAAGACTGAGTTTTCCACTTGGCTCTGTATTGACCATCAAGTACTCATCCACTGATGAGTTGTGACTGGTCTCTGTGCACATTCTATGCCTGAACTAGGAAGAAATTATTTTTCTGGACTTCAGTGCTCAGAATCCAGCGCAGAGCATGGCAGTGTCATACTGGCTGCAGAAGTTAGTAAGTCATTGATTGAAAAAGTAACTTTTTCTAGCAGTCTTCTCATGTAAGTGCATCCCTGTCCCCAACTCACAAAAGACTGGGTATGAGTGTCTAGATCAAGGAAAGTAATACTTTGGTCAGACCTTATCTGGAATACTGTGTCTAGTTCTGGGCGCCTCATTTCAAGAAGGATATTATCAAGCTGGAATGTGTCCAGAGGAGGGCGACCAAAATGGTGAAGGGTCTGGAAGCCATGCCCTATGAGGAGGAGCTTAGGGAGCTGGGTATATTTAGTCCGCAGAAGAGAAGGTTAAGAAGGGACATGATAGCCATGTTTGAAAGGATTTTTGAAAGGATGTCATGTAGAAGAGGGATCAGGTTTTCTTTCCACTAGGATAAGGAGCAATGGATTCAAACTACAGGAAAAAGAGGTACCACTTAAACCTCAGGAAGAACTTCCTGACAGTCAGAGCTATTTGGCAACAGGATATGCTGCCTTGGAGTGTGGTGGAGTTTCCTTCTTTGGTTTTTAAAGGCTGGATGGCCATCTCTTGGGAGTGCTTTGAGTTGGACTGGATGGTCCCCTGTGGTTTCTTCCAACTCTATTATTCTGTGATTCTGAGAGCAAGAGCCAGCAGAACTGCTGCAAGCATTCTCTGGTATTTCAAAAACTTAGGAATATTCCTTCTGGTTTAAAATTACACAACATGGCGATGAAAATTTAGAAGTTTTTATTTTCTTACCTTGGGGAGCAAAGTGCCACTGGCAATAAAAATCTGGAACTCCTTTAAGACAGTTGAATTTATTAAGCAGTAGGTTCTAAGTACATCCACTGAGTATCTCTCTCTGTCTCTCATTCTTTCTGTGTGTATGTGTTTGTTTGTTTGTGTGTGTGTGTAAATTAGGTCAAGGAACGAATGTTTGTAGGGGTAAGGGAATTAAGATATAATTGAATCTGGCACACTTACCTTAGGAGTTCCTGGAGCCATGACATCCTTCAATATAGAGTTCTTACTGCCAAGAGAGAAGAAGCGAGTATCAGTACCACTACAAATGTGCAAGAAAACCTCCTACAGGAGGAGTTTACAGACTTTTGTTTGTTTTGTAAAACCTTCTGATATAAGATTGAAACTCCACTGAGTTCACCCTATCCACCAGGGCAGAGGCTGGATGCCTATCATCATCAGACTGCACTATACTCTGGTCTCCAGATAGCCAGCTTCCACTCCAATCACTATTACTGATTTTATTACTTTTGTATTTCCCTTGTCATGTCAAGATTGTAGAGCAGCATTGTCATTTTTGTCAGCCTCATAGCAACCCTGGGAAGCAGATCAGGCTGAAAGAGAGTGGCACCCAATGGTGTCTTGTAAACTGTGTAGCTGAGTAGGAATCTGAATGTTGGTTGGGTGTTTTCTAACCCAAACCCTTGCTAATGTATCAAACAGGTTCTATGGTACAACTACCTTTTCTAGCCTTACACTACTTTACCCTACCATAACTAAGCATAGAATCAAGTATATTTTTCTGCTATCAGAAAAATATGCCATCAATTACCAGAGAAGGACACTTCACTGATATCAGACTGCCAGGTTGCAGTCATCAAAATAAACTGCCATTACTTTGAGAGTGATTGCAATGCCGTACGAAACAGAAGATAGCTGACATGCACCTCCAATGTGCATCCGTAGGAATTCTTTTTTGAGGTAGTGGAATATCATAGCAGTATGATGCTATATAACTGTAATTCAAGCATGTAGCATGCACAGCTACAACAAACTGGAACATTTTCCTTGTCTGTGTGCCTTGTTGTTTAGAAATCCTACTAAGAATGGCAAATAAAATAAAATAAAATCCTGGGGATTTGATAGCAGTAACAAAGAAGAATGATATATTCAAATTCACTAGGGGCATGGTGGTTTCTAACAGAATTGCTTAGCATAAGGGATTTAAAGAAGGAAAACACTTGGGGGGATAGACACAGAAAAACAGTACAGCAGTCTCATGAATGCCATATTGGATATTTTTTGGCATCACTGCCCTTATCATAATATTGGCAACTTCACATGACTTGTCAGGAAAGAGAGCCCTCTGTTCAATGATGATTTCCCTTCCTTTTGGGAACACTGGAAAACCGATTGTAGACAGTAGCAGTGAGGTCTGCAGGGAGTTGTCTTTGGCTGGGGAAGAAGAAATTGCTATACTTGATCAGAATTTGAGGTTCTAGAGAAGCATCTCGACTGCTTATTTCACAATTCATATTATCACCCATTTTTAAAGTAAATGTGTAAATGTGTCAACTTACATAACACAACTTTTGCACTAGTGAAATTTGAACTACATAAATGAATAATAAAATCATAGAGACTGAAGGGCCATTCAGTTCAACCCACTGCCATGCAGGAACACACAGTCAAAGCACTCCCGACAGACGGCCATCCAGCCTCTGTTTAAAAACCTCCAAAGAAGGAGACTCTCTGAGGCAGTATATTCTGCTGCCAAACTGCTCTTGGCATCAGGAAGTGCT
This sequence comes from Ctenosaura bakeri, assembly GCA_948474755.1. Lineage (NCBI taxonomy): Eukaryota > Metazoa > Chordata > Lepidosauria > Squamata > Iguanidae > Ctenosaura > Ctenosaura bakeri. Next base: position 121,277 of record CAOLHI010001144.1, on the reverse strand, counting down.
TCCTAATGTTTAAGTGGAATCAGAGAGAGAGAGAGGGAGAGGGAGAGGGAGATCATAGAGTGGAATCTCTTTTTCATCTTCCATATGACATCCCTGTTGAAATTCAAATATTTAAACATGGCTATCATGTCACCTTTTAATCTTCTCTTCTGTAGGCTAAACATACCTAGCTTTCTAAATTGCTTTTCATAGGATATGGTTTCCAGGCCTTTTACCATTTTGGTCACCCTTCTGGACACGTTACAGCTTGTCAAGGTCCCTCTTGAACTGTGGTGTCCACAACTGGACACAGTATATCAGGTGAAGTCTCAGCAAAGCAGAACAGAGGGGTACTATTACTTTCCTTAACCTAGACACTATACTCCTGTTGATGCAGCCTAGAATTGCATTAGCTTTTTTTAGTTGCTGCATTACACTGTTGACTCATGTTCAGCTTGTGGTCCACTAATAACCTTTTCACATGGCATTTGCCATGCGAAAGGGTGCCTGGAGCGTCGCGCGATTGTGAGGAGCAATCTGCATGACGCACTCACAATCGCGTGATGCTCAAGGGTAGGGCAGGCACTGCTCGCGCACTTTTTCATTTTTGGCTTTCAGTCAAAAATAGTGCATAATTCTACATTGCTCCAGGCCCCCGCGTGCACTTGCCGTGCACGCAGAGCCTCCGGAGCTGCAGTGGTCACACTTCCTATCCCAGCGCAGCCTGGGAAACTCCCAGGCTGTGCTGTGGAAGGAAGAGGCGGAGCTCTTGAGCTACCTGTTCCGGAGCAGGCAGCTCGTGCGGAGCTGAAGCAGCAGGGACGCGAGAGCCTCTCTCTGGAGGCTGCTCGCGCGATCCCCACACCCCAGCGCCAAAGAAAGGTAAGGTGTGGAAAGGGCCTAAGACTCCTAAATATCTATCATATGTACTGCAGTCAAGGAAGCTGTCACCCATCCTATATCTGTGCATTTGATTTTTTTTTCTGCCCAAATGTAATACCTTACATTTCTCCCTATTGAAATTCATTTTGTTAGTTTTGTTCCAGCTCTCTAATCTGTTAAGGTCATTTTCAATTCTGATCCTATCCTCTGGTGTTCTAGTTAGCCCTCCTAATTTGGTGTCATTTGCAAATTTGATGATCATACCTTCTATTCCATCATCCAAATCATGTATAAAGATGTTGAATACCACTGGGTCTGAGACAGAATCCTGTGGCACCCCATTAGTTACTTTTCTCCAGGACAAAAAGGAGTCTATGGTGAGTGCCCTTTGATTCAATCAGTCAAACAATTACAAATCCACTTAATAGTAGCATTGTCTAGCTCACATTTTAATAGCTTGTTTGCAAGAATATCTTGGGGGAACTTGTCAAGGTCCTTACTGAAATCAATATATGCTACATCCACAGCATCCCCTTCATCTACCAAGCTCTATAAAAAAAAAAGTCTGGCATGACTTATTTTTTGAGAGACCCATGTTGACTTTTAGTGATCACGGCATTCCTTTCTAAGTGCTTACAAACTGTCTGTTCAATCATTTAATCATTCACTCTAGAATCTTTCCTGGAATTGATGGCAAGCTGACTGGATGGTAAATGTTTGGTTCCTCTTTTTTCCCCTTATGGAAGATATGGACACCATTTTCCCTCCTCCAGTCTCCTGGGACTTCACTTGTTCTCCAGGAATTCTAAAAGATTATTATCAGTGGTTCTGAGATTACCTTTGGCAGTTTTTTAAATACCCTTGGATGTAGTTCATTTGCCCCTGGGCACTCTACTCTACTCATTTAGAGTAGCTGGGTATTCCTGTACTCCCTCTTTACCTATGCTCTGCTGCATTTCCCCTCCTTCATAATCTGCTCTCTTTTTCCTAGGTTGAACAATGTTTTCCTTTTGGTAGAAGACCAAGTATGTGGTGAGTTTTTCTTGGAATGGTTTATTTTTGGGCCTGGTTGTACATTCTGGATTATATCCAATAGCTAGGGTAAACATAAGATCAGTTGCTGAATGGTAAAGCATCACATACGTTGAACTTGGGCTGGGACAAGCAACTGGATGTTTTTTTTAAAAATTTCTGATAGCATTAAAGAACACTGCTGATAGACATGCTGACTGAGCAGCAACAAGACTAAGTCTCCCAAGAGACCTAGTCTGTCTTAGACTTTAAGAAATTTCTATACTAAGGGCTCCTCTGCACTGATTATTTCTGATGCATGGTACCACACCATTCAGTGCTGCCACTGACGCTTCTTGTTACATGTCCATCTGAATGTGCTTCTGTCTTAAAAAGAAAAACTCATTTAAAAAATGATACTTTTTGAGGACATCTTGTGCGTGACATTGGTTTTGACATTAGATGAGGATATGCGTTATCTTTTTGCATCCCTTCCCAGTTTGCTTTCAGACATATCTCCCAATGTGTTACAAGCCCTGCCTAGTTTCCTTTTCCATCCATTGGTTCCTTACATGTTTAAAATTATTTTAAAAATCCGTTTATAACTTTAGCACTATTGCACTATTGCTATAAACTGCCTTGGCACTTGCATTGAAAAAAGAAGACAATGGTACCTCCACAGTCAATTACAGTTATAGAGAGATTTATCAAAACAATCACAGTAGTTCTCTCTTACAGGAGGCTGACGTGTCAAACAGGGCTGGGGGGAATGAATCAGTTGCAAGTGTTGGTCTGCAAAAGTACAAAACATCGACGTACACAACTCATGTCACAAGGCACTGCCCCCAAATTAAATGAACTACAGTAACAGATGCACATGTGGATTTGGAATTCAAAATGTACAAGATAAGAAAAAGTGCTACATTCAAACAAGGAGGAAAAAGTTGTGGTAATTGGTGGGAATTACTTGCAAATATACTGGAAGAAGAGAAACACCATTTAATTCTCGTAAATAAAAATGGTAGGTACAGCAATGAAAACTAGCAGGTCCCAACACATTTGGTCAGTTAGATGGGACTCATGTTTACTTCTCTTTTGTGTCTCACTAGATAGACCTACTGTCCAGATAATAACTTTTCACTTGTTCTCAGTGCTGGCTAGTAGCTCTAATGTCAGTAGAGTAGTGAGGCTGTTCCAAGTTTTAATTCAAATTTTTAAAGAAGAGGTAAGATGCCAAACCTATTTTTGGAATAGGGTTTGGCACCTTGGATTGTTCTTTTAAAGTATGGACTAACACTCACAGTAGACTAACCATCCTACTGACATCAGAGAAATCAGTTGACATTACCAGGATTGAAGCATTAAATTCTTTGCCTGGTTCCATTTATCCCATGTAATGGCCCATGGGCAGTCAGCTTACGGTCCCTCCCTAGATTCTGTTTTCCAGACAATACACAAAAGCTCAAGAATATTCACAACAGGAAACAAAATGTTCCTGAGCATAAAAAAAATATCCAAATCTTTGTTAGAGCAATATTTTTTACCAGGTCAATTTCTTTTTTTTCTCTTAAGTTTTATTCAAAGTCTTCTAAATACATACAAAAAAACCACAATGAATTATGAAAAAATACACAAGCAAACAAAGAAGAGTACATAAAGATAGAAAATACTAAATACTATAAGATAACTAAAGACAATAAGAATGCTAGGAAAACAAAAGAAATATATGTTGGTTTTCACCTTTCCTAATGCAGATTATAGATTACTCTATAAGGTAACTTCTCTAACTACAAATGCCATTCAAATGCTTCAATACTACTTTTCCAAATATACTAGTTGTTGAAACCTACACTCAACATATTGTACTCTTTTTTTTGCCAAAAGTTCCAAGTCTTTAAAAAAAGTCACCACCGATGTTTTTCTCATCAATATCATCAGTTTATCAATTTCAGTTAAGTCTAACAGTTTGATCAGTCAAGTCCTCTTTCACTGGAATCTCTGTATTCTTCCACTTCTGTGCATATAATAGTCATGCTACAGTGGTCATATACTGTAGTATCTTGCTGTACTATTTCTCCAGTAGATCTTCTACCAATCTCAACAAATATAATTCCAGTTTCAACTGAACATTAATCTTCAGAATTTTGTACACTATAATTTTTTTTTTGCCTTTTCACAAGTCTACCACATATGAAAAAAAGATCCCACTTGTTGCCTTCATGTCTGACATTTATTAGAAACCTCCTTATGCATTTTGGCCATTGGTATTTGAAACCAGAAAAAATGGCCAAAATTCTCTTTAAGATCATAACATAATGTGAACTTAATTCCCTCCAACCACATTTTCTCCCTTTGTTCCAGCTATACAACATTTTGTGTCTACTTTGTCATACAATCCTTAACCAATTCTTCTTCCATCTCTAGTTTTAACAAAAGCTTATGGGACAGGGTGGAGCAAGTTACCAAACAACTAGCTAAATTTAACTAGTTATAGCCAAACTGATAGTACTATTAACTATCAGATTAACTAGTAAAGCTTCATGGGAAGGACTGGTATCTATAATTCCGCTCACTGTGGGAAGGTGGATATATAGGTTCCCTAGTAGGTATAAAACAGAATTAGAGAGAAACAGGACAATTTTTATAGTAAGAAAACCAGAGATAATTTTAGAAGTTATACTAGAGGAAAAGAGGTAAATAAAAAACAACTTGGGCTGTGGCCTCTTTTTTGCTACAATTCATGAGGAAACATTAACTTCTGAGAAGCCACATGACATATTGCCAGAGTCCACAAAGAGATAAGAGGTCCTACTTGGGCGTCCAGAAGGAAAGAGAAATTAAAACTTGAAGCCTGCTATCCATGTGCTCACACACACTCACACATTAGTGCTTCCACTGTCCCCTAATGAATTGCACAGATTCTGAAAACAACCTGACTGCTCCATCCTGTAACTCTCTGCACTGTATCTTCCACCCTGGAATATTATTGCTGGGTTATCATATACCACATTAGACTCTTACCAGCTAAGTATAACAATACTGTGCTAGTATGCAGAGTTGGTATAACCCACCATCTCTCAGTAATAGCCTTGCCTCTTGTAATACAGATTTTTATCAGCATGCATTGGCAAGGTACTTTCTAAAATGCATTTATTTTAAAAAATCTGTGGTTACTTTTTGCTTTGGGATATTAATTCTAATGCCAAATCTATTATACTAAAATTCTAGATTTCTGAATATTTTGAAAGAGCAACTACCACTTCACATTAAGGAAGACCCATTTTACCAAAAATAGGTTTAACAAACAGTAAGTTCTTTTTCGTTGTTTTCATTGTTATGACTTTATTTATCAGCTAAAGGGCAGTGAAATGCAAAAACTGTCCATTGCTTACAAAATGAACAAGCAGAACTGGGCTGCATATTTTGCTCCATATCTAAGGTTAAGTAGGGGGTTAGAGATTTGGGTTAAAAAACAAGGAATGATCAAGGAATCTGTAGATTTTGGTGATGTGAGCTTCCCCAGCAGCAATTACCTTTCTAAATATAAATTGTTGACATTTCTTTGCAGTTCATGCCATGCATGAGACATTTGGAAATGGAATGAATTGCAGCCCTTGAAGTGAATTAATATAGAATGTATAGGAATTTAAAACATTAGAATTTGCACAGGATTGGGTCAGAAGAAGGGAAGATGGAGGGGGGAAAGAGAGGCACACACATAAAAATAACTAAAATTAGATAGGCCTTCCTTCAGGCTATAGGAATTCCTTCCTTTTTTTGGTTGGTTGATTTGTTAATTTCACTCCATTCCTATTTAACGGCTGGAAGGAGGTTCACACCAAGGTGATCCTCCCCCTTCCTGCCCTCCCTGGAGCAAGATGCTTCAGATTTAATAATGCCTTTCACCCTCACTCGAGACAGGTTAAATTTGAAACAATTACATATCAAAGGCGATGGGGCGGGGAGACCCCACACTGTAATTTTTTTGGTTATTAAAGTAATCTCTCTCATGTAAATCCTCTCGCTAACATGCCACAAACAACATTAGGAAATAAATGATTTCCCCATGATTCGATTTACTGATACAAAGCACCTGCAACAGGCAAAAATGGGGCTCTGAAATATGTTACCCAAGCTGATGTCTTGAGCTTGCAGGGCTCCCACAGCTGGAGGTCCCTCTCCATAGCCTTGGGGAAGTGTGCATGTGATGGATGGATGGATTGGTGAATAGGTGGAGGGGAGGGTGGTTAGGGGAGGAGGAGGAGGAGGAGGAGGATGGTGGAGAGAGGAGGAATTGTACTTAATAATAAAATTTGTATGCAAGTCGGCATCCCAAGCTAGGGATGACTGATCGGCAGCCAGAAAGTATTAAAAAGCCTTGCTAAACAGATGCTGACAATAGAACAAGACATATCAAATCAGATCTGTTCCAGAAGCATTAATACACACACACACACACACACACTTCTTCCCAATCACAGCAATATGGGAGACATCAATAAATTTTTATGAGACTTTTAGAAGATCAACATGCTACTGGATGTGACAAAAAAGCAATGTGGCTGTCATGTTCGCTTTGTCGGGGACACTTTAGCCCCAGATGTTGAGCTGTGGCAGCAGTGAGTAGAAATTGAATTTGGCTGGCTTTAATCTGCCTTTCATTGGCAGATGGCTTGGTGTTGCAAAATGAAGCAAAGAGGGTCTCTTGGAAGAGATTGCAAACCTCCCATGCAAACCCTACCCCTTACAAACAAACAAACAAAAAATCCACAACGCTTATTTTGTCATAGTAACAGCCACCTCCCACGGAAGGGCTGTTTCCCCCTTCTCATTATATCCCCCTTTGTACTACAATGTGACTCTGGTTATGATCAATAGCCAACAACTGGACACTTGTGTATGTTACAAGGAGGGAGGAAACCAAAATTATCCAACTTTCTTCAGGGGAGGGAAATGTATGTTTGTATTTATACACATCACAGATGGGAAGAATTACCTAGACTGCCAAGTTACGCTATGTAGTGCTACCTTTGTTGTACTATTTTATAGTTTTGGCAAATTCTTATGAAATGGATATCAAAAGCAGTTTTAAAAATTTGCACTAGGCAGGATACAATATTATTTCATGCAGTTAGTCCCTGTCAGATATCCACAGAATGCTTTATAATAGTAACCAATTCTTCCCTTCTGCTTCCACTGACATAGGAAGGAAAGGAAGATTTAGGAAAATATTTCAAAGTATACTAAGAATGTTTGGGCAGGAGATTCAGTGTCTTTGATTCTATTCTGAGTGACTGTGAAATATAAACACTAACAGCATATCCTAAAACATCTTAGCTAGTGGTTATTCCAGATTAATTAACCTGGAGTATGAAAATGTGATTTTGTGGATTTAAGATTCAGAACATTAAGACAGTCTTACCAGGTCAGACCAAGGGCCCATCCAACCTCCTTTCTTTCTAACAGATTCACACATTGTTGGTTGCTTCAAAAATTCAACAAAGCGATGACTGCATGAGCTTCTGTTCTTGAATCTAAGATCCTTTTTGCTTTCTCTTCTTGTATCCAAGACTCAGATCAGAGATTACACTTTTAAACACAACCGAGTCTGTATTCCCAGATCTTGTGTGCTGTGCAAAGTGGCAATATACTCTCCTGCCTATCCCTTCAGATAGCAAGTCATAAAGAACTACTAGCCTGATGGTTGGAAGAGAGGCCATAAGCAAAGAGAAAACTTCCTTCCTATAAACAGTGTTGGCAAATTAAAAATGTTAAAAGGGAAATGACGACCTTTAAAGTTCAAACAGTTTTCAGCACCTTTTAAAGTTTTCTGCTCCAGGCCCTTGCAAAGAGCACAATCTTTGGAGACCTCAGAATTCTCTTTAATCACTAAGCAAGTCAGCAGCGGTCTGAAATGATCACACATTTACATAGTAATAACCTCAGCCAACACTCCCCACATTATTTCATGGCCAGCATATTGCCACACGGCAAGCGATCCATGTGTTTTAAATTATAACCCATACATAGGAAATTAGTTGCTAACTACCATCTTCACAGGTTTGTCTGACACTTCTAATTAAGATGATTTACATAGAATTATCCTTTGAAAGCAAAAAATGGTGTTTTGTTAGCTAATAAAATATAATTACTACAAACCTCCACCCACCCTTTACAAGTTACAGTTAGTTTTAATCTGTTTGGGGAATTGTTTATCCAGTTCATTTTGATAGCACAACTTACTCGCCTCTTTTAGACAGAAGCAAATTACAAAGAGGAATGAATAAACAAATGGGGTTAGAGCCCACCTCCTAAAGAGGAGGAGATATATTGCAGGCAGGGTTTTAATTCCCAAGGCTTGGCATTTTGTCCAAGATGAATCCATGTTTCCATGTTGACCTATTTTTCTGTGAAAAGGTGCCATGTGCATATACATGCACAAATAATTTCTTTAGAAATAAGCGTGTGTGCTTACAAAGCTGAACTATTCTAAAAATTTGTTCACTGAATTTGTAACATGAGTGAATCCCAACACTCAGGCTGGAAGCGTTACTTTAATATGAACATAATAGCAAGTTGACTAAAGGGAGGTCCACTGGGAAGATCTTTCAAGTAAGCCTCACCAAAATGAATGAGAGTAATATAAGAACATCACAGCCCACTGTTCTCCTAAACATTTAGCCTGGGCAAGATACTCTTTGGCACCTGAAAGCCTACTTACATTACCAAAAACTCCAGTTACCCCATGGTAGGCACTATCTTGCTTGCTTTGTGTTTTATCAGATCAGCATGGCCACTACTACTTCATTCAAAAGGGAATATTCATTTTCTGTTGTCAAAGATAATGATGTTAATTAACTACATATCTATCTATCTTGGAGGAAAGGTGAGATATAAATTCAACAAACAAACACATTCTTGAATTCTCAATGATACAGCCAACATTCTATTGAGATCCATCCCAAGTATCTACAGATACACAGCTCTGAACTCAGTGCTTGCATTTTCCTTATTACAGGCTCTAGTTTGTAACAATGCATCTAATTGCTCTGATTGTAAAAGCCACATCTGTACTTCCTGCAGAGACTTCCTGCTTGTAACACAGTGGTCTTGTGATCACTTTCATCAGAAAGACAATGCCAAGTTTTTCAAGGTCTCAGTATCCTGCAGCTCTGTGATACATTCAAGACTTTGCATATTTCAAGAAAACCAGAGCTCGATATCTAGCTCCTGAAATTAAACTATCTCAGACAGTAGAGCTGGAAGGATAGTTATATTATATTCCAGGAGAGTCACTGAAAGTACTGGGATATAAGGATCACTAGTCTGATTTGCTCCCTTATATCCAAAAGTTATACTCAACACACAATAAAACATGCACATTTATACTGTATCTTTCTCACTATTGAACATGATGTTTATTGTGGAGCCCAGGAATACCCCCTTTTAGAGAACTCATGACCTTTCCCTGCCTCCAAATGATGCCAAGGCAGGGAATGAAATCTTGGTGCCTCATTTAGCATCCTAACAACATCTGACTGACTGGCTTTTGAGGCATATAAAATTAAGTCCCTTGATAACCATTCCTTTTTGGAATCAAAATTTTGCCTTGGAAAGTACTGCTTATACAGTGACAGCTGACAGCTAACAGCTAAAAGTCCTAGAATGGAATGAAGGTGGCATTCTGGCTTGAACCACATCAAGAGACTCAAAAAACTGATAATCAGAGGCAGTAAAAAAAAAAAAAAAGTGAATCAGAAATTTTTAACACTGTCTGTAATCAGCAACTGTTCTCCATGAGGCCTTTACATAAAGACATTTATTTATTTATTTATTTATTTTTGCATTTGCATCCACCTACAGTCTTAACCTGTTAGTGGTGACTAGGAAAGTTCCATTAGTTAGATAAATAAAAATTATTGGCTGCCAAATGGGATGGGCACCATGATTCTGCAAACTGCCAGTTTTAGACAATAATAATAATTTTAAAAATGGAAAAAAATAAAGAATCAAATGGTTTAAAGACCAGTTTCTCTGTTCATCCATTTGCTTGTGCTCACTCCTCTTCCCAATATCCCACACAAACTCTCAGGATGACCTCAGTATGATGGTGCAATTGTTGACTCTCTCAGCTGATAGCCTGAGCCATAGATGTACCAAAAGCTTAATCTTAAACGAACAATAAAGGAGTTTGGATAATTTGGAGTTTTGTTGGATTAGACATGATCTCTCCTCTGAAAGAGAGGCTGGAACTTTGTTGGACTGCAGCTCCTAGTAGCAATAGTCAGAACAGCCAATGGTAAGGAATGCAGAGAGTTGCAGTCCAGCAATATTGGGAAGGCCACACAATTCCCACCCCTGTTCTAAGAGAAGAAATCCCATTTATAGCCTTCATGAATGAAATAACATTTGAAAACTAGTGGCAATCTCTTCTTACAAGTTAAATTCCTGATTCAGCTGGCTCATTAATGTTTAGACCACAAAGCAACAGTTCTTTAGGACTACAGATAGAGTTGTTTTTCCAGCCCTCTTTGTAGATGCCTGGCATTAAACTTAGAACATGCAAAAGCAGGCAGAGTATGTGCTCTGCCAGCAAACTATGGCTCTTTCCCAAGCATCACTATTCCCTTTTACATTTTCATGGATTTTACAGTATATATACAAATAGGTATATATACTGACAGCTTTTAAGAACCTGTTGTCTGGCAAGTGGTCCCAAAATAAGCTTATGTCTGTTTTATGAACTGTACTGGATTTCTTTTCCTCATGACAACCCATTCCAGTTAAGTTCCACAAAAGAAAAGGAGTACCTGCTCACCAGAGTTTAACTTCTGAGGGCTTATAAAAATGAAATGAAGTAGAAAAGAGGAAGAAAAGGAAGAGGAAGAAGAAGATTCCAACCATATTTTTGTCTGTACATCACAGTCCTGCAGCTTCCCCTTCTGGAGACAAAATGTGATCTTCAGCCCACACAGAAAGGAGAGGATATATTTTGCAGCAAACTGTCCTTAAACAAAGGAGATGTGCATTCCTATGTTGATGTGTACTTCCAAGAGAGAGTACCCAACCTTGAAAAAAATAGCCAAAATAAAAATCTAAAGACTTGCAAAATTCTGCACTGCTGCTGGGTGGGGATAGATCTATATTTATGGAGCTTAAATGGTATGTTCTGGAAAGCCCTTAAGAGTGCTCAGTGCTGACCAAATGCTAGTGACACCAAGTGACTGTCATCTTGGCACCTGCCTAAATAATAGGATCCACAGCCACAAAGAAGTGGCTGTTTTGATGAAGCAGTCAAACAACCTGGACACACTTAGATCAACTTTTTCCTGAGTTCTTATTACAAAGCTAACAGAGAACCTGTGAATCAGGATGACTCACAGAGCCCAGCCTACATTTAACAGTCTCTAGACAAAATACAGAGCCAGCATGGTATAGTGTTTTGAGTGCTGGACTACAACCCTGGACACCAGGGTTTGATTCCCCACTTGGCCATGGAAACCTGCTGGGTGACCTTGGGCGCATCACACACTCTCAGCCCCAGAAATACCCATAATAGTCAGAAACAAATTGAAGGCACACAATAACAACAACAACAACAGACAAAATGCCCCCACCAATCACACTACATTTCTGTGGTGGTGGGACTGCATGCTCCTGTGAAGCAAGAGTGCTATCAGTAGAGCCTCCCATGTTAAAGAGGTTTTTGCTGAGGAGCCAAATGCCAAACAGCTACGGGGTAGCAGCAGTAGTGGGAGATGACACCAGTGGAGCATCTCTTAGTGACGATGGCAGTGGCACTATAGCTAATACCTGTTAGTACTGCACAGAAGGAAGCACAGTTAACCTCCTTTTAAATATATTTTACTACAGAAACCCTATGATGAGACAATCTAAAATGAAACAAGAGATAGTGCCAGAAGATGAAACTCCCAGATCAAATCGCACTGAATGAGATACTAGGGTACAGTCAAGGACAAGTAGCACCATGGCTAATAATGCAACTGGACTTAAGCTGAAAGGACATTCAGCTGTTGGCATGCTCAGAAGTGAAAGGAAAATCCAAAGTTGCACAACACATATATTATAGGGACATGGAATGTGGGAAGCTCTCAGCTGAGCTAAGTGTTAAAAGAAACATGTACAGGAAATGGAAGAATGGTGAAACCACCAAAGAGGAATTCAAGTAAATAGGCAGAATATGTAGGGAGAAGGTCAGAAAAGCTAAAGCGCAGAATGAACTCAGGCTTGCCAGAGACATCAAAAACAATAAAAAGAGCTTTTTTAGATTTGTCCACAGCAAAAGGAAATGGATATGACAAGGAAATGATAGGGTCACGGTGTGGAGAAGATGACCAATTAATAACGGGGGGGGGGGAGTGAGAAGGCAGAACTACTCAATACCTTCTTTGCTTCAGTTTTCTCCCAAAAGGATAGAAGTACCCAACCTGGGGCGTGGGGAGCAGGTGAGGAAGCAAGGGAAATGCAGCACAGGCTAAACTAGATGAATTCAAGTCTCCAGGGCCAGATGAATTACATCCAAGGGGAGACCAGGAAAAGTCCCGGCAGACTGGAGGAGGGCAAATGTCGTCCCCATCTTCAAGAAGGGGAAAAAAGAGGACCCAAATAGTTATTGCCCAGTCAGCCTGACATCAATACCAGGAAAGATCCTAGAGCAGATCATTAAACAGTCAGTTTGTAATTACTTAGAAAGCAATGCCATAATCACTAAAAGGCAGAATGGATTTCTCAAAAATAAGTCATGCCAGACTAATCTTATCTCTTTTTATGATAGGGTTACAAGCTTGATAGATGAAGACAATGCTGTAGACGTAGCATATCTTGACCTCAGTAAGGCCTTTGACAAAGTTCCCCATGACATTCTTGCAAAGAAGCTAGTAAAATGTGGGCTGGACAGGACTACTGTTAGATGGATTGGTAATTGGTTGACTGACTGAAACCAAAGGGTGATCACCAATGGCTGCTCTTCATCCTGGAGAGAAGTGACTAGTGGGGTGCCACAGGGTTCTGTACTGGGCCCAGTGCTATTCAACATCTTCATCAATGACTTGGATAAAGGAGTAGAGGGCATGCTGATCAAATTTGCGGATGATACCAAATTGGGAGGGGTTGCTAATACACCAGAGGACAGGATCAAATTTCAAAATGACCTTGACAGATTGGAGAGCTGGGCCAAAGCTAACAAAATGAATTTCAACAGAGACAAATGTAAGGTCCTGCACTTAGGCAGAAAAAATGGAATGCACAAATATAGGATGGGGGATGTGTAGCTGGATAGCAGTACGTGTGAAAGGAATCTAGGAGTTGGTAGATCAAAAGCTGAACATGAGTCAGCAGCATGATGCCGCAGCCTAGAAAGCCAAAGTGATTCTTAGTTGCATCAATAGGAGTATGGTATCTAGATCAAGTGAGGTAATGGAAGCACTTTGTTCTGCTTTGGTTAAGCCTCATTTGGAATACTGTGTCCAGTTGTGGGCACCTCAATTCAAGAAGGATATTGGCAAGCTGAAACGAGTCCAGAGGAGGGCAACCAAAATGGTGAAGGGTCTGGAAGCCATGCCCTATGAGGAACGGCTTAGGGAGCTGGGTATGTTTAGTCAGCAGATAAGAAGGTTAAGAGGGGACATGATAGCCATGTTTAAATATTTGAAGGGATGTCATGTTGAGGAGGGAGCGGGCTTGTTCTCTGCTGCTCCAAAGACTAGGACAAGGAGCAATGGATTCAAGCTGTAGGAAAGGAGATTCTACTTGAACCTCAGGAAGAACTTCCTGACCATCAGAGCTGTCCAGCAGTGGAATGTGTTGCCTCGGAGTGTGGTGGAGTCTCCCCCTTTGAAGGTTTTTAAACAGAGGTTGGATGGCCATCCGTTGGGAATACTTTGATCAGTGTTCCTGCATAGGAGGGGGTTGGACTTGATGGCCCCTGGGGTCTCTTCCAACTCTATGATTCTATGATTCTAAGCCTAAGGAGGAGCTAGACATAATAGAACAAGAAATGGAACATTATTAGCATTGCAATGCTTGAGGTGAACAAGCTGAAGTGGACAGGAATGGAATATTTTGAGTCAGGATTTTACACAGGGTTTTACTCAGAAAATGAAAATCTAAGAAGAAATGGGGTGGCATTAACAACGAGGAGAGATGTAGCAAAAGCAGTCAAAGGACATAATGCAAAGTGTGACTGAATAATATCAATAAGGCTTCAGGGAAAAACCTATCAATGTAACCATAATCCAAGTTTATGCTCCAGCTGAAGAAGAAATTGCCCGACACCAGGAGGAAACTGATTACACACCAAAACCAGACTTCTCGTTAATCCTAGGCTATTAGAATGCAACCATAGGAAAGTAGGAAATAGAGCACCAACCATAGTGCCAAAATATAACCTGAGCATCTCCACAGAATTTAAAGATAATGTAAAAAATAGATTTGCACTATTAAGCTTAATTGACTGGGACCCAGAAGAACTCTGGACTGAAGCCAAGGATGTTATCAGGGAGAAATGTAAAAAGATACTATATGCAGCCAAAAAGAAAGAGATCTCTCAATGAATGACCGATGAAACTCTTCAAGCAGTTAAGGACAGTCAAAACAAACAAACAAACAGTAAACACTGTCAGAAATAGAACTAGAAATGCAATCATTCAGTGACTTGTGCACAGGGACAAAGAGAATTATAATCATCAATACAGAGAAATAGAAGATGACAACAAAAAAGGAAGAACAAGTGACTTTTCCCACAAGATCCAAGAAATCAAAGGGAAATTTAAACCAAGAGTGGGGATGCTCCACAATAATCAGAGGAACATATTGCATGATCAAGTACAAATAAAAAGATAAGAGAAACACTACACTGAAGAACTATATAACAGAGAAGAAAAGAGGACAGATTCATTCAAGGAAGAACAATTTGAAGATGAACCTATACTTTCAGAAAGTGAAGTGGAAGCTGCACTCAGAGCACTTGGGATAAATAAATCACCACAAAAAGATGACATATTAATACAGCTGCTTTAAGCTACAGAGACAGAATGTACCTGAGTTCTAACAAAAATATTTCAACAGAGAAAACAAAAGAATGGCTCATAGTTTGGAAACAGCAATATATATTCCATTCCTCAAGAAAGAAGACACTAGGGATTGCATTAACCATGAGACAATTGCATTAATCTCCCATGGAAGCAAAGTGATGCTCAAAATTCTACAACAAACACTTTTACATATATGGAGTGAGAAATAGCAGATGTCCAAACTGGGTTTACGAAAGAAAGAGACAATAGGGATCATATTGCAAACATATGTTGGATAATGGAGCTCATCAAAAAATTCAGAAAAATCAGACTGTGCTTTAGAGATTATAGCAAAGCCTTTGATTGTGCAAATCATGAAAAACTATCACTCTTAAAGATATGCATGCACCACACCATTTCATTGTCTTGATGTATATATCCTGTACTCCTACCTTTAGGACAGAATATGGAGAAACAAGATAGTTTCCAGTTGGCAAGGGGGTCAAAGGCTGAATTTTATCACTCTGTCAGTTTAACTAGTATGTAGAACATATCATACATTAAACAGGATTAGACTCAGAGGAAGGAGGCATGAAAACTGGAGAAGAGGATATCAACAATTTGAGATATGCAGATGACATTATACTAGTAGCAAAAATAGCAAAGACTTGGAACAATTACTGAAGAAATTCAATGAAAAAAGTGCAAAGGCACGTTTACAGTTGAACATAAAGAAAACAAAAATAACGACCGCAAATGATTTACATCATTTTAAAGCAGACAGTGAAGTCATTGAAATAGTTAAAGATTTTCCCTATCTTGGTTCAGTCATTAATCAAAATGGAGACTGCACTGAAGAAATCAGAAGACAAGGACTTGGAAAAGCAGCAATGAAGGAACTAGACAAGATATATAATTGGATGCTAAAGTTAGGATTGTCCATGCCATTGTATTTCTTATTTTGATGTATGGTTGTGAAAGTGGGACAGTGAAGAAAGCTCATGGGAACAAGATCAACTCATTTGAAATGTGATGGAGGAGAGTTCTACAGATACCCTGGACTGCTAAACAGGCAAATGAATGGGTCCTAAAATAAGTTAAGCCTGAACTCTCCATAGAAACCAAGATGACTAAACTGAAGCTGTTGTACTTTGACCATATCATGAGAAGACATGACTCACTAGAAAAGGCAATAATGCTTAGAAAGGCAGAAGGCACTAGAAAAAGAGGACAATCACATTGCAGATGGATAGACTCAACAAAGAAAGTCACAGCCTTGGGACTGCAAGACATGAGTAAGGCTGTTGATAACAGGGTGACTTAGAAGTCTGTCATCCACAAGGCCACCATAAGTTAAAGCTGACTGGAC
The DNA here is from genome assembly GCA_948474755.1 of Ctenosaura bakeri. Taxonomy (NCBI): domain Eukaryota; kingdom Metazoa; phylum Chordata; class Lepidosauria; order Squamata; family Iguanidae; genus Ctenosaura; species Ctenosaura bakeri. The sequence goes on along the minus strand of CAOLHI010001144.1, from coordinate 105,005 downwards.
TGCAGTTAACAAGAAGACAAAATACCAGCTGCATAAGCTCAGGATGGGCATTGATGTCCTCTCTCTATACAGCAGCTACAGGGCAGGAATCCATGAAACAATCACTTTCATGTTAAAATCGGCTCAATGAGGAAATAAAAGGTTGTATAAGTATGTGCTAATTAAATTTTTATTTTAATACTATAACCAGTTTAATTGCATTTAAACATTTATTATTTACATATTCTGTTTTTACCAATACTTGTTTATACTTATGTTGGAAGCTGCCTTGAAACCCTAATCAATCAATAATCTGCTTTTTGTTTGTTTGTTTGTATTAGATGGTTATTTTTTGTCTTTCCTTATTCTACCTCTCCTTTTAGATCCAATACTCTATGAACTCAGCTGTTTGATCCTTCCCAGGATGGAAACAACAGTAGCTTTTTCCATAGCCTGATGAATAAAGATGCAAGCCAGAGGGAAGAGGTATATGAAGTTATAATAAGCATAAAAGAGTGAATAATTATCCCTCATCTGGCAGGTTTATTGTACAAAAGGACTGGACTACCTTTGTACTTGATCAAAGAGGAAACGGCTTGAGATACATTTCGCATAAATTCTGTTTATCAGTTTATCCTCCATGATTCTACTCATGCCGCCTTTCACCAGAGTACCAGGCTTATGTTCTAAGTTTACCTGTTCTATCTATGGTGCACTATTCATCATTCAAATATCCAGTGGCTCACAATCATTTACATGTTTAAAGTTACAACCTCTATTAACCTTTCTGTAAGCATGGGGAAAAAGGCCCAGATGAGTTGCCAGACTCACTTAATGTCACATAGAGGACGTGGCAGAGACTGAACTTTTGCATTCCAAGGCCTAGTTCTAGCTTTGCCATATCAAGAATCTGAGACACAATGTTAAACCTAACTTTAAGCTCCCAGTACTAAGTAGGCTACATTTCAGAGGAAAGAACTGGCAAAACCACCTCTGATTATTTCTTGCCTATGAAAATTCTATGAAATTCAGGGATTTGTCATAAGTTGACAGGGGACTTGAAGGCACATGGTTGTTGTCGTCGTCATTGTAGTTGTTGTGTGCCTTTAAGTCATTTCTGACTTATGGCAACCCTTCGGTGAATCTATCACAGGGTCTTCTGGGACTGAGAGTGTGTGATGTACTCAAGTTTACCCAGTGAGTTTCCATGGCCAAGTGAGGAAGGCACACTCACACCCACCCACCCAATGTCAGGAATCTCTCCCTGCCGAGCCACAGCCAGCAAAGGAGGAGAGAGGTCAGGAATACTTTCTGGGAGAGTCTGAATATACCAAACACTAGGAAAACACAAGCCACGCCAGGTCAAGATCCAGTTCAAAGGTTCAGGAGGCAGAGATCTGTCTGGTGGGTTTCAGGGAGCAGGAGACACGAAGGTCGTGAGGGTTTGCTAGTAATTTGCTGCAAGCAAAGAGCAGCCACGTCGGCAGACTTAAATATCCACTGTGAGCAGGTGCTGCTTGTTATTGTTTCCTCAACCTAGTCCGTGCAGCCTCCCTCTGAGCAGTCCGTTTCAGCCTTCTTCATGATTGAGGGCTGATGGGTACAAGTGGCTGCCACTCTTCTGCATCACTGCTGGTTCCCTCTCCTGGCTAGGGCAACTCTGTCTCTGTTTGACCTTCCAGTGCAGGGGATGCTTGCAGGTTGACTTGCTCACTCACTGGCTTGGCCCCATGCACAATCAGTTGCTCCTCAATCACAGCAGCAGCATCTATCACACCCACACAGCAGGGGAGGCACCAGAAGAGAATAAGTGTCTACTTTAGTGACTTATATGCTTGAGGTAATTATTTTGTCTGTCTCTTCTTAGACCAAGATGACTTGCTAAGGACATGAATTTGCCTGGCCAAAAACCCAGTTTACTGAGGACACAAGTTTAAAATCATAGACCTAACAAATCACCCTTCTTCTTGTGTCTTTGATAGCAACCTATCTCACATCAACTAAACAGGCAATGTTTCTTTTATGACCCATGCCAGAAATAGCTTCTCCTACCTAATTTGTGTGTGTCAGGTTGCCCCCTGAAAAGCCCAGGTGTAGGCTGATAACACAAAAGAAGAAATACATAAGACACTGATTTTTTGCAATCTTCATCTTCTTCTTTTGCAAAAACAACACGCATTCACATGTTTTGGGACATCATACGTATAAAATGAACACAAGTCAAGAAAGCTGAGGAGCTGGACACAAACCAAGCTGCATCCAAAAGAATGGAAAACCATGCTAATAGGTGTATGTGTGCAAAATCAGGAAGTTCACAATGCTGTGATTCAAAACACAGCCATGATTTAGAAAACAGGTTACTACAACATACTCAACAATTTACTTCTCACCAGAAGCAGGATACTTCATGTACTGAGGCAATATATGAACACACTCTAACTGTATATATAACTACATTGAAAATGAAGCAAAATTGAGCCAAAGACTAAGCTTCATATAGCCCATAACCCTTTACCTACTTATAGTGATGGAATTGGTCCATGCACAGACCATGAAACTCAGCTGGACTTCTAATGGTGCTCTCTCATACACAATATTCTGACACCCTGATGTCATTCTGATTGTTACCCAGTGTTATCCAATGATAACATTCGACTATGCAGAATCTTCTTCTAGTTTAAACCCATAAAGGCATATACTCCTACTCTTCCTCATGCAGGCCTACCTACTTATTCTGTCTGTGAGGTCCACGGGGACTTAGTATAATGAATACACTGAGTGAGAATGAGACAGGGCTTTCAGTCTCAACAAATGATGATCTATACAATAGGAAAGTTTGCTATTTCTTCTATCTCCCTAGTCAACATTTTAGGAACCAGAATAATGCAAGTTCCCTTCCCACAAGCCCTGCAGAGGCCAAAATAGCATTTCCGTCCCTGTGTACCTTTACATTCCATTGCAAATGTAATTTTAGGACTCTTAAGTTGTGATTTGGAAATTGTTCATATGCATAAGCTAACCCATGGCTTTTCAGTGCCTTCGGTGCTCCTGATCGTTGTAGTAAGCAGAGCTGGAAGTATGTAGAATAAGGGAGTGAACAGACATGAGAAGCTGTCTTGTCTACCATGCCATGATGAAGACTTAAAATTATATGCATATTTTCTGGGTTGGAACTCTGGGCATCTCAGGCTTTGCATTCAAGCCACGTATCTGAACATAGTCTGCTGGAAGAAGTATCACTTAGCTATATATTTTGGAGATGCAAAGAGAAACTAGAAAGAAAGAGATCTTGCAAAGGAACTGCTTTATTCTCAAGACTTCCAGGAATGAATTTATTCTATGAGAGATCACATCTTGCACAACTTCAGTAATGTGCCCTGATTAGGTTACTGGTCCTTTTCTGAAGAAGCCTATAAGAGTAAACCAAGTTACCTTGGAGGGAAAAGTATGCTGTATAGAAAGAGACACACAGAAAATATCTGCCCTTACCATGCCCCTCTTGGTGACAAGAATAAAAAATTACACTACCTCAGAATTTATCATGTACCCAATTACAATGTTAATTGGCAAGTCCCAGAAATCAATTAATTCACAAATTTTTTTCAATTAAAAATTAAGATAAATCATAAAAATGTTTCAAGCCAAGGCCAAATATCATGAACTATCTTCTCTCTTTTTAGTAGGATGTATTATATGTTTTTTTAAAAACTGTAATAATAAAATAATAATAATAATATATTTTAAAAGTGCTTGTGTTGTTGAATGCCTGGTTGCCCTTGAGTGTCTTTGGCGATGCGCAGGAGGCCTGTCATCAGCAGGACTGGGCTGAAGACAGATAAAAAAGTATCGACCGGTCGGACACACGGCTTCTGCTTTATTGATCAGGCGGGAATTTAACTTGCTGTGCATATCCACGGTGTCAGCAAGGGCCACAGGCGAAATTAAAAGTACTTGGCTTAGAGATGTCGCCATGATACCGGGGGAGGAAGGGGGAGGAGGAAGGGGAGAAGATAGAAGAAAGAGAGGATGAAAATTAAAAAAGCAAAGGTGGGAGGGAATCCAAGAAATACTGATGAGAAAAAAGTTAGTGAATGGAGAAGATCGGGGGCCACCTGGGTCTAATTCTTACTGAGAGTAACGCTGCCTAGTCTCTCTTTCTTTAGATCTCTGTTTGGATGTCAGGTTGCTTTTAAGGCGAGAGATTTACTATGTATTTCAATTGAGATTTGTTAAAGAAAAAAGGCCTTCTTGCTCCTGCAAAGCTCTGTAAGACTTAAGTGTTACTTGCTTTGGTGGTGCCTGGCCATTTTATGTCCTCTGGTATAAATCTAGGAACGCAAGAGGTGAGAGCAGCAACCCTGACATGACATGTGACAATGGAACTTATTTGTGTTTTATGTACTCCATGTATTCTTCTGGGAAACTTGAATTATAATTTCTTGGGAACTGTCTTCTCAAGAGGATTATGAAGAGAACAATCACAGGATGGAATGGCCATCTTCTCAGTTATCCAGAAAACTCTTTGATACATGCCTAAGAGCTGCAAGTAAGGGGAACTGCTGTTGGATCAACCCAACTAATGATTACATAAGGACACAAATACCATTACTTTAAACCAACATGTCTTAGCTGAGTTCATCTTGTAATTCAGTGGTAGTTCCACTGTGTCCAACCTCATTCTCTCTACTGTTCTTTGTTATGTCTACATAATAATATTCATGAAAGAGGAGGCAGTATTAGGCAAAAGAAGTGTGAGTGTATCACATACCAAATGTATACTCCATTTGTATGGGAGTATAGAAAAAAGAAGGGGACAACATTTATGTATTTACATCATAAAATGCCACCTTTCTTTCAATAGGCAGCCCATATTGTTAGCATACATGCAAAATCACTCTCACATTATAATCACAAAGAAAGACATTTTGTGTAAATAGGTACTTTCTTAATGCATCTAGAAGTGAGAAAAAATTAAAATTGTACCCACTTTTCTATACAGAGTGCTTATAATCTACCACCAGGAAATCCAAATTCTGCCAAGGCACTCAATGCAATTAACGATGTAATACTACAATAAGCAAAAGGTACAGGAGTTAAAATAATAAAAGAGCAGCCTTGTCTCAGACCATTGGTGGCTCCTTCAAGAGATGGTGGCATGAGCACCCTGGCAGGTCATTCTCTTCTTTTTTCTCTCACGGCACACAACTCCTTAAGTAGCTCCTAGGACATTTGGAATTTAGTAACAGAAGGTGAGGTTGTGGAGGGGTAGGAGTGCCTGGTAATCGATAAGCCTAGTGTTGGGCTACATGGTGTCCAAAGTCCTGGGACTGTATTGCTGAGAGTAGTGCAGTCACCTGTCTGAAGCTGTCCCTTTCTTTAACAGAGAATATCTATGATCTGTCAATGATTTTGCCACAAACATGAGGACTAGTAACATTTTAAAGTGGAAGCTGATTCCCAGGATTCTGTTTATTTACCTTCTCCACCCAGAATATACACAAAACTAGACTCCACAGCATAGTTGTAGCCTGCAGATTTATAGACTGTTTACATTTCCTCACTTTCACAAGCCAGATAGAAGATGTAGCAAGAGTTGCAAAAAGCACTGTACCTAAGGGGAGCAGGAAGAGAATGTCTTGTTTGGGAGAAAATGTAATCAGGGAGTTTGTAAGTACCACTCTCCTAGAGAATCTATTTGTCTAGTCTAATGAAAACTCTAAGAATTTCAGGTCGTGCCCTAGGTCTTGATCTGTTGATCTAAATAGGAAGCTTACTGCATCTGTTGTGATACAAAAGGAAAAATTCTGGTTAGACAGTGGGAAAACCTCCTCAGATGGAGAATTCTGTGAGCATAAGATGGAGAATTCTGCAAGCATAAGAAGGGCTGAAGCAGGGTAACAGATACCCATAAACTATAGCCATTTCCGCACTAGCGTGTTATAGTGCTATTATTCCACTTTCAACATCCTATGGAATCCTGGAGTTTGCAGTTGAGGGAGGGACCTGGCCTATATTGTTGTTGTGCACACCTGTTGTGCACCTATATTGTTGTTGTGCACCTTCAAACAACCTTCAAGTTGTTTCTGAGTTATGGCAATCCTAAAGTGAACCTTTCACAGGGTTTCCTGGGGCTGAGAGTGTGTGATGCACCCAAAGTCACCCAGTGGGTTTCCATGGCCAAGGAGAGAATTGAATTCTGGTTTCCAGGGTCCCAGTCCAACACTCAGATCACTACTCCACACTGGTTAATATAGATTACACTAATCCAAATCTCATTTGTAAATCGAAGTGAGCAAAGTGTAATCCTGGACAGCCCCCAATGATGTTTTGTGGCCCCTGACACCTCCAAATCAACAGACCAACTGTATTCTAGCCAAAAAAATAAAAATAAAAATAGAGTGAATTGTTGGTCTTGGAAGTCTCCAGGTGGATCAATTGACTTTTGAAATACATTTCAAGGCCTCCCTATACTGCTTAACATTAAAAAAAACAACCCTATTTTTGAGAATGATGAGTGAGCTTCCAGCACTTTTGTGTTTTTTATTTTATTTTTTGGTAGTCTGTCCTCAGAGAGTCCCTGGATGTAAAAGGACCTCCCAGACCTGCTGCAGTTGCTAACCTCTGCTGTAAATGAACCTGTAGGACCAGTGCAGTTGACATACTGCCTCAATTGGTGAGAGTGCAACATAAAACCAGCATAGCAGTTGAAATTTTTTCATTAAGGTACCTTTCCCTTCCTTTCTGATTTAATATGCACACAAATTGGGGAAAGTGGTGGGACTTGGTTTCAGTTTTTTCTGCCCTTCCCCACCCATTCCTTCATGAAGAGATGTGAAATGTCTTTCTACACGACAGGCAGCCCTCCTCTAACTAGGGTGCTCAGTAACTTCCGTATTTCTTAAGCTCATGCTCTCACTACTCTCTTGATAAACCAGGAAAGATGGAATAAAAGTTTGCACCAAGGCTAGAAGCTTGGGATTTGTACCAATGTTGCAGACCTGGTTGAGTTAGGGCTTTCATTCAGGGCCCCTGGACATCTATGTTAGCAATCTGAGGTGCTGACCCTGGCCATGTCTGGGCATGTCTTAAATAAAGAAACATTGTGAAAATAAAGAAGGAAACATAAGAATTTGTTCTCTACATTATAAGATGGGGGAGGTCCATGGTAAGGCATCATGGAAGGAGTCTCTAGAGAATAATGGCACAACCATGAGGCCAGATTATATGATGGCTGAAGCACCTTTCAGAAGAGTGAACCAATGAATGTTATCTTCACTCAAAATGCAGAGTCTGGGAACATGGCATCTCACTCCCCTCAGCACTCAACCTGGGGGGCACAATGATTGTTCTCCTCCCCAATCCAAACCCAGGGCTACACACTATATAGGCAGCCACTTGGCATTCTGTGGGAAGGAATGGAAGGATGGGAAGAGAAAAGACCTGCATGCAAATTTCATTTCTGAACCACTGGCGCTGTTTCAAGTGCCAGGAGCCTCGAAGCCCCTTCTCGGCATTACATATGTAACAGCCTCATTGAACTTGACATGTCAAATTCAGGCCATTTGTGCAAAATCTCCCTTTAATAATACCGTTTCATTTCACTCAAATGAGACTTGAATGCATGTAAAATGGAAAAGGATATTTAAGCGCTAACATTAGGCAGATGTCTTGCCAGAGGCCGATTGAATATATGAGATTTTGAAGTGGTTAACACGATTTCGCTGCTCCCTCTTAGAATATGTCACCTGCCGGCGTTTTCACCCCCTCCTTTTTTCCGTTTTAAGTGAAGGATATAAATTGAAAGAAAACAAAACTACAAGCTTCAGCTTGGAGGGGATTAACTCTATCCATGCTGGCATGTACTTCTGAAAAACAAACAAGCTTCTGTCTTACTGGTAAAGGGCAGTTTAGGATATGCTTACAGAGTGGATGTAGCTATAATGGCAGGTGCTAGGTGGCAAGGCAGCTGCCAAGGTACAGATATTAAATTAATTGTATTTCTCTCAACCCTGTTCCCCCCAGGTGACATAATCTTCTGCTCTGACAAGAATCCTTCAGTCTAAACCACCCCTAGTGGACAACCATCCATTCAGAGACAAGAGCAACTAAGGTCATAGTCACTGGGTGAAGAAACAGCAATGCTGTTGCAATGGTCCAATAAGCAATAGCACTACATAGGGCAGTGAGACAACTGTCTCTACTCTTTTTTTGTGATTAATTAATCTATTGCTAGAGTTTTTCTGCACTGGAGCTACAAAGTAAGTCATTGCTAATTCAAAAAAATAACTCAAACTGCTACTGTGGGGTGAGCTCCCTGCATCCTAGCATAGGCTGCTAATCAATATCATTTTAGAAATCAGAAATGCCTAACACTTTTCTTTTTGATTGTAGGATATAAACATTATTTATACCAGGTCTGAGGGCAAGATCTGAAGGTATATGCCACACCTACTTTAACAACTAAGAAGGTTCAGGTCAGGTAAGTGCCTGAAAGGGACAATACTCAAACTGGGGAAAGTGGTGGGACTTGGTTTCAGTTTTCATAGGCCCTTTCCGCACATCGCTGTCTCATTTCTGCCACAGGATGGCAGCGGCCGGCAGGTTGCGCTTCTGCATGATGTTGTCGCTGTCCCGCTGCCATCCTGTCGTGGAGCATCGAGCTTGTGCAGTTGTTGCAAAACAGAAAAAATCCATTTCGCGTCTGCGATCGCATGGCCTTCCCATCACTTCTGGCCATATGGAAGCACATTGGCAACGCTTCCTTCTGTAGTGCAGTAATGGAAAAAGCCCGGCTGCACTGCGGAAGGAAGATGTGGCACCATTGCGTTCTCTTCCGCATGGACCAAGGGGGTGCAGAGGGAAGCGTTGCTGACATGCTTCCTTCTGGACCTGAGGCTGCAGCGAGAGGACACAGAAGAGTGTCATCGTGTGGAAATGGCCATAGTGTCAGAAAAGTAAGGTATAGATGTAAAAAAACAAATAAATATAATGTAAACCAAACAGAAGTTTTAATCTTTTTTTGAGTGGTATGTAGAATTCCATTGAGAAGCAGTCCATTCAACTGAGAGGTATGGCTATAACATCCATCAGTGCCTTGAAGCTATAAAGGTTTTCATCTCAAGATGATAACCTCAGAAAAATGACCTCTACATCTTCCTGAGTCTGTAAACAGTTTTCCAGAGGCCACAAACCAGAGAAATGCTTCTGAGTAATATCCAAATGACTCTAAGGTACTCCGTTTACTCTTTTTGCCCTGGTGACAAGACAATACAGCCTGGAGCAATCTCTACAGTGTAGGTTGCTTCCCTCATCCCTGATCACAGGAGAAGATGGCTACAGTCCATGACAGCTTATGCCAAATAAAACTTGTTGGTTTTTAAGGTGCCACTGAGCTCATCATTGCCTTTTACTCTATGTTTATTAACAGGGAACACAATAATCTATGACTGGTATATCTTTTTTTTTAAAGCCTTGGCAAACAAGGTTCTCAGTCTTCCCAGGATGATTTTCCCATATCACATTGATACATAACAGCTGCTGTGCCATTTTGGTGATGATTGGAGTTTGGCACAGAGCTATAGCTAGGCTCCTCTATGCTAGCGAATCCCATTTATAATCATACATTTCATTTTCAAGTTTATTGGCTTATTTGAGGATTGTTATTACCTTCCCCTTCTCATTATGGATAACGATTCTTTCTGTGTACAGGATCACAAGCCAGACGATGGTGCCACCACACTGGTTAGAAAAAACATTTCTTTCTTGCTTTCCTTCTTGCATGCATGCTTGCTTGCTTGTTTCCCTTCCTTCCTTCCTTCCTTCCTTCCTTCCTTCCTTCCTTCCTTCCTTCCTTCCTTCCTTCCTTCCTTCCCTCCCTCCCTTCTCTCTGTCTCTCTCTTTCCCTCCCCACACCCATAAGGATTTGTGTAAAAGATGGACACATTTCTGGAAGGGAATGGGCTTATCTACCATGTTATGTGGAAGAGAGCCTTGAACCCCAGTTCCCATGAGACACAAAAGCAGTATGACATTTAAGGGGGCTGTTCCCACTGCCAGGTTGGGGAAGGATGTACTATAGTAGGCTGAAGATTAGCCCCCAGGGCCTAATCTGTAGAGGAGACTGAGTGTTATCTATTGCAGCATGGTAGGAGTCATTAGTTAATAATTAATAAAGACCCCCGCTATTGCTCTTCCCCATGCATGAAGCTGGAGCGAGCGAGGGCTAGGAGTGAGCTGTCTCCCCTTTTAACTGCCACAGTTATTTAAAGGAATAATGCCATTCTTTTTCATTTGTCAGCTGGCCCACAATGGCCCTTGTCAGCCTTTATGATTTAGCATTTCCTTTCCTTTCCCATTAAATGCCCTCCCCCCGCACGTCACTACCCACCTCACGCCAGCCACAGGCTGCTCTTGGCAAGCTCCACTCCAAGACTAGCCTTGCTCTTTCCACAGGCTCCACTAATTGCTTCTGTTCATTTAAACCTGTTCGTTAATTTGCTGTGGCCCTTTATTAAGTTGGATGCAGCCCAAATTACACCATAAATTATGCGCACAAGGGAACTGGGTGTCGCATGGGATAAATGGCCTGGCTGTTGCCTTTCCCTCTCTTCCCTCCTTTTGAGATGAGGCAGATTCTGCCTCAGTACTGGATACCACATGGGAAATAGATATGGGAGGTCTCAGTCCAGCCCAAATTGGGTAGGCCTCTTTTATCCTGTGTAAACTTGCTTTTTACACCTGTGTCCAATAAGCTCCCTTGTTACATTGATTGAGAAAAGACCCCAGGCTAAGCTGGTCTTTCTTTCCAAACCTTAGGGGTGGTCCATTTAGGTGCTGGGCGGTCCAAAACCTGGTTACTCCCTGCTTCCTGCTGTTCCCAGCCACCTGATGACATCACCTCGCTGCCAACGGCAGCATGATCTCTCTTTTCACCTTTTAATGACCGGGGAATTCATTAATAATTGAAATAAACATGCTCTCTCCCAGGCTGCAGTTTTATTAAAGGAAGGCCAGGGATCTGCCAACCCTTGGCTGCAGCGATTTCCTAAATAACTGCTAGCAGTTAAAATGCAATTAATTTTTTTTTTTAAACAGAGGACTTTTGCTGTGCTGGTGAAAGTAGCAGGCAACCGAGAGGCAGCCTCAGGGCAGGTGAGAGCCACTGGGAAGAGGACTGGGGGACTCTGTCTCTTTGTCTATATGCTTAACGTCTTCACTGCTGCACTTGTGTGGTAAAGTACTTGAGAAAAGAGTGTTGTCTATAGGAGTCCACAACAGAAGGAACTTGAAGAGACAGGGATTTCCCCAACTAAGCCTTTTACATAATATTAATTTTTCAGTCAAGGAAAACTAGAATATTGGCTCAGACAGAGGAAGGGAAACTAAAACAAGTCTGGCCTTCAAATCTATCTCCCTGCCTCTCTTCAAGCCTAATCTAAGAGTTAAAATGCATGCTGAAAATTAAGAGTAAAAAGGTATGCTGGATATGAAAGATCATTGAACGAACCGGGCCTCTATATAAATTCCTGGGCAGCCACATTAGCAGGACTGGTTGAATAAGACGTGCCCCACGTTTCCTGATACAGAATCAATTTCATCATAATTTGAAATGTTTACTACATAAGAAAAATTCATCAGGAATATGCCTTCTTGGCTACACTCAGAAAGGCCACATGCTTGCTGGTTCTTGGAAGTGACACAGATGCTTTAGGCAAGAATACAGGTTCATGAGGAGCCTAGCTGTCCTTACCTGATGTTCAACTGTGTTAACTTCTCCAGTTCTTGCTCCATATGCTCTTGCAGCTCACCTGGGCGAAGCAAGACTTGGCAAATAGGGCAGATTGGAGCCTGGCTGTCAAAAAGGGTTGCCTTCTTCTTGCCTGTAGCAAAACAGAGGTCACAGCACTGAGTTTTAGCAAGCATCAGCTCCTTCCAACAATGGCTTTCTACTACTTGAACAGGTTGAAAATATAACAGATTCTAACAAAAATAACTACAAGCATCTGTAGCAAACTGTCTATAAATTCTGTCCACGGATTCCTCTAGATGCTCTCTCTTGTCTCTGCTTCAGGTATATCTTCAAATCTTAGACACTGCTGGCAATGTTCAGCAGAAATCCTTCCTAGCTTCAACATGCTGCAGCTACTAGTTCTGGTCCTGGTTTTATTCTAGGACCTTTGTAATGTTAATATAGTGGTGGCTCCTATGTCAGTGCAGCAGTGAATCCACTCAAGAATTTAGTCTGAAGTTTAAAGAGCTCTCCAAGATGTTGAACTCATTTTTGGGATATGGTCCAGTAACCTGAATAGCTTCTTTAAAGTAAGCACTGAAAGCTGGAGGAGACTCATGACTTCACTGAGATGGAGGCCACCAGCCACCACTGCCTTAAGTAGTATTACCAGGGAAGCTGCTGCAGGGAATGTTAGCTCAATGAAAGTTTCATCATCTTCTTTGTAATCAATCAGGCTAGAGAAGGTAATTAAAAGGAGAGTAGGAACACTTTCAGGTTCACACTAGGGGTATAAGTGGTACAGGCTGTTGTCTATTTACCTGCAAAGAAGCAAGAGAGATGCTGCACACTGTCTTCAAGGGCATAACCTGTTATATCACTAGCACTAGCAGGCAGGAGTGTGGAGGTAGCAGGCACTACAGAGTTTTTTTTTAGTCCTACACACAATTGCTTCAGCACACAGAGTAGCATGGTTTTGCAGATGTCTAATGCCACCAATAGACATGTCACAGATTCCATCAAGCTTAAAGAGTCACTTCAAGCAATGAATATCACTTCCTTGCAGGAAAACTGGATGTATATTACAAGACACATTTTACACATGTATAAAACAGGTGGAATAAGTATTAACATTCTTTTCTGTCATGAAAGTACACTCACAGAAGAAATTCATTTTTGTATGAAGTGGCCCTGAAAATGAGAAGGATCCAGAATAGTGTATTTTACTTGACATCAGTTTCCCTAAACCTTCACCCTGTAAATGCCATTGATTGCCCTGACTGGAATAACCTCAAAAGAAATTAAGCAGAGGCAGAAACACTGTGGTTTTCAAATGGAGTTCTCTCTCCTATTGAACTGTAAATGACAATTAATTATAGCAACTCTCCACATGCTGAACTAAGGTACAACTCTAACGTACAACTCTCCATATGCTGAACTAAGGAACAACCACATGCTTGTTCCAACTGCAGAACAGAAAGAACCATGTGCATAAAATCATCCCTGCAGAGCAGAAGGAGAAGAGGTGATGTAAGTAAACTTCCAGAAGTGAAGCTGGGAACATGGGTTCATTGTAAATCTGAGATGACTTAAGTATGTGGGTAACTGAGTTGAATGAAATGTCACTCATATCTGTATTAATTCCAGGTTCTCCCCCTAAATAGGAAAAAAGTATATCAAATGTATAGATATTTTTACTGTCCCAAGCTCAGCTGAAGACTCCCAAGCAAAAGCTAAAGATTCCCATACAGAAGCGTGATTAATTATTCTAGGAATTATATTGACCCTGCTTGATTTCTTCCTCTGGGATAAATTCAACCAGTCATAATCACAAAAGATGCTGAATAAGAGCTTGTCAACTAGCAAGTACGGTGAATTCTGTAATATTTTGAATCATCACTAAAATGTTCCCCTAGCCTATCACAGACAATTGAATTTTGGTGACTAGCAAACAGCAATTTAGATTTTGACATTTAAGACCTATTTCAGAACCAGTTTCTTTCCCTCCTCAAGGGACTTTATTGTATACTGCCTCAGAATATACAGCACATTGCTAACATAAAATCAAACTTTAAAGCAAATAACCAAGTTACCATAAACCACAGAGAGGCACATGGCTACAAGCACAAATTTCACAGCTGTGTTAGCTGCTCTGGTCATCAGAGGGCGTTGCACACCCAGATCTGATGGCTCCTGTGAATGGAAGCATGCTTTATAGTTTCCTATTGTCATCTAATGTGGAACACTCCCGCTGGATTATTTATTTATGTATTAGACATGGATTAAATTGGTTAAATCTGTGTGAGAAGCAGTAATGCACCATAAAGCAGGCTGTGTGCAATGTGGCCTTCCAATCAAAAGGCAAAAGGTGCCATTTTATGGCCCCAGCAAAAAGCAGAGCCCAGTTAAATGAATCCCCTTGAAAGGAACAAACCTTCCTAAAGGGTAAAGTGTTGGCACAAGCACTTTGTGGGGGCTACATAACTATGTGTTGGGGGAGGTGTTTAAACAGGAGAGAGGGCAATGATTGAAAGAAGTTTGGAAATAACCTTGGCTCATCCTTGTCTTCAGATTATGCATGAGGCAATGCTTCAAGGGAGCTGCCTTTTGCCAACAGCCTCCCCACTGTATAATACATCCAACTAAGTGCACTGCAGAACCCTTTATGCGAATTAGGATTTCATTCCTTTGCATATACTGAGGGCATTCAAATCACAAGTCCTGATTCAAGGCTTCTCTCCCTGCTGCTTGTAACCCATCATAGTAGCTTTCTCTTTCATAACTGAAAAGAATACCCAGGATTGCTGGCTCTCTGCCCTACAGTTGCAAAATTGTGTTTCTGAATTATTAGATCTCTCGGGAGAAGTCAGGGGAGGTCTTATATTATGATGTGGGGGAGAGGGAAGCCAACTCTTCTCCTGGAGTTCAATCATTGTTAAATTGCATTCCATAAAAAGAGATAAAGAAAATGAAAGGACTTCAGACTTCAGAGTCTAACCCCTAGCCCACAGACACACCTGCTATAACCCCTGACCCACATGATCAGGGGTTCTTAACCTGGTGCCCGTGGATCTCTTTGGGTTTCATAGAGAGGCTTCAGGGGGTGCATGTATTACGCACAAAACTGATTTCCCCCCTTTCATTTCCTTCCTCTTATTTTGAATTTCTCCTGACATCGTTAGTTTGAAGATAAACATTTAGTCTTTTCCTGTGTTCATCATAATTCTTAATTCCAGACTAGTTTACCTGAAAACTTCATTTTCAATGCAATAAAATTTACTACATGAAAAATGTGGTGTGTTTATATTTAAGTGCATTTTAATGGGGGGGGTTTACATACCTTTCATCAAATTCTTAAAGGAATCCGTGACACCCCCCTCCAAAGTTAAAAAGGACTGTTATAGATAATCTAAAGGAGGGTAAATCCTGACAGTGCTTTCTCTTGTTCCCTGACACACAAAGTGTTGTTGCTTTTCAGTAACAGCTAGATCTAAACAGTTCTCCCACTTTGACTGGGAGGCTGAACAAAATCCCAGCTTCCTCTTGGACCCTTTCCACTTTTGTGTAGTAGAGGTCCAAAATAACCTCAGAAGGTTCCCCACTGCCTGCTATTTATAACCCCAGTTCCATTAGAGTAACAATGCTAGCGTCTGACTCCTCCTCTCCTAAAACAAACAGGCAGCCTTTGAGCAAACGGGAAATCCTGCTGGATCCCTGCTGCAGTCTCCATGGTCTCCATGCTGGGATGGGTAAACATGCAAGGCAATCCTGCTGTCCCCTTCCCACAACACTGCAAGGGCACTTGGGGGCTGCTTTGCTATCAGTCACCACTAGATGTGATCTAGAGCCACCACAGTATAATTAACTCAGTGCTATCTTGCTTTCATTGGCTCCTCTCCCATCTTCTTCTGGTGGGCATTTCTTCTTTATTTCCTTTGGTTTGGGCAATTCAATAATGGGGCTTTTTTTGTTTTTGTGGGAAAGAAAGACAATTGCTTTTATTCTTTAAACCACACACATTCTGAACCTCTTTTTGAAACAAAAGATAACACATGAACCAAGGTTTTAATGGTTCCAACTTGCTATAACAAAACAGTCAGGATGGGGCACTGTTAAAACAAACTAGTTACACAATTAGCAAACTCTGACTGGATCCAAAGAAAAAGAAGTGGGTTGATATGACGAAAGCTGGTGCAAAAATAAAAACCGGTTAGTTTTAAAGGTACTGCACCATTTCTTCTTGTTTTCCTCCCCTTTCCTTCCTATTTTTTTTTACTTCTGACTGGAATAGTAATCCATGGAACTGCCATCATTTGCTGATCATGGGTTTAAGATCACTTAATTTATGGAACACCGGGACGAAAAAAAATTGCAGTTAACCTCCTGTAGGAAACAGGGCCCATTTCAAGAACATACAGTCAACTCTTCCATCTAGAGAGTTGCCACAATGACTGATGCACCACAAGTCACCTTGGTCACAAAGTAAAACCTGTTCCTTCACACAGGAGCCACTGGATAGAGTTTCTGTTGCTCCTCAGATTATGCCTGTTGAAGAGTTTTGATGAAAATGAGAAGGCAGCTGAGACTGTGATGCCAAACAACAATCGTACTGCCCAGTCTGTGCCAAGTTGACACGTATAACATTATAAGCCATAAGCTCCCACGCTCCCCTATTTCAGCCAAGGCTGCAGCCTCCGAATGGCCCCTTTCAAGCTTTGTTTTTGGCAGCTGTGTTTGTGTTTGCTTGGCCTCCCTGCCTGTCCTTCCCTTCCCTTTGGCCCCTTGTAACTCAGCAGGGTTCATCTTCAGTGTTTACCCTCCTTGGCACGACTGTTCTCTCCCCTGCAGCCCTTGGTTTGCTAAAGCTGCAAAGATGAAAAGGGCCAGCCATGTCCTTCTCCTGTGTGTGCAGACTCCCCTGGGCTCCAAAGAAATGCTTCTTTCTAAGTGTTTGAAACTAAATATTTCCTGTCCAAAAAGGAAGGAGGGGGCATCCAACACAGAAACCACAAGACCAGTCATGTGAAATCCCTTTATACATCATGAGCTAGGTGGATCTGGAGAACAGGAAGAACACACCTACTACTCTCTCCTGGTAGCCTTTAGGGAACTGTGAACTCAGAAAATAAACTCTATGAGCTTGAATGTGCCTAATGTTTTGAATTGTAAGAAGAGATTTGCAGATCAAATTAGTATACAGCTGTATTCTATATTGTTCAATGTACTTTTCACCAAATGAAGTCAAACCTGCTGTCCAATTAAGGTACCCAAACTTCCCTCCAGGTAAAACAGTTTCTCACAGAAGAGCAGTCACAGAGAAAAGTCGTGGGCAGATGCTGTGGTGAACTGGCAACTGCGTTTATTCCAGAACCATTCTGAAGTGAGACAATTATGGAATAAGAATTTTTAGAATTTGTTGTACAGTCCCATAGTACAATCCCATCTGCCTGTTGCATCCAGGATGAATGAAAGGCATTTGGATGATCAATCCCTGAACAATACCACTTGCTATGCAAGCTGAGTTACGAGGACATATGGCTATATAGAAGCCAGTGCACCACTATGCTGAGTAAATGAGGGGTTTGGGATAACAAATATCCATATACAGAAGACTCTACTCTGTATATTAAACTCTTGTCTGCCCTGCCCCAGCTTTGTAAATAGGCGCACTCACATCAAGCCAAGTTATATTGGACTGTTAATCCAAGTGGAAGCAATGCTAGAATATCCATATTCCAAATCAGGGTAATTCTTTGAATGCATAACCTGTATTTGAATGGCCACAGATAATCCCACTCTCTACCCTGCTACCTTGTCTCCTGTTTTAAGGCGCAAGCTTCTTACAGCACTTATTTCTATTCCTTGTCACATCAAGATGCAGTGTGTTTACACCTCTGTGAAAACCCTGGGTTTTGAAGGGTAAAGAGGTAGCAATCTGCTGTGCTCACACACGGTCTAAAAGGCAGTGCCCCAGGACAAGGACAAAGTGCTTCAGGATGAAAACAGATTTGTATGTACTTTGCATAGAAGCAATCTGATAGCCAATGTTTTGTGACAACACACCCTTAATTTTCAGTAACTAAGGCTGTTTTCCAGTCAAACACCAAAGCGAATCAATTTCACTTTCACTCTCTCACATTTCATAAGCATGTGTCTGACCTAACAAGTCCAACCAAATCATTTACTCTGAAACGCCCCAGAATAAACGAGCAGTCCTCTCTCTGTAGCAGAGACCTGTTGCCTGACAGCCTGCATGGGAGCCTAGCGGCAGAAAAATAATAGAAATGCTGACACAGCCTCGGGGCCTGTAATCAAGCTCCTGAAGTTTCCAAAGCGATTATTCTCCCATTGGTGACTGGCCCACCTCCCCCCCAACTGTTATTTCTGTGCTGATAGCAGGTATCTGTTGTGACAGGCTGACTTTCCTTCCAGCTCAGAAAACAATCATATTGAGCAGGCCACCCATAAGCTTTAGCGCAACCAAGATCTAGTCTGTATCCTGGGAGTGAGGCTCCAAGTTGCTTGGGGCTACACAGGGGGGCGGGGGGAATTCCACTGTTGTTGTTTTTAATTTTTATTCTAAGCATTTATATCCTGCCCTCTAACAACATTCATTTTTTCTACAGGAGACTGACAGACCCCTTTGAGCACTTAGTCTCTATATGCCACACCTGCCCTGAGCTAAGCCAGGGAACAAAATAAGCACCAAGAAAAACTTTGTCGTCTGGACTATCCAGTGTTAGCAGAGATCTCTTCTTGAGCTCCACAGCATCTTCTTTTCTGGGTGATTTCTCTTCTATTCCTTATTTGACACTCAAAAGCAAACTGACATTCCTGTGTAGCTGCATTGCCCCTTGTACGGTCTCATGAGGAGATAATTACAGGACAATTAAGAGGAATTTGTTCAGGTGTCACAATAATGCATCCAGGGTTGGTGGGGTGTATGTGTCAAATTTACCTGATGTAAAGCTGGGAAAACCAGACTGCTAGTCAAAACAAATTGTTAATCACCTGGTACAATTTAAATGCTTTCAGAGATAGAAAGATCAATTTGGAAGGAGTCACAGGGAACTACTCTCATTCTAAGGGAGAAAAACCTTCCACCTGAACTGCTTGCAAGACTCAGCTTTCAGAATCTTCAAGCACTTTTCAGAAGCAAATGGTGGTACTTCCATACTTTTCCTATACAACACATACTACAGGCTAACTTCCCTAGGAGCTGGCCAAAAATATTCAGCAAATCCTAAAACTCCCCTTCTGCACTACATCTGTGTGTAACATCTGTTGTTCTGCCTACATCTTGATGAGATAGGTTCATGCAGGCAAAAAAGAGAAGGAAATAATATGATCTGAATAAATATTGCAAAAGATGTTGCTGTTGTATATCTTCAAGCTATTTCTGACTTACGGAGATTCTAAGGCAAACCCATCACAGAGTTTTCTTGGCAAGATTTGTTCAGAAGGGATTTGCCTTTGCCTTTGTCTGAGGCTGAGAGAGTGTGACATCTCCAAAGTCACTCAGTGCGTTTCCATGGCTAAGCCAGGATTCAAGCTCTGGTATCCAGTACTCAAACCACTACACCACCTTGGCTGCAAGGGATAGTGTAGTAAAATTTTGTTAAGATTTTCATGCCCCTGAAAAACACAAATAAACAAAATGCATTTGGCATAAAAGATGGTAATTTTCTACCTTTTTAACATCCACTGGGCACTCTGGGTCTTAATTCAGATCCCCCTCTTTTTCAGATGCTGGTCTTTTTTTTTTTTCCTTTGAAGGCAATGACAGTTAACACCACTAAGCAAGGCAGGAAAATACACTCAGAAGAGAAGGTGCAAATCCAGACTGTACAAAAACGATGCTTGACTGGCTACACACACTACGCATTTATTTGGTCTGCAGGAGAGACAGAACACCGCATGATAGGGTTGCTTTAGGGTTGCCATAGGTTGGAAACTACTTGAAGGTGCACAACAACAACAGAGCAGAATCACAGACTTCAGTAAGTAAAAGCTAACAAAAGCTGCTAGATCAAATCAATTGTAGACAACTGTCAGAGTCTAGTGAGATGCACTGATCCCACAGGAGACTTTAGACAGTCACACAACTGCTACAGTGCCAAATGCCCCTAAACATCCATTTTTGGCTTTGCGGACTTTTTAAGCCCCCAAAAGGCCTTTAAAAAAAAAAAAGTAGGAAGTAAACCAGAAATGTTTTCCTGTTTTAAAAAGAGGCCTCCCTTGGGCCTAAAATGGCCCATAGCCCCCAGAAAAGTGGTGGAAATATCCCCAAGTTTGGACGTATTATGAAACTTTTTTTTTTAACCCTGGGGGTCATGTTTGCTTGCTCTAAAACCTCTGTAAATTAGCCCATATTCAGATTTCAACACACCATAAAATGTATCATATCTGATACAGGTATGCAGAAAAGTTACCTCTGGACAGCAAAAGCCAGCAAGCAAATTCTGTGCTTGAATTACAGGGCTGTTAGAGAGGGCCAAGCTAGCCCCCTTATTTTTGGTGGCATCCTCTTAGCAAATGTTTAGAGGGCTTGGTGGGAGTTGTGTTCATTATGACTCACCTAAAATGGGAATCAGAACGGATTTCATTAAGCCTTCCCCCTATTTCTTCCAGAATATGAACACTGAGTAAATCTTCATATGCATGGATGTGTGCGCACACATACACAAACATGCACACACAACAGATGACTTTCCAGAGAGATTAGACTGGCCAACTGTCTCACTTTCTTCTATGAGGAATTACATACCAGAAAATGCATATAATCTTTAAAACATTTTTGGAATTACATTTAGCCAAGTGCCCTAAGAAAACACCTACAACATTTACATGGTCAAGTATTTAGAGTTAAGCTAAACATTCTAAGCAATGCAGGGTTGTTACTGAAAATGGTAGGCTGTTATCACACTTTCCTTCATAAGAACTTTGTAGTACCTCACCACCTGATGATGGTGGATAATCACATTGTGTAACAATGTCAGAATATAGAAAATTGTAGTGGATATTACAGATGAAGAAGAAGGAACCTGAGAGAGGACTGTCATTTTCAGTGGCAGCCCTGTGTTTCTCATATTGTTTAGTTTCATTCTTAGACATGCATCAGCAGAGGAAAAGAGCTAATTTGCAGGATTACGCTGTATGTGGCATCCAGTAAATTCAAATATAGAAAACTCTACTTCCGTATATATAGGGTCAATGTCATGACTCTCTCAGCCCAATATTCCACAGAAAAGTGCTTGATTTCTACCACAGGAAACAGAATCTCTTGCTCCTGATTCTGTGTCCACAGCTGCCCATCCTCAGCAAGAGGAAGATGGATTGAGCTGGGCAATAATTTAAGAAACTGAACGAGTCTGTACATCCAATCACTTTACAAATCAGGAGAAAGGGAGAGAAGAGGAAGGGGGGAAGGGGAAAGAAGTGAAAAGGCCGTGCAGGGAAATGCATCACAATTACTGTCTAGTCTCTAATGAGGGGCCTGTCAGGAGGCTGTCATCCTGCGGAAAGCCACCTACTCAGAGAGATTCAATAAAAAAGTAGCAGAGAGATAAAAAAGAGATATATTTCAACCCCTGCTAATATTCTTTTCATTTGTCCCAGCACAAAATAAGATACTGCACTTAACCAGCTCGGTTAAAATGAAAGGGGGAGGGGGGCTGCGTTGATCAATACTGCTAAAAGCTGGGCGACACAGTGATGGAGTGCAATTTTTTTGTCTGTGCTGAAGCCTAGTAGAGGCCCAGGCTGTGTAATTTATGATTCACACGCATGCCAGCTAACTAGAGGCTGACAAGACAATGAATTCTCGATGAGAAGGAAGAAAGGAAGAAGACATCATGGCAAAGATGCGAAAGAATAAGCCATACACACTATTGCATCCTTCCTGAATCATTTACCCCTGCACCCAGTTGGGTAACCAACACTGGAGGAAAACAGTTGCCCGTCAAAAATCTCAATGCAAAAGCAATGGAAAAACTCTAACAAACCTATTTTCAGACACATGAAATTCCCCTCAGTGGCCACCTCATTCTTTGTGATGGCTTATTTTCTTATTCTGAAGGATACAAATCTGCATAGGAAGGCACCAAACCTATGGGGCTAGCATGTGCCAGTCCTAAACTGACCTTAGCTCCAAACAAAAACTGGCTCCATGCTTGATCCCACATCCAACTCCTAGCAAAGAATTGTGCACATCATAATGGGTCATTGCATAGAAGCTTTAGGCTTATGACCCAGTCACTTATTTTCTATTTAGATGGATGACATCTCTGGAGAGGCACTCAAAAATCTGAAAGAATGGATTCCAGGGAGAAAAGAAAAGTCTAGCTTCCTGCCTAAGCAGCCTGGTCTTGTAATTTGCCCTTCATTCTTGTGACAAAACTTCATGCAAATGACTAGCATGATCACCTCTTGAGATCTTGTAAGCTAGATTCTGATCTGCTCAAAAGATGGGTATCTAGGTTTAAAAGGCTGTTTGGTAGAGATGAGCATCAAATGACTTATACAAAGAGCAAGAATTCAATATAGCAAAACAAACTGAAGTAATAAGACTTGTCCATTTGAACTAGGAACAGTTAAGGGAGTGAGAATTTGATGAAGAATCCTCAGAGGTAATTTCTTTGTGGATAGGGAGTGGTAGATAGGGTGGTGGACAGGGAGAGCACCTCCCTATATTCTCTCTTTATATCACTACCCTAGACTGTTTCGCTCTTTTTTCCCTCAAAAATATCAGATATGGTAGGGCTGCTAATTATTAATGGCAGCTAATACAGAAAGTTATCAGAGAAACCATGGTAATGGTGTTGCAGGCCACGTAAGTAAAGTCATTCGAACAAATTGGAAATTACAGACAAAATGGTCACCTGTGGTAAGTTACTTTTTTTGGTAATGAAGGTACATTTCAAAAGTAATATACGAACAGGGTGGTTACCTGTAACTGTGGTTCTTTGAGTGGTCATCTGTGCCCTTACACAAATGGGTTTTCACATCTGTATAGGGATCCAGTCAGAATGTTCCAGAGCTGAATAGCTTGGTGGGAATCTCACTCCTCATTTACCATCTACCATGCATGTCCTAGTCTGCCAAATTTACTGTCCCCTCAAATCTGCCTAGAAACATAACAGGGACTTGAAAGAGAAAGGAGGTTGTGTGAGGTGGGTTGTGTGAAGGCACAGATGACCACTCAAAGAACCAGTTACTGGTAAGCAACTTCTTCTTCATGTTCTCTGTACCTTCTGTGCCTCACACAAATGTGTGAATATTAAATTTACCAAATGAGATATAACCAAGGCATGTACCACCATAACCAGATCTGACTTCTGCAGGAATGGGTACAACAGACATTGGGGTGGAGAATTTGTTCTTGAGAGTAGATCTGGTGAAAAGGTGAGTGCCATGAGGCAACCCCTAGACATATTGAGAAGTGGGATGAACAAGGGCCATTAGAATTGCGTGAGATTTGTCTCTGCTGAGTTTTACTATCACCTTTGCTAGCAATGGAAATGGAGGAAACAGATAAATAAGGCAATCTCACCATTTGTGAAGAAACATGTCCCTGAGAGATCTTTCTCCCTTCCCTGGAGCAGAAGTGGAGGCACTTCTTATTAATAGGGGACTCACAAATATCTTTGTGAGGTCTTCTCCACATGGAGGCAAAGAGGTGGTAGGTTTTGTTGGACAGAAATCACTCATGCTGGAGAATGCAAGCATGACTGAACAAATCTGACAACAGATTCTCTGTACCTGCAAAGCAGGTAGCTATGGGATGAATGTGTTCCCTGACACACTAATTGTAAAAGGCCATGGTCAGATTGAGCAGCCCTTCACAGTGCATGCTTCTTTGTTCTTGTCTGTTGATATAATAAACAATTGTATTGTCTGAAGTGACCTGAGTAACTCTCCCCAGTAGTTTCCTGCAAAACACAAAAAGCTTGGATGACAGTGAAGAGTTCCATACCATTTATATGAAGCTGGGATTATGGTCTGAACAGTGTTCCTGGACCATGGCATTGCTGCAGTGTGCTTCCCAACCTGTTAGTAAGGTATCTGTAGTGACCATACAGGAAGGGTCTGGAAGCCAAAATGGTGTATTGGAAGGGAGACTCAGTGGTCTCATTCATCAAAGGTGGGATGGAAGTACTTGAGGAAGTATGGTTAACCTCTTGTGTTGGTGATCCCAAAAAGGATTTAAGGGCCTGAGAAACCAATGTCAGAGAGGCTGGATTCTCAAATGTGCCAGATATACGACTGCTGTACTGGCAGCAATGAGGCCTAGAAGTCTTTGTATTGTAAGAACAGAGTGACAAGTATAATACTGCTCATACACTGACATGCCTGCCTGCATGTTGGCTACTTGTATTGCAAGAAGTGCAGAAGAGAAGATATGGCACCCAAATATATCCAAATGCCTCCCTCCCAATCTGTAGGTGTGGATTGTGATTTCTTGCCACTCTTGGTCTGAAATGCCTAAACCATGATATGGATTAGTGAAAAGAAAATATGGTCTTTCCTGATGAGTTCTGAGTCTTCTACAAGTTCTCAAGATGGCAAGAAGCTGGTGGTGGCGAGGTTGGCTTGAGCTACAATTGCTTAATCAAATAATGGAAAGCAGGCAGGAGAAGAATCATGGCCAATACAAGAGTTTGTGAGTCTATCATTTGAAATACCAGAAACTGGAGTTGGTGGAGCTGTGACATTTAAACCCAAAGATTTGGCAATGTACAGCACAATGTCTGCAAACGTTTTGATGTCTTCTGGAGGTGATGCTGGAGAGGAAGAGTGAGAGTCAGAGTCAGAGTCACCACTGGAGGAATCAGTCAAAGTCTGTTCCTGTGATACAGGTGCAGAAGAAGGAACTACAATCATGAGTGGTACAGCAGTCACATGAGTAGTCATGAGTGATACAACAATTGTGAGAGTTATTTCTGTGGTAGTAGTAGAAATTGAAGCAAGGAATGACACTGGGGGCAGGACCAGAGTAGACCATTAAAGTGAACAGAGAAACAGCTGGCAGTACCACAACTGGAGTAGGAGAAGGAGGAGGCTTAGAGACAGTTGTTGTCATCCTAGGCAGAGGAGACAGAGGACAGTGATTGTGACAATCACTTCTGTGGAGTACCTTAGTGTAGTGGTGACTGATGCTGAGGAGACACAGGTGGCAAGTACATATGAGGAGACTGTGAACAACTTCAGCATTGAGGGCAGGGAGAGTGGTGAAATGACTGACAGTGGGCATACTCTTGGTAATGGTAACAATCCCAGTATGACAGAGAATAGGAATATGACATGGGAGGCTCTTTCCATAGAAATTCCTGGCAGTATCGACCCATGTAAGATACCAAACCATAGGGTGAGTCTTCTCAGTATCGGTAATCTAATATAGGAGGGATGAGAGGATGCATAAGACTGTTTCTTCTGGAAGTGTTGTCTGTATCGCTTCCGGAGAAGTCATTGAAGGTGACACAGGGAGCTGCCTATAGACCTTTCATTTTCCTTATGTCTGTCCTTTTCTCTCAATGCTGACCACTGATCCAGTGAGATCCCCTGTTGCATGTGGATTTGGAGTGGGTGGATCGAGAAGTCCTTGATCCATGCACTACGGAGGTCAGACAAACAATCATCTGCTACCTACACCAGTAGATGACAGGGCCAAAGCGAGCGGTACCAGACAGACAGCTGAAGTTTAAAGGGAGAAGTTGAAGCCATAAAGATCAAAGGGAAGGAGCAGAGTCCTGAAGTAAAGAGAAAAGTTTTTTTTTAAAAAAAGAGATAATCAGAAGGAAGGAAGGAAGGAAGGAAGGAAGGAAGGAAGGAAGGAAGGAAGGAAGGAGAAGGCACACTGGAAAGGAATGAAAACAGCCACACAAGTATGCTCTGAAAGAAGTCACTCTGTCAGCAGATGAAGAGAAACTGAGGGGACAGCATCTTTGGTGGGTTAGCCCAGGCACTTTAGCTGTGCGGGAGGGGAAATTCCCACCAAGCTACTCAGCTCTAGAACAGTCTGACTAGTCTCTATGCAGGTGTGAAAACCCATTTGAGGGAGGCACAGAAACCACAAAGAAGAACAAGGAGAAATTATGTAAAAATTTGAGAGGTATATTGTAATGAATAACACTTTCTAGGTTTTTTCAATAATAGTTTAAGGCAATTTTGGAGACATAATGGTCTACCAATAATGATAGGAAATTTCTCTGGGGCTTCTCTGAAAGTTATGCAACAGATTATTTTTCAAAAGTAACTTTCCAGACTCTGGTTGCCCATCTCTGCTTTACAGGTTCTCTAGATAGCCTGTTCTGCAACACTGGCAATGATACACCACTTCTCTCATTGGCTGGCCTGTGAATTATTAAACCTGTAGATTTTAATGGTCAACTATAGTAGAAGAGTTTCCTTCAACTATATATGAAGTTCAAAGCTTTTCATTAAAAGGCTAAACAGTGATCATTAGAACTGACTATCTGCCAGAGCTAGTCAAACCAACTGTCCATCTTGCTCAAGATTCTGTCTCTGAAAGTGAACAAATGTCAAGAACAGAAAAATGTATCAGAGTAGTCATGAAGGGGTCGATTTTACATAGGGCACCCTGAATTTTTGTCAAGATATTTTGAAGTTCCTTAGGCAGCAGACTGCATCCCTAGGACTATGTTGACCAATTATAATTGTTTAACCCTGAGTTGTTTACTTGGAATTACCATTTATATCACTACATGTGTTTTTATTTGCTTGGTTTTTGCTTGCTTTGAATCCTGAAATAGATTAAAAAGATTTCAGTCCCTGAGAGAATTGTGGTCTCTACACACTTAACTATGAGTCTTGCTAGACACAACAACATAGATCCATGATCTCTTCTCTCTTTAAACTTCAGCAATCAGCTGGTGTGTGTGGAGATCTGGGGATGACTTCAGACTAGGGCTAGCACAGGTGGAAGTTTAACCGTTTCATCAGCACTTTCCCCCAAAAAACCTGCCTTCCCAGCCACTGCTATTTGCCCCTTCAGGGGAAAATATATACAATGGGCCCTTGGTACCTTCTGGGGTTTGGTTTCAGGACCCCTTGTTGATACCTAAATTGGATGTTCAGGTCCATCAAGTCAACCTGACATTTAAAAAAATAGGAGAAACAATAAAAGATTTCCAAAATCTTATCTAGTTAGTATTTAGGCCACAATTTTATCTACTTAAGCCTTGAATGAATGCTATGAGTAGCTCAGGCCACAGCTCTTGTCAGTGCTGACATCTGACATTTGGGTATATTCACTGAAACAACTGTGAAGTCAAATGAGCATTTCATGGCTGTTGGACTGAAATAACTAGGTTGAAAGTCCTGGGTATGGCAAAAGAAATGGACAGAGATGGATGTTAAAAAATTCCACACAATGTCTACTCTTGTAGATGAGTATATAAGAAAAGTCTTGCTGTATCAGATCAAATATCTGTCTAGCCCAACGTTTTTTCCACTGTGACTATCACACAGACATCTATGGGGATCTATCTCACAAGCAGGAAATCAGTGCAACAGCATCCTCACACTCATATTCCTCAGCAAATTGAATTAAGAGGCATACCACTGCTGATGTCGGAGATAACTTACTAGTCATAATTACTAGTAGCCACTGATAGCTTTATTCTCCCCAAATTTGTCTAATCTCCATCTAAAAACAATACTTGAGCAACATGTCTGGACTTCATTAACTCCTTCTGGAGTGAGACACATGGTCCAGGCCCTTTGAACTAACATATTTAGGTGCAAAATGAAAAATTAATGATTTCGTTACATAGCCCAACAATCTTTTGTAGGCTACACCATCACCAGTTGGACCAAAGAAAATCAAAATTGTTCTGTGGTACCACCACCCAGAGATAACGAAAGCACCATAGCCTCTATGAGAGACGTAAGTGTTTTCAAGATAAAAGTCCACACCTTGTGTAGTAGCTAATGTTCTACACATGCATATGGCCCTGATAAAAGGGAGAGAACAGCAGATATATCGACACATGCAAGAATGCACAATATCCTGATAGATCACATTTTGTTCTCCTGCCCTAACCAGTAGAACTCAATGCCTTATGGGGAAAGACTACCTAGCATCCTGTAGTAAGAGTCTCACAAAGCTTCTACTTTTCCTGTTGCTGAGATAATTTACAGACATGTGTGGAAGGCTAATAGTCATAAAGTGTTCTAGTACAGTGTTCTGTGCACAGAGTTTATTGAAAGTGCAAATATGTGAAGGAGACCCACCTGAAGTTTTAGTTTCACTGCTTTGTAGGCAAAACACTCAAGAACCACCTTGTGTTACTCTGGAGGACCAGAGTGCTGCAACAATGTATCAACTCTACTGCCCCACGCACTATCTTTGCAGGTATCTGTTGTCCTTGACTTGGAGGGCAGCTTGCTAAACTGGTGATATACTGAGATGCCTATAATTTGAAGCAGTGACGGGGCAGAGTCCTCCACTGGTTCTTATTCTTTCTTTTCCCATAGCATTTCCCTCCCTCCTCCCACCAGCTTGGTGTGACAAGAAGGAGGGGAAAGCACACATACTGAAAACACAGATATTGAACTGTCAAAACTATTTCCTACAAGAAAATAGATTCATCAGCTTGCAGCAGGCAGGGTCAACACCACATATCCCTCTCGCATCGGCATCCGCTCATGCCGGCGCATACCCAATGCTTCTTCGCAGCGCCGGCACTTTAGCTTGTAGCTCAGGGCCCCTAAGTGACTTTGAGAAATGGGTAATCGATTATAATTCCAGAGGCCTCTCTGCAGTTTTATCCAGAGAATGTAGAAAAGGCAGAGCTTGAGAGAAGGTAGGTCCTTCTGGCCGGCACGTCAATTGCCCGCGCTCTCTCTCCAGCTTGGAAAATCGCATCCTGAGCACGACTCCGTTTAATCCATCAGTACACAATCAATGCACTCTGTAATCAACTCTTGATCACTTAATTTTACACATGTTGGCTGAATCCCTTTGTTTAATCACAAGATCAGGCCACATTGCCATGCTGCCCCCTCTTGCACCACCAAACACAACTAGACGCCTTCATTTCACCTTGAGGAAGAGCTCAGTGAATTTAGAGAGCTCCCGACAGGGCAGGAGCAGGGGGCAGCACAATGGGGAACTGGATGAAAAATCAAAGGGGTGAACCTGCTTGGAAGGAAGGAAGGAAGGAAGGAAGGAAGGAAGGAAGGAAGGAAGGAGAGGAGAGAGAGAGAGAGAGAAAGGAGGGAGGGAGGAGTCTAAACAAGCTGCCTGGACTTTGCTGGCTGTTTTTGCCTCCTCACCCATTTGTTTCATTCTTTTTAGAGCTCTTTGTAGTGTTTTCTTGGATTTGATCTTCGGATCTTAGAAACCATTTTAAAAACTGAGGTGCAGTTTGCTGATGTAGTCCTATAATCTGAAGGTCAAGTTTTTCTCCTTCTTTAGTTATCGTGCTATTGTGCAAATTGATGCACTGATGCACTTCACAATGCATTTTACTGATGGACTAACTCTAATTTTTTTAAAAAGAGAGAAAGTCACAAAGGATACTTTTTTGTTCTGATACACCATAGAGTTAAAAAGAAATTCACTTGACAGTGGGAATAAAATATTGCAGCTGGTACCAGGAGCTGCCAGAAAATGGTCTGGGAAAATACATATCTCCTAGCCACTGATCTTCTCAGCAACCCTGTTAGGTAGGTTAAATTTACAGTCACTGGATGAAGGTCAAACAGTAAGCATTATGACTGAGCTGGGATTTGAACCATGGCTCAAATTTGACCAGCACATCACATTGTTACTTTTTGATTTATTTTGACTCCTACACTACTTTGGCATGATCTAGCAATGGTTATTCTGCCATCATTAGTTTCTATAGTATGGAAACATAAACAGCTATTCCTTGCTGTTTGGAGTGGTGTAGTAAGAGTTTTTGCCTCCCGGGGCAAAAGAGCCCTTCTCCCCCACGTATACCCCACTCCCCTTTCTTGGACTCGGGAGCCAGCCTCCCCTCCCTCTGCTCAGCAAGCCCTGCCATGCTCCTGCTCTACCAGGACAGCCGAGCTGCAGGTCCCTCCACACGTTCTGGTCACTCTGGGCCAGAAAATGGGCAGCCGCCTGGGTAACTCAGCCAGGGGCTTGGGGTACCTGCAGACAGCTGCTGGGTTAAAATATATCCTCAAGTGGAGAAGGCAGTGGTGGCCAGTCTGTTCAGCCAGGGCAGGCTGGTGAGGAGGTTGCCAGTAGCGACGGCAGAAGAGGTGGCCATGGGTAAGCCAAGGACGTTGTTAATGTCGTGTGAGGTGCCAAGCAGGAGCTGGGTCTTGAGGTTTCCAAGGGCACCAAGTGCCTTGAAGGCGGTGAGGTTCTGAAGGGCGCTGGGGAAGAGGGAGATCTTCATCTCGGCCATGTTGTAGAGGGCTGTTGATGCCCCCCAAAATGCACCACCTGGAGCAGATTGTCCTCCTGGCCCCTCCAGCCACCCCACTGGCTGTTTTCAAAGGCCTTTTCTACTCCACCCCCCACCCCACCATAGGGGTGGGAGAGGGACAGGACTGTAATGACACTTATGCACAATGTCATTGCAGTCCCATCCTTCTCCTGTTCCCAGGCACTGCTATCATGCTACAAATCATTGTCAGGTTTTCCCCATCAATGAACAGCAATTGCACCACCATCACAGATTTACCTTGTTTGTGGAGGCCCTTCTTCCCTCAGCACAGCCTGGGAAACTATCTGGCTGCACTGCAGCAGGAAGAGGTGTGGCCATCACTTTTCCTGGAACATGGAAGTAGCCAGTGTAGAGGGGAGCGCTCCTGTCGCACTTCCCTCCTGGCTGAGCAGATACACATTATGGCTATTACAAAGCAGGCATTTCACTAGTTAACCACTATAATTCTTCATGTTATTATCTGATTGTATCTGTAAAAGACACAACACTATTGAAATAACATCTCAGGCAAACCATGTTTTTAAAGAAGTCAGCATCTAATTCTGCTACTCCTGCCTATATCTATTTACAAATATGAATGACACAATCTCCTGAGCAGAAATGCCACAAAATATGCAAATAGTAGCTTATTATAACCAGCACAAAATTCCTGGCAGCAACCAAGGTTATGTTTTGAAAAAGGCAGATGTTTAAAAAGGATGCTGGTGGCTGCCCTATAGGAAGAGGTCTTCAAAGAGCCCCTGGCGTTACTCACTTCACAGCAGGGAAGGAGAAGCTTGCACAAGATGAAACACAAATAAATGATTGTCAGTACAAAAGATACACACTGAAAATCTGAAAGTTCTCACATTGGCCAGCTGTGCTTTCACTGGCACCTGAACATAAACAAGACATAACATTCACTCAGCTTGAATATTGTGAAACTAGGTACATATTTGTAAAGATGCCTAACTGGGTTTTAATTGGAATAGTCATCCTCTGAATCATCATTTCATTTCTAGTCAAGGGTCTGTTAATAGAGTGAAAACTAAAAAACAGACTTCCTCCATTCTATCCAAAGTCATCAAAGAAAATGCTAAATCCATGTTAATATAAAACCTTTTTTGGGATAATTTGAATGTCACAAGATGTGGCACTAACTTTTACATTTTCAAAAAACTCTTCATCAGGTAAGGTGTCAAAGGAACAAAAATAAAAACAAGGAGGGAGGGGGAAAAGTGGATGCTATTTAAGTCATGCAAATGGTTACAATGTTAACATGGAAAGTGGGAGAAAGTTGCTGATATTGAGATTAGACTCTGCTGATAAGAACTCAGGTATCTAAGGCCCTTAGACTGCTTGGGAAAATGGCTAACACACCATTTTTGAGAATATAAAATCCAGCTATTCATTGAAAACCAAGTGGTTCTTTTGATCGTGTCTTCCAGTTAGTTTATGGAAGATCTCAAGTACCCAAGGCATTTTCCAATCCAAGCATGATGGGTGGGGTACCATAAGAAATTACTCCTCAGATTTCCCAGGCATTTGGGGCCTGAAGTGCAGGTGTACCAACACCTTCACACATGCCAAGAGAGAATATTGGCAACAGCTGGATGGCCAGTGGGAGGGAACAAGGGGAGAGATAAGGAGGAGGGAAACCAATTTGGATAGCACAGAGTTCCATCATGACATGTCCATTGATATGGACAGGATAATGCAGATCCTACAATGCAATGGATAAAGATGAGTCACCCACTATAAGGTTCATGACTAGAAACACTGAAATACCAATGAACAGTGAAAGGAACAGAGAAAGACTGAGGTATAACAATGAGGAGGAAGGGAAGAGCCATAGAGTTCAATAAAGTCTGACAGCTGCCCACTAAAGAAGGGAACTCTCCACCTAAGAAATATCGATCTAAGACAGAGGGTCTTAATCTGGGTCCAGGGACACCTGGGGGTCTGCAGAGCCCTCAAAAGGGGTCCATGAAACCCTGCTGCTAGACATTAACAGCAGCAGTAGCAATAGGGATGCAGCAGCTATGGAGTGTAGGTATTGAAACTGCTCCCTCGTTTGCAAATGAGGGAGCAGTTTGGGCACATGCGCATGCTTGCTGCCATGCTCTTTTGTCAGGGATGTGGCAACAGAGGGTGTGGGCTCCAAGGGACAAGTGGCAGGCATGTAGGCGCACCCAAACTGCTCCCTTATTTGCAAACAAGGGAGCAGTTTTGTTGCCTGCACACACACACACACCAGCTACCATATCCCTGACAAAAGGGACACAGCAGCAAGCATGTGCATACTTCCAAGTTATGACTGGAGACAAGCATTTGAATCCCGATTTGGCCATAGAAACCTGCTGGGTGATCTCAGGCAGGTCACATTCTCTCAGTCTTT
This sequence comes from Ctenosaura bakeri, assembly GCA_948474755.1. Taxonomy (NCBI): domain Eukaryota; kingdom Metazoa; phylum Chordata; class Lepidosauria; order Squamata; family Iguanidae; genus Ctenosaura; species Ctenosaura bakeri. The sequence goes on along the minus strand of CAOLHI010001144.1, from coordinate 72,475 downwards.
GAGAAAGGCAAAGGCAACCAATTTGCCAAGAATGCTCCCATGATAGATTTCCCTTAAAGTAGCCATAAGTCAGTTTTCAAAGAGGAGAGACATGATGGCTAAAAAAAACCTTCCCCTGTCACCAGCACTTTGTTGTTTTGTGCCTTCAAGTCACTTCTGACTTATGACAACCCTAAAGTGAGCTTATCGTGTTTTTTTTTTGTTCAAAGGGATTTTGCTTTTGCCTTTGTCTTCCTCTGAAGTTGAGAGAATGTGACTTGCCCAAGATCACTCACTGAGTAGAAATTTGAATCCTAGTCTCCTGAAGCCTTTAATAAATAAATATTTTAATATTTAAATACATATTTCAATATTGAAATCTAATATTTAATATTTAAATCTTGAGTTAAATCTTGAGGGTCCATGGCAACAAATTATATTTACAGGGGATCTCTGGTAAAGAAAAGGTTAAAATCCACTAACATATCAAATGACACCAACATGCCTCTGACTCTTATTTTTTCCATTGCCAAATTGCTTGGTACTGAAAATTACGGTAGTCCTGTATTTGCCTGCTTTGTCCCCTTACTGTTATCAATGTGCCAGTGTAACCAAGTCAACTCAGGTATTACCCTCTAGTGATGCTCTTTTTCTTTGCTCCCTTTTTTAAAGAGTGGGGTGGGGATAAGGAGAGAAACAACAACCTGCCAAACACTAATTAATATTTAATTTACTGCAAAATGTACTTATTATTTCCAAGTAATTGGCCGACTGCACAGCTGCGGCCACTAATGAACAGAGAGAGGACTGAAATGAGGAGGGGGAAGGGCAGGCAGATGGACTAAAGGGGTGTTTCTCTGATTTCTTTCTCTTTCTCTGATCACATCATACCACCAAGGTTTACAGTGTATAATAACCAAACATTAATGCCTTTGACTTCCTTCTTTAAAAAAAAATCTAAATATGCCTGTGTTGCTACTAATAGGTCATGTTTAGCTTATTGTACTTTGATCACTCTATTGCAGTTAACTATACTTAGAGAGAACGGGGGGGGGACAAGGAATTGGGGTGGGGTGGGATGGGATAGCGTGGGGGCTGAGGAAAAGCTAAGTGAAGATAAGGGGTAAGTATCACTGGCAAACAAGAACAAGCCTGTAGCTTGCCCTCAGTGTGGAGAAAATGGGTGATAGCCATTTGTTATGATTGCTTGCATAGATTCCCGATATGTTGGACCCTCTGCATCATTCTCTCCATTGGCTTTGTCTGGTTCTCTGATTGAGCTATTGGCTTGCTTCTCTCTGCAGAATGGGAAATATTATTTTAGAGGCTAATAAATGAGAGATCTGTTGTTAATTGGTGGGAGGTCTAGGCAGGTTCTTTGAAGTGGCACATTCATTTGGCAGAAATGGTAACTGAGTATATTCCCGGGCAAAGGGCCAGCACAGAGCTTAGAAAACACATATCTTTCTCTGTCTGGAGCACAAGTGGGAATTCTGGGGTGTCCTGGCTTCAAGTAGAAAGGACATGTGATTTTTCCTACTCATGAGACTTTGGAAAGGTAGCTCTGAGGCTCTGGAAGGAGCTCACATTGAATGCTGAGCTTGAGTATAAGTTCTGAGAGGCCTATAATTAGTTTATATTATATGTATGATAGGAACTGTGACATGAGAACAGACTGTAGCAGTCTGTCCTCATGTCTCAATTCCATGTAATACTCATGATCTAAACTATTGAGTATTATATGGAATTACATGGAAGGACTGCATACGAATACTACTATATTAGTTTTACATGGAATTAATTCATAAGTCACAACACACACCATGTACAAACCTTTGCTGCATTCAATTTTATTTTTACCTTATCCTAAAAAGTGCTGACACTGTTTCTTTTTAGGGGACAAACTATATTCAGGTTGCACATTGCTATTCAACACAATTATTAATCAAGCACAGCTATCCCCAGTCCAAGATAGATAGACAATTATATACACACAGGCAGGCAGACAGACAGACAATTTCTTTAAAGAGACATTTTAAAAACAGAGGAAGAATAAGTGATATAGTCCTTATTGAAATGTACCATTTCAAGCAGCAAGTAGCTTTCATATTTTTGAAAGCTACATACCAGGGAAGCCCATATGACCTAGATTTCTCCTTCACCCTGGATTTCAACTTACATGGAATATTGAATCCATGATTTTTCCAAACCCAGTCTAAGTACATTTTAGATTATTCCACATGATATTTGTATACCTCTCAGCTGACCCTTACAAGAAGGATGCAGAAGGATTAAAGTCACGTCCATATACCTGCATTTCTAACCTGCTTTGCACTGACCTTTTAGGGCTAATGATTCAGCAGTTTCATGTTCCTGACCCTTAACAGTAGTTTTATGTCCTTTGGCTAGTCTGCAAAGATCTCACATAAGGATTGCATACGTATTCCCACATCATCTAAAAGGGGGTAAATCTGAAGGGAAATTCATTAGTTGCCTGCTGTCTAAGTGCCTGAGAAAGAATATCAGGTTGGACATTTCTTACATGAAAATTCCTGAGTTCTGTATGCTACTGTTTAAATTGAAGTGATCAAGACATAAAGTGAGACTGATTTGGCATTCTTCCTTTTTTCTGTTTCCACATCTTACCATGCATTCTCATTCAGAGACATGGTGTCAGACTCACCTCCTGCCACAAGATTCCATTCTCCCAAGGGGCCTTTCTTCTTTGGCTAATATAAATAACTCCTCAAACATTGTCCTGGCAAGATGGACGTGAGAGAAAGTCTCATCAGCAGGAGGTGAACAGGAGGTTGTTAAGAGCTAGCCATAAAAATAAAGACCACCTAAACCTTGAAGATATCAAAGAGAGCTTAGCAAACAACAGTGTGTCCCAAGAAAACTTTGGAGGTCTTGAGGGTTTTAACTACAAAGAGTGCCTGTGTCATTTGGTTAAGTGTAGATTTCATCTTGATCCTGCAAAAAATATTCAAATACTGACCTGCACAAAGATGAGGCTGAGGCTGAGAACAGACAATGCTACTGTTCCCCCCCCCGCCCCATTCAAAGAGACAAACGCTGAGGAAACCATTCTTGCAGATGCAGAGTTAAGAAAACAGGACCAACTTTCTTTTAAGACAAATGAATTGTTCAACCACCTTAGTGTCTGGTTCCACTTGCTGATGAAGATGTTCCAGAGCAATTTTACACAAGCAATGAACTTGTATACTTTAAACTATTTTGTGTATTCTCTGGGCTTTTATGCAATCAATGGTTGATGGGGCTAGATAGCAATTTTCCTCACGGGTTTTGTCAGCTCACAGGGTTTTTTGCCCCTCTCTCTCAGCAGTTCACATGGGTTGTTTGATCTTAACATTTATTTTGACACGGCAATACCATTACTTTAGAAAAGTTAGGGCCTTTGGAGTAGATTTGGTTACACAAACAAGGAGGATTGGTCATGTCATTTCCTTCATCTTGGGGATCCCCTTGAGGGACTTTAGTTGCAAGGTTTTCAGGAATATGATTATGGTTTGTTCTATGTATCTCATTTCCAGGTGGCAAAGGAATCTATGCTTATATAGGCTCCCATAGCTTCTCACCCTGTTGTTTTCCCTATGTTGTGTGCTGGGAAGGGAGGGTCTTTACTCAGTAAGCAGATTATCAGATGTCTGGATCTGTTGGCCCATGTTGCATCAAATTACCTCCACTGTAACCAATAAAGTTTAGACTTTGTCATTCCAGCAACATGTTCATGGGTTTCCTGTCTGACCTTCCCACTCACACTATACTCTGCCTGGCCATAAGGGCCAAAAGCACAAAGTGGTAACAAGGCTGGTTATATATCATGGAGTTTGGTAAATGCATTTATCAGAAAACACTGCTATTATCACAGCTGCATTGAGTACTTACGAACCTGAAAACAGGGAGCATAGACCTGTAAACTAATTCGACAAATCTGTGATAGTTGTTGTACATAGAAATCCTACCTTCTAAAAGGGGGACAGACAATGCAAGGCCTTCCAGATGTTGATAGACGGCAAATTCTGGCATTCTTCACTATTTACTATGCTGGCTAAGGCTGCTGAATCTTGCAGTTTAGCAAAACCTGAAGGGCCACATAAATGTATTTTCTTAAATGTATTTTCATAAGCATTTCACATTGATTGTTATTTAAATAAGGAGAGGAGTCCTAGAAATTCTAGAATAGGGACAGATAATATAATCAAGCCTCCACATTTGGGGGTTTTGTTTTCACAAATTTGATTATTTGCAGGTTTCTCCAACCCCTGCCCCACCTCAAGTGCTCCTTTTCCAGGAGAACTATCCCCCTCAGCAGCTCTGATCAGGTCACACAGCCCTTTAGAAACCTGCCTCTGGTCCTCCTCTTCCAGCCGCTGCTGGGCCTGCTAAGCACAATTGCAGCCCAGTTTTTCAGCACTACAAGCGCTCTCCTGATGTCTCCCACACCCAAGGAAGGAGATGGGTGTGAGAGAGAAAATATAAGTCCACAATGCCAACCCATACCCTTTCTCTGACTTGGAATGGACCTTGGGTGCTGGCTCTCCCTACCATGCTTTGGCCCACTTCCCACAGATACACACACATATATTTTGATATTTGCATTTTTTCCATTTTTGCATGAGTCTGGCATCCCTGACCCCATCAAATGTGAAGGGTTGACTGTAATACAAACAGTGGCAGGAGAGAAGCTGGTGAAATGAACATTCTGAAGTAATACAAATTAAGAATAAAAAACTTTTTGTTCACTCTGCAGTTAAGTATAACTGCTGATGGTGAAGATTTTTAAATTTCAAGGACTTCTCTTCAACTTGGCAAAGCACTTTGCATATGGAAGGTGGTGTGTGTTTGTGCATTTGTGTGTGTTTAAAATGGCTGAGAATGAAGATGCCAAGTTATCTAGAGCACTGGCTATTTCTGCACTAGACTATTATAGTGCTATTATTCCACTTTCAACATCCTATGGGATCCTGGGGTTTGCAGTTTAGGAAGGAGCCAAAAGGATCCCTAGGTTCCCCTAGGATCAACAGAAGTATCCATTTGATGGGTTAAACTTGATGAAATCTTAAACTCAGAAAAAAAAAAAAAAAAAGGCGGAGTTCCCAGGATAGAAAGTGTCTTTTACCAACAGAAGGCCAAAAACAAAAACAAAAAAGGAAACATGCCTACATCAAAAATCAATACATTGCCATCTCATTTATCCAAATGTTTTGGTTAGGGCAGAGGCATCCAAAACATTAAGGTAAGGCATTCAGGTAAAAAGGAATGCCACAGTGTCTTACTTAACATTTAGAAGTTATCTCCACTAGCAGGTAATGCAAACAATATGGAAATACCACACTCTTAGTGGTAGTGTGAACTGATGGGTTGCAACCCATCATATTCATACAGGTTTACAAGACAACTTGGCTTATAAAAAGAGATGCATTAAGTGAGCTTGCTATATGTGCTGCATTGCCACACAGAGTTATCAGTTATTTGAACCCTGTTCTAAATATGATTATATCTAGAAATCAGCACAGATGGCAGGGGTTGGAACTACTGGGCAACTGCCAAGGCCCAATTCATCAGGAGGGCCCCGAAGCACCAAACCCTTCCAGCTTTTGCAGAGTAGCAGGCAAATAAGCAAGCAGAGGCAGTCACTGCTCTTTTGCACTGTCACTCAGTTATTTGCTCTGAGCAGGACTGAGGGTTGAAGGAGTACAGGGAGAGGCACATCAGTATGGTGCTGAGAGTCACCCAAAACTGAAAGCAGCTGGGCTACTGATTTAAACATGAGACTACTGCAATGCATTATATGTGGGATTGCCTTTCAAGAATATTTGGAAAATCCAGACAACCAAAAATACAAGGGTCTTTATCAGAACCAGATGGGAAGAATGCATCTTACTAGGTCTTACATATTCTCTCCACTTAGGAGTCTGCTTCTGATCATAATGTAAAGTGTTGCTGTTTACTTTTAAACCCTTATTTTGTCTTGGGCCCAAGAATACGTTCACTTAACCTAACTTTGCTAATGCACTGAAATCATCTTTGGAAGTTCTTTTTCAGACACCTCCATCTTTGAAGTTGAAACGAACGACAGTTGTGAAGACAGCTTTGTTACTTGTGGTATCCTGCCTGCTCAGGGAGGCTCACCTGGCCACTGCTTTGCTGTCTTTTTGCCACTGAGCAAATACGCTTTTATATTCTCAGATTTTTATAGTTGTTATTTTTTTATTGCTTTTTGTTTTATTTGGCTTTTTAGATTTTTCAGATTGCTTATTGTTGTTTTAATGTTTCATACAGCCATTACTGTATGAGAGACTAATAGAATATATATGTTAATAGGCAGTGCAGAAATGAATAAAATGACAGATAGATGGATAGATAGACCAACCAACCAACCAACCACTGCTTAAAAATAATAGCCTAAAAGAGTGTGACACGTACATGTTCAAAGGCCTATCCAAACAGTACGTTCCTCCACTGAAAAATACATTTGAAATAACACATTTTGAATAAAAGTTCTATGCGTGTATTTTTCCATGGGTATTCTTTGTGAGGAGGAAAAGAATGACACAATCAATTGCTCATTTTATACACAGATGAACACACACACAATATGTGTACATGTTATTGAAGATATAATTATTGTAAACAAGTTTTGCCTGCCTTCAACTCTGTTATCCATTTGTTGCCAAGATAATATCTAACCTTTGTAAGTTGGTGAGAAAACAGCAGCTTACTGGATTCCTCAGAGCCTGCCAATGTCAACTGTCCAGATTCCAGAAAAAGTCTGATACTAATTCAGCCTCCCAGTTGTTCCTTGTAAGTTTCCCCACTGCTCTTTTACTTTCTTATTCTTGATGCTTCTTTAGCTGTCTAGTCCAAAATAGCAGGCGCTATCAAAATAATCTCCTCACAACCACATTTTTTATGTTTCTGCCAATGAGAGAACCTTATGGAGAGGGTAACAGGCAGGGAAGAGAAAAGACAATATTGAGTCTGCTTCTTGGCGAGCTTAGGGGCTGTTTCTCTTCACTGTTTCTTTTTACAGTCTGTTGGGCTCTCACTCGACTCCTACAGCATCACAAAAAAAGGCAAGCACTCTCTGTCTCTCACTCCCATATTTTATTTTCTGAATATAAACATCAGATCTGTTATTAAGAACACAGAATGGAAGAGCTAAACATAACCTAGTTTCTAATTTACTAACATGAATGCAAATGTCTTCATGTAAATAATTCATATTACAACAAACCAACAAGAGTCAGCTATACTGCAATCAAAACAGTAAATTTTTAAAAATCAGAGTGTCAAACTGACTGGAAAAAAAAAAGCAATGTTAAGCAACACTAAAGAATTTAGGTGGGAAATGATCCAACGCACTACCCACTTCACCACAGTAACCCAACATGTGTTTAACGATTTGGATTTGAAAACACGACACTGGGGGCAGCTGGATGGCAACGAGACTGGAAACAATTCTTATAGACAGTAGGCCAATACACTTCTATGAAATACTTCATCTATTTTCCTTTCTCCTTTTAAAGCAAAGTAAAGAACCCCCCCACAGAAGAATTTAAAACTCTTGACAAGGTAGGCACTATTGATAAAGGAATATAAACATTTCTATTATGATGGCAGCAATGGCCTCACAGGCCCTAAACCTGAATAGCCCAAAGAGATTGTTGGGTTCGATCTATCACACTCAAAATGCTGGTAAGTTGGGGAAGCTTCATAGACTGTATTTTATAGGAGCTCTCAGCAAACCTCCATAAAAATGTATTAGATTAGTAATTTGAGTCCCAAATGACCAATTTGAAACAATTGCTTTCTTATGATTTTTCTGAAAGTGCCTGTTTCATGAGAAATTGCTGAGTAGAAAAAACCCCCCAAATAATTCTTTTTTCTAAGAAATAAATGTAGCTGGCATCCAGGGCAGATGAAAGTAAGGAGCACCTAGCTATACTTTAAGTAGATAGATCCATTCTTTGTCTTTTTGCTCATGGTAACACCAGCGTATCTCTTATAAACACATTATTTTGCATATGCACAACCCAAAGATATTGCATACCTTAACAGCAATGGTAAGCAATGCAAGGATCATATGCTGCAAGTGGCCTTAGCCACTCTTGCACCCCAAAGACCCTGTTGCTGTCACTACAGGAGTTCAGTGGCATACTTGCAGATTGTGGTATTGCAGTGGCAAGACTACTTTATTTAGAAGCTAGAAAAAGGTGAGTACAGGAAATGAACCCCCTGTTTTAGGGGCTTCTGAGGCCTCTGCAATATGCAGTTCTATTCTAGAACAAGATAGCTTCTCAATGACATTCCTCCTTTCAGGTCTCAGCAAGGGGTCATGGGTGCAAAAAGGGCTCCATCCTCTTGAAGTTCCACATCCCTGCTTTAGAGGAAGCTCAACTATACAGCCTTTTGACTTCTTTCATTCCATGTATGAGGACTTCCTCAGTACAATCATACCTCAGGTGAATAAATGTAGATATATACAAATCTCAAGAACTCACAGTTTTCCCCCATTCCTTTCTCTTAGCTAGAAAATAAATCAGGAAATCCTTACAGTGGACTATGGCTGTGTGTAATGTTAGAAGTGGGAAACTGGCTAAAAGAATTTGAAGATGTCAAAATATTAAGCCATCTTTGGACAGTGGTTTTAAACAATGGCTTGTTCACATCCTGTTGTTCATATTTATCCAGTTCAGACATACAGATAACGTAGAGTCAACTAAAGCCTGCTTTGTCATGCAAAATATGGAACAAAGTATCTGCATGCAGAGCATGAGACTCATTCATATCTCAGCTTACTAAATAAAAATGCAGTTGTCTATGTGTGGTTAGTATTTTGGAGCTCATGTTTTTAGAGATGGCTTGAGGGTAAGTTAGCTATACAATTGTGCTCACTGACAATGCCTCTTTATGAGTCCCCTTCTCTCTGGGGTACCATTTTTGCAATGAGGTTGGCATGTGTGGCTAAGCTTAAAGGTTGGAACAGGTGAAATGAAGGACAGGAGATACACATAGGAAATGTAGGAACAATGTATTTTCTGTGACAATTATCATGGTGGAGTGGATAATATTTGATGGTCATCCTTAAGCGTTCAACTTTACTATGATTTTTGCAGGTAGCTCCTGAGAATAAGATGGATGAAGAAAATCTTAACACTGGTAAGGAGACGGCTTCAGTGGAACAATTCTGGTCCATGTATCTAGCATCATTCAAAAAGAATGTGTCAAGAAAGTTTTTGAAATACCTCTGCCATTGGTCTAATAAAAGATATCACTTTTTTGTATTTACTATTTTCTTCAACTAAAACAGGAAAACTGTTGATACAAAAGAAATGAAACTTTGCCATTTGCCTTTAAATATTAGAAACCCACACCAGTTATAATATCAGAGGACAGAACCTGACTCTGAAGAGTTTATCACTGGCCGTGTTTCAGTGCTGCAAGAGCAACTGAATAGCAACACAATTGTTTTGATTGATTGAATTATATAGTAAGAATACTCATTTGAAAAAAATATATTAAGATTGCTCAATAATGGACCAGTATCTTTGGGTTTCATGTAAATGACATTTTCAAAATTGCAGAAGCCATGATATGAACTGGTCCCAAATGAGGTTCTGTCCCTTTAATAATCAAGTCTCTGCAAAACACAGAGAATCTATTATACAAAGGAGAGACAGTATGAGGTACTTTTCACAGTTTCCATCAATTGCAATAAGATTTATATGTAAATATGTTAATGGTACTATTAATAATTTAACGGGAGCAAGGCATGCTGTGTTTACATAATAAATATGATTAAGTGTTTCCCTCAAACGAAGTTGCTGAACTGTCATGCTACCCCATGTTATTATCTATGTGGCTTTAAAATGTTAATCAGACAATCAAAACGAAATGTTTCTAGAGCCTGACTACATGCAATACAAATTTCCTTAGAACAATCAGCCAGATAGAACTTCTGAAGAAAGCAACTCGACCCAACTACAGTACACTTGGCATTTTCTGGATTGCAATATCCTATCAGAGTAACCCATCCATTTTAATAGATTTTCACTAACATTATTGTATAAATGATATAATAACTAAATTGCTACATGTACTTGTGGTTCATATGGTCCCCTCTGTAATCTAATTGGATGTATGGAAACACTCAAGGCCTGAATATATTACAAACTGATGACTGGTGGATTACTAGATCATCATTATGCTTATTTGGCAGTTGTGTGTATTGTCTGAAGAGGATCAGTAATAATGAATTCTTGCATACTTCTCCATGACACTAGCAGCATAGAAGAAAAGCATAACCAATCCTGACACACACATGTACACACGCACACCAGAACTTTGGGAAGAGAAACCGATGATACAGTATAGGAAAAGGACACTAAACAGGCAAGTCTGAGACAAAGTAGGACTTAGGAATAACCTGCAATGTGAATTAATGCTCATACAATTTGGTCATGCTCATACAATATCTTGCTGTAAAATCTGGATATTTATGTATGCACAAACTTAGTCAAGATAGGGAAGGGCAACCAAGTCCACAAGTTACTACAGCACAAAGTTGTGTCATTTAGGAAGTAATTTCAGCCACTAACATCTTGTTGTTGTTGCTATTATTGTTGATGTGTGCTTTCAGGTGGTTTCCTACTTACGGCAACCCTAAGGCAAACCTATCACAGTGTTTTCATGGCAGAAATTTGTTCAGAGAGGGTTTGTCTTCCTCTGAGGCTGACAGAACATGACTTCCCCAAGGTCACCTGGTGGGTGTCCATGGCCGTAGGGATTTGAACCCTGGTCCCCAAAGTCATAGTCCATTTCCGCACTGGACTTTTATAGCGCTATTGTTCCACTTGCAACATACTATGGAATCCTAGGGTTTGCAGTTTCAGGAGGGGCGGAAATGGCTATAGTCCAGTGCGGAAATGGCTATAGTCTAATACTACATCAATTCAACTAATCAAGACTAGTTTTTTTTAGGCACAAGCATCCCTTTGTAAGAGGCCATTTACACCAAATACTCCTTCACTAAGGTGGGAATAAACGTAAGAGGATAGAGAATAAGATTTCCAATCTAATGTTCAGTAAAGGCAGTGGCAGCTGCTGCCACTTCTGCTATTGCTGCTGCTTGGAAAGAATCAGATAGTTGCCAGCAGTACTGTGATCAATCCATTCATAGGACTCCAGGGAGGCACTGAATGTCTCCTCCAGTAGAAACTAGCTTTTATTCCAGCACAGAAGGGGTTAATTTGAACTGAAGGCAGGGCCACTGGCGTCAAGGTGTCAAACTATAATTTTATATTAGGCACTGTAATAGTTACTAGAATTTTACTACAATAACTACATGTCCAAGCAGAGTTTAATGAGAAAATCTATAGTTTTGCTATGGTATTTTCTCTTAGTTTGCATAATTCCCTGAATACAACCCAGTAAAGCTTTTGACCCGAGATAATAAAAAGGTGATAAAAACGAGCTGTAAAAATCAGCTCGTATATATATTTGAAACAGCCACTACAAAATTATGGATCGTTTCCACAAAAATAAAAGAAAACAAAAAACTCCTGAGGCAGGATTAACCTTAGGGAAAAAAGGGTGGGGGGAGGATAAAATGAAGTTATTGCAGGAACAATTCCAGATCTGCTAAAGAAGAATACAGGAATGTCAAAGAAGATTTGACAGATCTTGACAGTGGTCAGACGGAACAAAATTGGATTGAGACAGCAAGAGTCTAACTATTGATATGATCTGCAAGATTTATGTATCTCAGATGGTAATTTCTTATAAAATATCCCCCAGCTTAGTGCCCTTGCATGCTGGATTACAATTCCCATCATCCAGGAGAAGTTTGATGTATGTTGCCTGTGTTCAAATTGGTGGCTTGATTTTACTTGATATCATGTCATGGGATGGTTATACATTCATTAAAAACGGATATGCAGCTGAGCTTGGAAGAATCATTGCAGCTTGTGAAAATAGAAAACTTCCTCATCAACCTTTTAGATCAGGAAAAGACCTGAAATCTTGGATAGCGGCTACCAGTCCAAGTAGACAATACTGATCAAAAGGGAATAACAACCTAACTCTACAGAAGACATCTTTGCACATTCCTAGGACACTTAAGAGCTCAGTTCTCCCTCAACTCCAGGTTGATGGCAATAAAAAGGCTAGCATGATGTTACAATGGTAACTCTCATATGGTGTTCCATAGGTTCTATAGCGAATTTGTCTCCACCTACCCCCACTGAAAGCAATGGATCTACTGGGCTAAGCAACCCAGTAAAACACCTAGCTAGCATGGAAAGGCAGGACTGGGGAGGAAGCCACGTATCTTATGTCATCATTCCTTCTTTCACCTACTCACAATTGCCCTGCCCATTATCTATCAAATTATATCAGTTTTCCTCAAAAAAATTCACAGTGGTATATATGGACTTCTCTGACTGTTATGCCAGCCCCAGGGCTGTCAGCTTCAGGGTGGCAACACAGGCTTTGAGTATATGACTGCCTCAACCACCTTGTAAATTTTACAACTGAGCAAGAATTTGAGCACAGATCTCACTGGTCAGACTCCAGCACTCTAAATTACAGCATACTGACTATCCAAATTAGTGAAAGGATGCATCTACTACTTAATCTTGCTTAAGGCAATGCTTAATCAATGCTTAAACAAATTGAGGTTTTTATTAAAACAAATTAAGCATTATCTCAGTGTTCTATTCCCTGAACTGCAAAGGCAGCAGGTCCAACCTACTACAAAACAGATTTACCAGGAAAAGTAAAATTAACCATAGGAAGAACATGCAGGAACATGTTTCCAGTGAAATAACACCTTGCTGGAAGACTTCAAAAGACAGTGAAATAAGGATAGGGATCCTGTGGTTCTCCAGATGTTGTTGGACTAAAACTCCCATAATCTCATCACTGGCTGTGCTGCCTCAGGCTGATAGGAATTACAGTTCAAAATGTGAAGAGATACATGTTTTCCATCCCCACAGCACAGACCTAAAACCAGGTGAACTTACTGTTACAAAGCATGGGACACCAATTTCTTTCCATTCAGAAACATATTCAAATTCAAATGAAGGTCCGGGTGCTGCATCCGGAGTAATTTCCTTCACATTTGCAATTGGAATATTATGTTTCCCATCTGCATCAAACAGCTGTTGTACATCTTCATTGTAGCCTTTAAGATATTTAAGACTCTTGTTCTTAGCATTCATTTTGATGTGGCTACACACACACACACACACACACATTGCATACTTCTATTGATTGTTTGCCACATTTATATCATCCTCCAAGGAGCTGAAGTGGTATTTGTGGCTGCCTTCCTCTCAACTTTATCCTCAGGTCAACTCTGTGAAGCAGGTCAAGTTGAGAAAGCATTCCTGATCCAAGGTCATTCAGTGAGTTTCATGGCTCAGTGGAGACTAGAAGCTGGATCCAGCATCACTACATTGAACTGTCTGTTACAGTACCATATATATGTATCAAGCCCAGTTATTCTCATGTATAACACTTATGGTCATTCATAGATTACAGAGACAACATTGGAAGACACCATAGTGCAGGATGAATTCCAGTTCTTTTGGATACACTCTGTCAAGGCCTGGCATCTAAACAGCTACTTTGTCAAAAATAACTGAATGTTTTTTTATTAGACCCAAAGACAAGATCATCATTAGGAGACAAACATGAGGTTCTTACCACTTTCACCAAACCTATTGACAGAGCTATTGTTTTTAACAAATAAGTATCCTAGTCAATCTCATTAGTATTACACAGATTTTTGGTTACATCTTCCTGATAGTTCTTGCTTCCTCTATTGTGATGCAACAAGGAAAAGATTTTAAGAAAAAATAACTATTTTTATGATAAAAAGAAGCATGATCTCACTGAAATTTCTATGATGCAGCTACCAGTGTTCCCATTTGTATTTTAACTCCTATCTCTCAGCCCACTCAGTTACACAGGACAACTTTCCTTTCCCCATCACACTCCTTACTCCTCTGTTCTAGAGTCAAGTTTTATACCTACCAGAGGGCATAAACATTCCAGAAAATAACCCCATGATCTCAGCAGAACACTGTTATGGTATAATGTTACAAAATAATCCAGAATAGAAACTTCCTTACCCAAGGAAGATACTGAGGCAGGTGCCATGTTAGTTCTGACACTGTGAAATTAAAACTGGACCTAAACTCATTGACACTGTCTCTGTGTACAGGACTGCAAGAGACAAATTAACAGACCTTACTTTATATGTACAAGTGGACTACAGTAAGAAGGTTCTTCTTCCAAGTGGTTTTCAGGTGGACTCAGCACCATGGCATCCTCTTGTCTGTCATGACTGCCAGTACTAGGCTGTCCTTCCTCCATCACCTCCATCAATCAGCCGCCACAGGGATGATCTGTTAATGTTTTTCCTATAGACAGACACATTATGTCTCCATGCTGCTTCTGCACACACCGTGTTTACACCCCTTTTCTCTCCAGGGAGTAAATCAACCAAATTGATATGAGCCGTGATTAATTGTGTATCTCGGACCAATCTTTTCCTGAGTCCCTCACGCGGGTGGCTTCCTCCTCCTCCCCCAACAAAGCAGGAGAGAAAGGAAGCCCTGCTTGGTTTGACGGATAGAGCCTGCCCAGGATGCAGCGAGATAAATTTGAGAGGCCTATGCTGGGCTGTCAGCGTTAAAGATGATGGATGGAGGAGGTGAGGCGGGAGGGACCCGTTGAGCTTGGCGTAATGGAGAAGGTTCCTGGGGGATGGATGCTTGCCCGGTGATTCGGCGTTAATCTCCGGGCGCTGTTGAGGTGCTGACGACTGATAACAAGGAAATAGGAATGACAACAATTTTTAGCCAAGAGATTCTTCACAAAAATGCCAAGCTGCCGGAGGGCTGACAGGCTCTGATTGAATGGGCATGGGGAGGGGGCAGCCACCTTGGCGAACATGCAAAAGATGGATCATTTTATTCCCCCGCCTGACCATCTACATTTATTATCATTCCTCCTAATTCCACCTCGCTTAGCAGCTTGTCACCACCGTTTCTCTTCCACCTGCAGGCTGATGGGACCAGACCTTCTCTGTAGGTAAGCAGAAGGGATGTGCAACAAATGGGCAGCAATTCTGTGAAAAACTCTATGCACAGTAGAATAAGCCACATTCATGTGGGATGTGCTACTGAAAAAGAGACATTTACAGGGGGGGATGGAGTTGTTTGACTCCTTGACCAAAGTGATGCAAAGCCAATCACATTAATACAGGTTCAAACAGAAATTGTGGGAGAAAACAAATAGAAAGAGGAGTGGAAGATATACACAACAGACAGAGAAAAAAGTCTTGTGCTGTCATGCTTCATTTGTGTCAGGATTCAACCTCTTGAGAGTGCTAAGTCCTGAAATGTAACTTTAAAGGAAAGCACTTTTGCACATGCACAGAATATCTTTCCTTTATCACTGTGCAAAGACAGCGTGACCTCATATTCATTCAAAATTAAGGAGCAGGCTCTCAGCTAGACTTGAGCCTCAACATCCACTGTTTTAAAAATTAAGTACTGATTGGGGCATGTATGAAGTGCAGATATCCTGAATTTCAGTAATGGCTTACAATGGCTAAGGCTAAACTCCCTCAAATGAAATAGCAAAAGCTAACACTTTTATCAGCTCTACCAGAGGCCAGATTCTGAATAGGCACACTGTTTCCAACAGTCAGATTCAAAAAAATCTTTGCTATCTGCACTGCATACAAAGAAAGATTCCAAGAGCAGTAGAAGTCATCACAATATTTGGCAGTGATCTTCAAGATCTTGAGAAGAATGATGTCTCCACCTGAGTATCACACAGATTTTAGAAAGCCTAGAGGAAAAAAATTATGAATTTAATTCTGATTATCCAACAAACTATTAGCAAATTTTAATAGAACAATGGATGGAGGATTATTAAATAAGTCAACTGTAGAAGGGCAGGGCTTGGCCAAGCATTTTGTTACCCTAAAAGGTGGGGAACCTTGAGGTTCACCAGCAGTGCCAGCATCTCCTTAGGATTTGGGGAATTATTAGTTCAAAGGAGGCCTGCAAGAGGAAGGTAATGGCCGGATCTTTTCACCTTTTTATACCAGTACTAACTGTAGACAGCCCTCCAGTTAAAGTTAAAAGAGCATTTTATTAGAAATTAATAGACACATACATGAAATCAAGCAATCTTATGAACCATACAAGGCTACTGAAGGGAAAGATGAGAAAGATTGGATAGAGAAAGAGTTTGGGTAGAAGGAGTGAAGCAGAAGACTGAAGTGGAACAGCTCAAACAAGAGTCTGAGGGCAATATGGAGGAATGGGAATCTGGGGGACCATGTGCAGTGTGATGCCCAACATACTATGAATTGTAGGGGTTGGAGCTGGGGTTTTTATATCTTGTTTCCTGCACTGAAGGATAGTGCGTGGACAAAGTGGTAATTGCTTTCCCACAAACTAACAAAGAAGTCTGGAATGGACTGATTGTCTTAACTCTAGGTGACAAAACATTAACAGGAGTCCTGACAGTCTCTTAATGTCTTGGTTGGGTAAGGTAAATAGGTATGGTCTCTGCAGGATATGCCCACAGCAGGGGTACTTTACTGCTTCACTGGGCAGTTACACCTTCTACTGTTTCTGGGAGTGCTTGTACTTTACAGCCTTTTGAAAGAATCATCAGCACTGGGCTTTCCTGTTTAATCCTCTATGAACTTATCACCTGGCCATGCTGAGGTCATCCTGACCTGGCTACATGCATACAGTCAGTGATTTATGAAAAATAGCATATCCCTCAAAGTGGGGGCATTGGGTATGGTAACAACTTTAGTTAGGACACAGTAAGGAGCAATGCTGGATCAAACCTTGCTCCATGCAGTCCAACATTCTGATTGCATATTAACTAACCAGATGCTCTCTGGAAGCCCACAAGCAGAGGATAAATGCAGCTGCAACCTCCTTTTGTCAGTAACTGGCTTTCCAAGCCATGTCTAGCAGCCACTGATAGCCTTGTCCTTCATGAAATGCTCTGCAACAGGGGTGGGAATAGTGCGGTCCTCCAGATATTATTTAACTGCAATATCCAGGAGCCCTAGCCAACACAGTGAATAGTGAGGAATGCTGGCAGTCAGCATTCAACCTCCTAGAAGCTGAAACAGTAATGGGGCAATGCAAGAGTATTACATCATGAAAGTATGCAAATCTGCAGACAGAATGGCATAGGTTTACCTTACAGTTGGCAGCCACAGAAGCTGAGATGTCATACTCCAAATCATCACCACCTGTCCTGCTCTTCTAAGTGACAGCACCGCTGTGTGCTGCCAATTCAAAAGCAGAGATGCCATTATCTTCCACATTTGTTTCCAGAAACTTTGACAGTTTTCCAATGTGAAAAAGAATCTATGTTGTGGAATTTCCCATGGCAGCAGGGAAAGCTACAATGGGCATGCAAGACAGGGAGCTTCCTCTCACAAGAACAACACTGGTTAAAGAAGAATTGGGGAGCCTATGGTCTTCAGATATTGTTGACTCCTTTTTTTTATTAGCCAGCGTAGTAATAGCAAGCTATGACGGGAAAAGAAGCTCATCTGTATTTGGTCGTCTGAAAGTACTCAATGCCTTGGTTAATTAACAACTGCCTTCCAATCATGTCTTTCACATGATGGTGTACAGAGATTGCACAATAAAACTATATAGGCTAGAAACTTTTCTGTTTTAAGTCATGGGTTTGTCAAAGGGAGCACCAATACAAAATTCAGGATTACTGAAAAATAAATGTTTATTTGAAGAGTCAACTCTTATAGCCATTTGGCACACGTCCAAATGTTACTGGGTAATGGGGTGTCTAAGTAATTAATCAACAGTACGGTCTGTGATTTTGCAGTCCACTGCAAAGTTTCCAAGTATAGCCTGAACACAGCATACAAAATTACAATTTATTCTTGTGGCACACTATTCATATAATTCCTATACCACAAGTAAGTTGCAATCCAAGTAGAAAAAGGGGAGTGGTTCTGGCCCCATATTACTGCAAACTGAGTTTCAAATGCCAACTAACTGAAGTGTTGGGAATGTGTGAGGAATGGTTAAATTGTACTTTGGTATGCAGTGATGCTATTATCCAATTGCTTTATCTGCACCCTTAACAATTCATTCACACGTATAGTCTCACTACTCAACCCACTTGTGCAGATATGTGACAATATGGTAAATATGGTTTCTGCTGGTACCTGAGTACATGCTGAGACAATCACAAACTGATTTCACAAGACACAGCTTCATCCTGCTCACCTGCTTATTATCTTCAATACAAATGATCAGAAATATGTCCTGTTTATTAAAATAGAAATGACATCTATGTCTATAAAAATACTTAACATCACAGCACAGACCTGCCATTAAGCAGAATAAGATAACCGCATAACTGCATCAGGGGGTAAATCCTATGTGCAGGGGACTAACAGCAAAATATTGGACAGAGCTGCGTGCACCACATGGCTAGCCTGTGCCTGTAACATTGGACAGCTGGTCTCAGGTGCAACAGACAATGTTCTTCTCTCAGTAGTGTTGAAATAAGAGTCAATTACAAGTCCTGTCAGCTTCTGCAGAGGGAGCAACAGTGGGGTGCTATACTGATCCTCTGCCTCAGGCAGTCAAATCTTTTGGGTTTGCTCTGTAAACACTTACAGTTGGATAAACCAGAAGCAAAGTGCAGTGCATATACCATGCTTTCCTTACCCAGTGAGGAGGAATTTCTCTCTCAGTCCAGAAGTGCTAATACAGCACTTCTCTTCAAGTGCTTGCTGCTCTCAGAGTGAGGAATGAAACCACAAATGAACTGAATCTTTCTCTCTCAGTAGTGCTGAAGGCAGGACAGGATCATCTATTCATCCCCTTTGAGAGAAGAAGGGTAAATTCTGCTCTTTTGGGGATGGTACAAACAAACCCAGGGACAAAATTGCCCCAGAAGGGGCTGAACTTCGTGCCCAGCTTCACTACCATTGCAGCAAGTTCTGCATATTATTATGTCAGTGGAACATCCAGTGGCAGCTGGTGGCTTCCGTGTCATTGGGGCAGTGAGCCTACTCTGGGGTTTAGTTCAAACTTTAAAAGAGCTTTTCAAGGTGTTATATGCTATCTGTAAAATAGATGAAGCACCATGGATAAACTCTTTGATATCTGGGCTAAAATCAAGAGCATATTCACTACTTCACTGACATGGGAGCAACCGCAAACATCATAGTCCAGGACTACACAGGCACTGAAGACGAATAAGGTACCGTAAATATTTAAGGGTAGGGTGCCAGTTACCTTAACCATACTGTGATTTCCCCCCTTTTTTTCAGTCCATATTAAGACTTCTATTCTCTACTCACCCTCCTGCTGCGGTATTAAAAAGCTGCCTGCTGCTGGGAACACATTAGTGACTTGCAGCAGATCCTTCTTTGTGACGATAATTACAAAAAATAGAGGGACAATAACTATTAATATTTTATTGCAGTATTTAATGAGCTAACACAGCTCATCTTCCACTCTACCAGAACAGCATACTTTGTCACTCTCCTGTCCTCACCATCCTCCTGCCAGAGGGAGACATTTTCTCTTTTGACAAAGTCCTAACAACACTATGCCTTTCATGTTGCATGACATATGCATGTTTCTCATTCTCCAGGGCTCACTTCCTAAGGTCTACAATTTCTTGAGTCTCACACTTTTTTAACCCACAAATCTGGGCCTCATCTTCTTTAAATCTTACATTTGAATAGAGAATCTCATTTGCAAAAAGAACTTCAACATGCTCTATAGGGGCTCAAAGTTCGGGATTCTGCTAAATTTTAAGAGATGTGTCATTATGTTGGCATGATTCTCATTGCACTAGCAGCTGTGTCTTGTCTCCATGGAGGGGTGGTATTCCAAACACAGTGCCAAACTGTACACATCCCCAATGGTAAAAAAGTTGCACAATAGGAATGCTGGCTTGAGATTGCTGTTGTGTGATCACTGCTGCAACACACAGTCTAAAGAAACAATAAAGGCAGTTCAACATGACAACAGTGTTGAATAGGATCCTGGCCACAGAACGATAGTTCATAGTTGATTATTTACAGCAGTGATTCTTAGCCATTGGTCCTCCAGATATTTTGGACTTCAACTCTCAGAAGTCCAGTATCTCCACTGGCAAGTGTTTGGGAGAATTAAGTTCAAATCATCTGAAGGCCAAAGGTTGAGAACCATTAGTTTATAGGTACAATGAGAGAATATATATACTAAATTGTAGGAGAGAACCTATATTAATTAAAGAACATTCTGACCTTAGCCATTCCAGAGCTCACATCAATCCAAGCACTGACCTCCATTTGTAGCTCTGATTCATAGACATGTTAAATACTAAAGTTTTAAAAACTCTTAAATTTGCCAGGCTTTCCTAGAGCAACTAAGCTCTAATGAATGAATACTGATGTGAAAGTCAGTCATTCTATGAACTGAATTTAAATCTGTTGCCATTTTGACATTTACTTTTGAGTAAAAGAGGTGAAGTAAAAAAGTAAAGGAGGTGGGATAGAAATGCAATTAATTAATTAGCTAGTACTAACCCAAGAAATAAAAATTTACAAGTGAGGTCAAATCAAAGATACTTTATCTCTAACAGAGAGTATCAGTGCAGAAACTTGCAAGCATACAAAGGAACTATACAATGGTATTTTGCGAGGGTTCAGAAAAACTCCCTTCCACATGATCCCTCTCCCATTCCTATCCAGGGCTCCCTCTTCCCATTCCCTTGCCTTTTGCACACCAGGGCTAGATGCAAGAAAATGGTGGTGGGGGAGTTCTGAAGGAGAAAAGGAAGGCATGCATGCCTTTCCCAACCATTCCCTTCTCTTTGCTTTGGCATGAATTATCAGTGCCAGGATCAGAGGCAAGGGAATGGGAGGGAGAGCTCCAGGGGGAGGTGCACGCGTGCCTCCCCACCATTCCCTTGTCTTCTGTCCAGTTGCTTGCCTTCTTTCTTCATGTTCAGCAAAATGCAAGGGAATGGGAAGAGGAGAATGGTGGGGAGGCACATGCATGCCTCATGAATAATCAAACTCACAAAGGTCAAACCCACAAATGTGGAGGGAGGCCAGGACTGACAAGTAAAATCAAAGATAGCATTGCTGTATCTACAAAAGTCAATATCTTCTATCAAATCATAAATAGTTTTAAAATCACAAGAATTTAAAAGCCAATAAATCTATAAATTTTGTTTCTGCTTTATTGGCAGAAACCACATTTTCTAGCTTTTTGTCTGCAATTTTGACAGAAGAATTGTGAGATGCAGAATCTGAGCACTTAATAGATTCCCTTGATTCTAAACACTGGGGTTTGATTTCAGCAAAGCATCATGTGCTACAACAGTGTGAGAGCCACATTTGTAAACAATAGCTAAACTGACTCAATGTCAAGGCAAAACCAATTCCTCGTTGTGTATAATTTAAACATGCTTGCAAATTGGAATGAGGTACTAAGACAACAGTGAACAACTAACATGATCTTTTATGTGAGATGAACACTGGCACTCTTTATTTAAGCTGGAGTGGGCAAAGCACGGTCCCCCTGTTGTAGGTGAACTATAGCTCCCAGCTACCTTAACTAGCATAGTCAACAGTAGGAAATGCTGGGATTTGCAGTTTAACAACATCTGGAGAGCCACCATTTGTCTAGCTCAAATAAAAGCTTTTAACACTATTTTGGATCATGATTTCCATGAGATCTCTGAATAAGCAAAGCATGAAAGGTCTGAGCCAAGATATATTCTTTCCAGGAATGGGTGCCAGGATTTTCCAGCTACTTTCATTGTTCTATTGACATGTATACCCATTCCAGCTTCAGTATATGTTTGGGTTATTCCTCAAGCTTCATGCAGATTTTTGGAACCTTTTAAAACATGTGCTTGGGACATTTGAATATGTCAGTATTTATTCGGCTTATTTCCTTCTAAAGCCAATCTAGCTCTTTGATTTTTAACCATTTTTTATGAGAGGGTAAAGACTTTATGACTGCTATAAGAAACACCCAATCAGTATGCTGCACCGGTAGACAGGGAGGGGGAATCAAGGTGGCTTCAATATTGATACAACAGATGGTGAATCAAAACTATGCAACATCAGATAGGTTAGCGTAAAGGAAGGAGAATCATATGTACCACAGAAGCATGTCAATCACTTTCTCTTGAAAACAGGAAGGCCTTTGTTCCTGTGCCTGATTTACTTTGAAAGTTTATAATTTGTCCTTATAAGGATGACCACGGATCTAAAGTGGGCACACCTCCCAAAGGCATGTGAATCTATTTTACACAAAAGCCATCCTACAGTGGCTCACTGTGTATCAACACATAGCTAATTCTGGTCATGTGAAAATATCCTGAGAAAAAAAGCTTTTGACAGAACACGAAGTAAATCAGTATCTGGCTTAAAAAAACCCACAACAGACATAAAATACTTCCATTTCCATATGCTGGTCCATGTTTTTTATTTGGCAGAGACCTTAGAGTTTGTCCTCACTGAGATACAAGGAATAGGATCCATGTTCTTTTTGCACCTTTGCGGCCAGGTGGTCTAGCTAAGAGGAAATGGGATGAGGTAGGGCAGCCTTTCAGAAATAATCATTACAACAGTCTTCAAGAACAGTTGGGAGACTTAATGTGCTGACAGCTCTGCATTTTTTACCTTTAGTCAATATGAGAAAGGCCCCAAGCCTATGATTCTAAACATCTGGATTCCATCAATCTGTGATCCATCATCGCCTATTGGCATTCGACCATTGCATGGCTGGACCAATGCTGCTTGTTTTATTAATACGTCAAATACATTATCCATGTAATACACTTGTCTCCTTATTCCTCCCCATCCCCCAGATACACAGTTTCCCACTGCTTTTGTGCAGAATATTTGAATGTATAATGGATCAGTTTTGCATTACATGTCTTTATGTCATAATTTGTCAGGTTTAATAGAAGTTAGTAAGGAGAGAAGGGAAAGGAGACAAGCCTTCATGTCATGTGTGTTTAGCACATAAATGTCTGGATCTCTTTATTTATTTCCCCTGTTTGTTTCTAGAAAAAAGAGGGAGGAGAACATCTAGGGACTGCCAGCTTGGTCCACATATCCTTAATCAGCACCTTCTCTGTTTCTTGCCACAATATCCTACAACTGTATCTCAGACAGTGGTTTGTAGAAAATACACTGTATAGTGACAAAAATGGGCAACCAATACAGGGTGCTCAAATGGTCTGGATTTCAGGTGTCATTAAGTTCAGATCAAACTTTCTCCAGCACCATATATTATGAATTGTAACACAAACAACATCTTGATAAGGAAGAGAAAGATAAAAGAGAGAGATTCAAACTAAAGAGCGGATTCTGAAGTATGAGATTTCAGTTCCCACTTTTGCAGAGTGGAATTTGCCACAGAGAGACACTTTCTTGATCGGCAACTTAAAAAAAAAACCAGACACTTTCAATGGTTCAAGTAAACTCAGAGTGCCTGGCAATGTAGGCAACTGAATGAATTTAATTTGAATTGTGATGGGCAAAGGCATGATATCACTCCACATGTCTCTAAAACCAAAAAGAAACCATAGTGAAACATTTGCAAAAAGGTTCTAGATCAAGACAGCAGCAGTAATTGGAAATGGAAGGAAAAGGGCATTGTTCCTAGAATATCTGTACTTTCTGCCTTCATGTTTCTCAGGAAGCATAAAAGGGAGGGAGGGAAGGTTTGCCCAACTTTAACATACAATCCTAAAGTAATCTATTCTACCATTCAACCAGAAGACAACAGAGACCCTCACTGATGACTACAAAGTAACTGATGGAAAAATTAAATACTGTATTTACCGCTGTATAAGATGCACCAGTGTATAAGATAAGATGCACCCCGTTTATACACCAGCAAATACTATTTGCCAGCATATAAGATGCATGGACATATAAGATGCATCCCATTTTCAAGCAGTATTTCTTGGGGGAAAAAGTGAGTCTTATATGCCAGCAAACAGGGTATGTATAAACATGCAAATGAACACGGAAATACAAGACTTGTCTAGACACACCTATGATCATATCTATTCACACAACACATCCAGTGAAGTAAACCATGACTACTCCACTGAACAATAATCAGGACAGGCATGTGTGTGCCTGTTTCTGCCTTCAAGTTGCCGGTTGACTTATGGTGACCCCATGAATTTCATAGGATTTTCTTAGGCAAGGAATACTCAGAGGTGGTTTTGCCAGTTCCCTCCTCTGAAATATAACCTACAGCACCTGGTAGTCATTGGTGGTCTTCCCATTCAAGAGTTGACCCTGCTTAGCTTCCAAGAGAAGGCAGGATCTGGTGCCTTTAGGGTATTTAGGCTCTATCAGTCAGAGGAGGCTAAATATTTCTAAAACTGAAAGACAGTTTGGCTGGAAAATAGCCCTGAAGGCATAGGAAGATTTTGACCCATATTCCTCATTGTGGGAACTTTCCTCTTCTCTGTTTTCTCTTGCTCATCACAACCTTGACTGGTGCAGTAGACTGTGATTGACTCTGTGCTGTTTCATGAGGAAGTGATGTCATGTTTCCTTAACGGGCAATCGTCTTGTTGCCCTAATAACGGTCCCAGAAACAACTTCACATTTACTATACAGCTTGCTCACTTGGCACACTGAGCCAATTCCCTTTCCAAGGCTTAATTTGATTTTGACATATTGGCTTAAGATTAAAGGAATCTCGTAAAGAAAAGAAAACCTAAATGCATACACACATCAGGGCACCCTCCCCTTCTTTGTCATCCCTTTCGGGGCTTACAGAAAACTGCTAACACCATAATATTTTAAAGAGAGAAAATCCAAGTGTGCTTTACCCCCTGCAGGCTCTTATGCTGGGCTTATAAAAATTAAGTGGGAACTTACACAGCTGTGGGCTATAAAACCTTTGTTGCCAATGCCACCAGGCCTGGAGTCTACCTGCCTGTAGGGGAAAACAGTATACAGAGAGAAAGCCAAGTTTTGGTTGAAAGACATATGTGACTTTCCTGTGTGAGAATGCCTACTTCCAAAATGGCAAAAAGTGCCCTGTGAAGTGGATTCTTCGCAAATAGCATATATGCAGGGATGAATAACACTGAGAAAAAGAAAGGGAAACTGGCATGCAATATGACGGAGTGCAGTGGAGCAGTAAGAGCCCTCCCAGCTGAATATCAATTAGCATCAATTACTGACTTCATTTAATTGTCGTAGAAGATGAATTTGTCATTTTTAGTCTTGAATTAATGGGAGACCTTCAACTTTTCCTTGGCAGCAACTTGCATTTCCTGGCTTTGCTTATCCAGAAAAGGCGGGGTGGAGGGGAACACTGGAATTGAGATGGGAAAGGAATATCAGATCCTGATTCATAGTTAACTGTAGGTGCAACTAAATCAGAATGAGAGAATACTGTGACAGTGAACTACCCATGTTCTCCAGCAGGGAGCACCGTGAAGATAATATGGAAACTGATTCCACGGGGCATTCTCTGCTATTCTCCCAAAAGAGGGCACTGGCGAATTGGCCAGGAGTTTAATTATTTTGTTCAAAGAGCAGATGACAAAAACTCAGTGACTACACTTATATGGTATACCTACTCTGTAAACTGCTCTAACATCTTTGTTACATTTTCCCTCCCATCTCATGACTGGTCATAGTTTACATACTGGAGAAGTGAAGCACAGAGAAAAAGAGAGAGCTTTTACCCATGGCTACTCATCGATCCTTGGCAGAAGTAGGACTTATCCTTGGGTCTGCCAGACTGAAGGCCATCCTGCCAAGCTCTGGACCGTAGTAGTTAAAATGGTAGATCTTAGGAAGGCTTTGGACTTAACAGTTTCACACCATACATATACATTTCCTCTCTACAACATGCACATACATCCCTAATCCCAGCAATTAAAACTACATGCTGCCACTAAAACCTCACCAATTATCTTATTAAATACAGCAGCTAAAATGCAGAACAATTCTGTAAAAGGCAGAAACTGGAAAATACACACAAATGTAGGCTTTCTTAAAAGTTCAGGAGCTCCACCACACAACCAGTGTTCTGTCCTTGTATTTTGCTTTGATTTCCCATTTTCTTCTCATCTTTTCATCCTCAGCCTCCTACCTTAGTTTTCAGTCCAGAAATTAATTTTACAGCCAAGAAGTGTTTACATTTTTTCCAGCAAACAGGCAATGGTAAACAATAAATGCTCGGCAGCAAAATTGAATTTATAACTGCATTACGGTGGCAGATAACGCCCTAAAATAACAGCGCGATAAGGAAATTCGATTTGATTGCCTCTGCGCATCAGCTTGGGCCCATCTGTAGACAGGGCCTCCCTGTAATAATTTTCAATTGGGTTTGTAAACCTTATTTGTCCTTAAATATTTCTGTCATTTTTCATTGCTGGAGACAAATCCTTGGGTGTATAGCTGTAGATGGACTGCTCTTTAGGAGAGATTTGTATGTGTGTGGGGGTGTATATGTGTCTATGTGCCTGAAAAAGGGATGGGGAAGATATCTTGGTGAGCGGTGGTGGATGGTGCAGGGTGGGTTGGGGGTCAGATTTGGAGCAGGCGCTGACAGCCATACGTCCAATCCATCACACTGCTGACAGGGAAGAATCACAGACCAGAAATTGAGTTTGACTCACATGGGACGACTGAACAAATTAATAGACCATTAGCCAAGCGGTGACCTGAGAAATGATGGGCGGATGCCTCTCCATAAGGCAAGAGAGGGAAGTGTGTGTGCGTGTCTGTATGTGTGTGTTTAAATATGCACATCCCCACAAATCCAGATAGATTCCAGCACTTTCACAGGAATGAGCTGTTAGCTATATTCTCATTTCAGAGTGGGCCCTATAAAACTACTGATGGATTCAGAGGTCTCAGGTCTGGCAGGATGTAGTGGACAATCAGGCTGCAGTGGACGGCCCTGATACAAAGGCTCCTGCTCAAAATGTGCACCTGCAGGGCAAACACACTGATAGAAATATTAATGAGTCATACTTGGTAAGATCAAATCCCTAGGAATCCCATTCAGATAAGAAGTAAGTAAGGACTTCCTATAGCATATGGTGATTATTTCCAGTCCATGACAGTCAAATATTCAAGGATGTCAAAAGGGTGCATGACCCTCCTATCGTAGTTGCTAGAAAGTGATACATTCATCTTATCCTGAATCTAGTTTTACTATAGATCTTAGCTACTACTTGTGAGCCTGGGTTTCAAAGATTAACTGTGGGGCTGGGGGTGGGGGACTGGTGGGTGGGCTCCTCTTTCTTCAGCTTCTTTCTTGTGGATAGTAATTAATTAACCCCTAAGTTAATTAATTAACCCCCAAAAAGTGTGGGCAAATGTTTATTTACATTTTTCTCTGTGTGTATAATTTTGATGTTGTCATCAGTCAAATGTACAGTCATCCCTCCACATTCGCTAGGGTTAGGGGCACAGGGCCCCTGTGAAAGTGAAAAAACCATGAATAACTCTAGGCCCTCCCAAACCATATTTAACACAAAAAAAGTATGATTACCATATTCAAGCCACCATGGATTCCTCTGAGGCATCAGAGTTCCTTCACAGAACTTTGCCCACAGACATAAGTGGGCAGCTGGTGGGGCTTCCTGCCACTTCCATTGCTGCCCCACACCATTTTTATTAGAGACTAACAAGCCTTGTTTGCAGTTTCTCAGTCTCATGAGGCTTGCAGTCCCTATTAAAAATGGCATAGGCAGGCAGCAAAGGTAACAGCAAATAAGCCGTGAATAATCAAATTCACAAAAGTGAAACCCGCAAATGTGGAAGGCTGACTGCATTTGCCTTTGCATTGCTATTCATCCAGTGCTGTAAGATTTCTATGTACCTCCAAGGAGTAGTATCTCACAGCCTCACCTAAAATTGACCAACACAAAGAACTTGACTAACCTTTAATCATAGAATCATAGAGTTAGAACAGACCACAAGGGCCATTCAGTTCAACCCCCTGCATGCAGGAATACATAATCAAAGCACTCCCACCAGATGCCCATCTAGCTTGTTAAAAAACTTCCAAAGGAAGGAGACTCCACCAACTCAGAGGAAGTGTATTCTACTGCTGAACTGCTCTTACCATCAGGAAGTTCTTCCTAATGTTTAGGTGGAATATCTTTTCTTGTAGTTTGAAGCCACTGCTCCATGTCCTAGTCTCTGGAGCAGCAGAAAACAAGCTTGCTCCATCTTCCATATGACATCCCTTCAAATATTTAAACATGGCTATCATGTCACTTCTTAATCTTCTCTTCTGCAGGCTAAATATACCCAGCTCCCTAAGCCTCTCTTCATAGGACATGGTTTCCAGGTCTTTTACCATTTTAGTCACACTTCTCTGGACACATTCTAGCTTATCAATATCCTTCTTGAATTGTGGTGCCCACAATTGGACACAGTATTCCATTTGAGGTCTCAGCAAATCAGAATAGAGGGGTACTATTACTTCCCTTGATCTAAATGCTATACTCAGATTAATGCAGCCTAGAACAGCATTAGGTTTTTTTAGCTACCACATCACATTGTTGACTCATATTCAGCTTGTGATCCACTAAGTCTCTTAAATGTCTTCCACATGTACTGTGGTCAAGGAAGCTGTCACCTGTCCTGTTTTTGTGCATTTGACTTTTTCTGCACAAGTGTAGTACCTTTTTCCTAAACATTTTGCTACTTTTGGCCCAGCTCCCTAATCTCTTATGGTTATTTTCAGTTCTGAACCTGTCATCTGGGATATTAGCTACCCCTCCTAATTTCTGGTGTTATCTGCAAATTTGATAATCATGCCTTCTACTCCATCATCCAAGTCATTTATAAAGATGTTGAATAGCACTGGGCTCAGGACAGAACCCTATGGCAGGCCGTTAGTCACTTCTCTCTATGATGAAGAGGAATCACTGGTGAGTACCCTTTGGGCTCGGTTGGTCAAATAATTACAAATCCACCTAACAGTAGCACTGTCTAGCCCCTATTTTACTAGCTCGTTTGCAAGACTATCATGGGGGACCATGTCGAAGGCCTTACTGATGTCAAAATATGCTACATCCAGAGAATTCCCTTCATCTACCAAGCTTGTAACTCTATCAAAAAAAAAAAGAAAAGAAAAGAAAAAGAAAAGAAAAGACATAAGATTAGTCTGGCATGACTTTTTTGGAAACCCATGTTGACTTTTAATGATCATAGCAATTCTTTGTAAGTGCTTATAGACTGTTGGTTAAATGATCTGCTCTAGAACGTTTCCTGGTACTAATGCCAGGCTGAGTGTTAATTGTACCCCCCCACCGCCTTTCTGAAGATGGGGACATTTGCCCTTCTCCAGTCTGCTGGGGCTTCTCCTGTACTCTAGGAATTCTCAAAGATTATTGCCCACAGTGATTCTGGGATTACTTCTGCCAGTTCTTTTAATACGCTTTGATGGAATTCATCTGGCCCTGAATTCATCTAGAGTAGCTAGGTAGCATGGAGAGAGCACATATTTCTTTACTACCTCTTAACTATTCTGTGCTGCATTTCTCCTACTGCATCATTCGTCCCAGTTTCTCTAGGCTGAGCACTGTTTTCCTTTGGGGAGAAGACTGAGGCAAAGAAGGTATTGAGCAGTTCTGCCTTTTCTCTGTTTCCTGTTAGCATTTTGCCATCTTAACCACATAGTGGTCCAACTGTTTCCTTGTTCTTCCTTTTGCTACAAACAAACAAACAAAAAAAAGCCCTTTTTATTGTTTTTAACCTCTCTAGCAAGCCTGAGCTCATCCTGTACATTAACTTTTCTAACTTTCTCCCTACATGTGTTGGTTATTTGTTTGAATTCCTCTTTGGGGATTTGTCCCCTTTTCCATTTTTTTGTACATGTCCCTTTTAAATCTTAGCTCAGTTGACAGTTCTGTAGATATCCATCTTAGTTTCTTTAGACACTTTTCATTTTTCCTGCTCACTGGAACTGTCTGAAATTGTGCCTTCAATATGTCACTTTTAAGTAACTCCCATCCACCATGAACTCCCTTTTCTTTTAGTATTCCTGACTATAGGATCACACTCTGTCTTCCCCTAAATTTACTGAAATCAGCTTTCTTAAAGTCTAGAACATGTGTCTGACTATACTTGGCTACCTCTTTCTACTGTATAATAAACTCTAGGAGAACATGGTCACTCCCACCTAAGGATCCTACCACTTCTACTCCCATTAACTAGGTCAGCAACCAGTTGATTCCCTTGTTGCCTCTTCCACATTTTGAACAATGAAATTCTCCTCAAGGCAAGTGAGGAACTTGTTGGATATTGTATTACTTGTAGAATTTGACTTCCAGCAAACATCAGGACAGCTGAAATCTTCCACTACTACTACATCTCTTCTTTCTGAATGTTTGGTCATCTGGTCCATCCTAATCCTCAGTCTAGCTTGGGGGTCTGTAGTAGATCCTCACAAAGACATCGCTGTTGTTTCTTTCCCCCTTTTTACCCAGATGCTCTCAATCTGGCTTCCATGATTTAAGTCACAGATCTTTTCACAAGTGTAAACATCCATGACATTCAGTGCTACTTCTTCTTTCTTATTTAGTCTATTTCTCTGAAATAGCTGCTACATTCCAATCATGATACTCATCCCAGCAGGTTTCAATGATGCCTGTTATATTATATTTGCTTTGTTGTGTTGAGACTTCAAGTTCATCTTGTTTATTTCCTATGCTCTGTGCATTAGTGTAGAGACATCTAAACCATAGGTCATTCCTCTTAGCTGCTTATTTAAGGTTTTCTTTTCCTCCCACTGTTAGGCTCTTATACTATTCACCGGGTTCCCGCTATAACATTCAGGCTACTGTCACCAGCATTTGAGGAACTCCTGCCCTCAAGAATACTGTCTCCTTGCCCACTATAACTCAGTTTAAAGCCTTCCTGATCAGGTCTGTGTTCTTGCCAACTGTTTTGAGATGCAATCCATTACTTGCCAGAGGTCCATCTTCACGAAGCCACGCACCATGGGCTACGAAGCCAAACCATTCCACATGGTACCATCTGCGAAGCCAGTTGTTCACCTCTAGTATTCTTCTCTCCTTGCCTGGACTGTGTCCTTCAACTGCAAGAAGAGATGGAATGACAACCTGTGGATTAAGAGCTTTCAGTATCCTACCCAGAGCCTTGTAATCCCTTGAGATGTCCTGAAGGTATAGTGTAATTGATTCTCATATGGACCAAAAGAAAGAGGTAATGGTCAGTGGGCTTGAGGTGTCTTGTCATCCTCTCTGTTACATCACAGATTTTTGTCCCACAGGACAGCACACTTCTTGAGAGATCCTGTGAGGCTTGCAAAGTGCTGCTTCTGTTCCCCACACTTCTCTTCTAGGGACTGACTGAGGCCACACCGTGTGCTATCTTCCAAGGTCACCAGCAGGTTCTCTGAAGACTGACACTGTTGCTCTTGTTCCTGTTCCTTGTCATCACTGATGAGGGAGAAAGCTTCAAATAATTTCTGTAGATCCAGACTCATAGAATGATGCCTGGTCTTTCTAGTTCCATGACACTGTGTTTACTAATGGCATTGAAGAGTTCCCCAAAAGCAGAATTTATGATAAAAGGTCAAAAAGAATGCTTCAGGGCTAGGGAACAAATCAGAAATGAAATGTGTCCTAATCTACAAACTTACTTTCTGTACATATGGTAGGATGAGAAAGAAGAAGGGCTAACTTTTGTTACTTGGAAGGCGAGGCAATGAACTTGAAAACATCCTTCAGTGAAACGTTCCTTTCAAACATGAAAATAGCTTTACTGTAAGGAAAGGCAACCTCTGTCTCTTAGAATGTTCTGAATTTCACAGCTCATAATCATCAGTCAATATAGCCAGTGGTCAGTTTGTATGAGGACTGTAGTCCAAAACATGAAGAACGTACCAAGTTCAGCTGATTAGGAGAAAAAAACAAAAATCAACAAAAATCTAAAACAAAAACTAAATAGAATTGAAGAAAAAGATAAGGAAATCTACAGGACAACTCTGACCACTGTGAGATACTGCATGGACACAATAACCATACTTTCCTTCCTACAAATACTAAAACATACATATATCCATCTCCCCTTGGGTTTGTCTCCTGGCTCCCCTACATCCAGGGTAACAAGAACCTCAGCTCCCTTTTCTCATATAATGGTAAGAGAGCTGACAAGTTTAAAAGGTTCAAGGGCAAGAATACATCTCAGGGCAGAAGAGAGAAGAGTGGGAGCACAGAGCAGATCATCCTGAAAAAGAAAACTTGATGAAGAAATGCTTTCTCCTAAGGAAATTCAGCTAATAGCAGAGACTGGGAAAGTTCCCTCTTTGGGATATATGTTTCAAAATCTCCTAACTTTCTGGAATTCTAGAAGTTGTAGTCTAAAGAAATAAATTTTCCACATTCTGGCTGATACATATCAATCCTGTGATAGTAAACAAATGTCATGGGGATAGCACATATGCACACCTTTAAGATTATGTATTCCAGAGGAGAAGAGATGCTTAAGTATGTGTTCCACTTAGAAAGTAAGTTGTGACATCATCTGCAGTTGCAAAAACCTTGAATGACAAGCAAGCTCAATGCAATTACTTGATCCAAAGACTTATACAGCCTAGACAATGAGAATCTCTGAAACCCTTGTTGATAAGAATAAAATAGGCAGTCTAATTCCTTAACAGGGTCTATTCCATTTATGTATGTGGAAGAGATAGCAGATTCTGCACTTGTTTCTGCTGCTCTCTTGTCCACTAGGAATGAAATGGCCCAGACAGAGAGGGATTAGGATATTTTGTCTTCCTCTTCTGCTAGCTTTTGCTTCCTTTGCCAGCCACCTATCCAAAAGTGTTATGGGCAGCTAGCACTGTCTGGTTCAGTCAAGGTTAATTAAGTTACTGCCCTTTGTTATAAAAGGACAAGAACTAGCCTGGACTGAACCCTTCACTCTCTTCCCATCAGTTTTTTGATTAGGGAGGACATGCCACAGCATGTCTCCCTCCTGTCCTTTTCACTTTTAGATTGGTTTAAAAAGGATCAGGCTATTTCTGTCCAGGAATGTATTTCTTTAATAAATGCTTCTCTTGTTGAGGATTCTAAAATTATTTTTCTGCCTGCAATTTGGTTCTTTCAAACTCACCATCCAAAGATGGACACCTTCAACTCTGACTGGAGTAAAGGCTCTAGCAGGCTTTTCATTCCAGTAATAACTCTTACCATTCATTCTCTCTAACAATATAAACAAATAACAGTGAACTTGTGGCCTTTGATATTGTTAGACTGCAACTCCCAACAGTCAAAGACAGCAAACAAATGGTAAGGAATGAGGAAGACACACACAGGGTCACAAGTTGCTCACTCAGATGCAAGCCATCATGAAGTACATGCAGAGCCTTGCCTTACAGTTATAGGGCTCAAGACCAAAACTGAGCAACACCAGTTCTTGACATCTATGGAACTGAAAGTCAAGAAAAGGAACAAGGGACGGATATGCAAGTAGAACTCAACATTGCTGAAAAATGCTTCTCAACCAAGAAGTCTTTTTAAACCCCTTCCCACATTTGTTATCAGAGCAATGAGGCTTTAGACAGTAAGGGTTTTCTGCATGCCTTTACCCTATACATGCTGTCTCTAGAACTTTCCCCATTTGCTCAGCCATCTATTGTGGGGATGCATCTAAGCAACCATACACTGTGACCAGGGGACCTTTCAGTCGTGTTTGCAAGCACACAGAAGACTCTTCCCTCTCTTCCTCTCTCTCTCTTCCTTCTCCCTCAAGATGGTGAGCACAGACTCTGATGAGCTACTCCTCTTTTTGAATCTTTCCTGAAGCTACCCAGGCAGGCCTTAGCCACTGCATGTATATATGTCTGAATGTACCTTTAAATTCTCATACCTTTACATTCACCAGGGTTAGGGGCACAGGACTCCTGTGAAAGTGGAAAAACTGTAAATAACACACAAAAAAGTATGATCACCATATTCAATCCACTGTGGATTTCTTTGAGGCATCAGGGTTCCTTCACAAGGCAGAAGTGGCTGGCTGGTGGGGCTTACTGCCAGCTCCACTGCTGTCCCACACCATTTTTAACAGGGACTTACAAGCCTTGTATGCAGTTTCACAGTCTCACGAGGCTTGCAGTCCCTATTAAAAAATGGCATAGGGCAGCAGCAGAGGTGATAGCAAACAATCCATTAATAATCAAATCCACAAAAGTAAAACCTGCAAATGTGGAAGGCTGACTGTAGTAAAGAGTTTAGCTATGAAATTTACATACTGTCTGTTTGTCTTACTTTATTAAAACTAGTCTCAGGGATCTCCAAGAGATTCAGCCTTTGCACATGTGAACTCTGCTAAAGGAGGCTGAATCTTAACTGAACAAGTCTTCATCTTTCCCAGAAAAAAGGCTAACATCTTGGTAATCTACTTCTAATCCAACAAACCTGAACACAAAGTGCATAGCTCATTCTAACAAGAAAGTATTACCCATGCTCTTTACCAACTTGCTAAGCACAAAAAGGAGTTATTTTAAGGCTAAGAATCTTCAATGGGATTAATGTAATAGGTTCAAAGGGGACAAATCAAGGCCTTTAAGGTCTAATGTCAGATCCTATGGAGGGGATAGTAGAAGGAATGGGACACTATAGCATCATAAGGTATTACAAACTAGGGAATTCTTGGTTATTTCAATGTCCTGTCTAATGTTGGCCCCTGTCATTTAACTGTATTTAGACACAAGTCTTCATGAAGGCCAGTCTGTAGGAACCATAAAACTCTGCGTGATGAAATTTCTTCTTAAGTCTAGGCAATGAGGAGGTGCAGCAGGGCCTATGGAATAGAATCATAGAAATGTAGAGTTGGAAGAGACCACAGGGGCCATCCAGTCCAACCCCCTGCCATGCAGGAACATCCTCAAAGCACTCCCGACAGATGGCCATCCAGCCTCTACTTAAAAACCACCAAAGAAGGAGACGCCATTACACTCCGAGGCAGCATATTCCACTGCCGGACAGCCCTGACTGTCAGGAAGTTCTGAAGGCTCATCAGTGACCATGCCTCTATTTGCCCTTACCATCCTTATAAGAATGGAAGAGGAGGAAAATGAAGAATGAGAGTTCAAGTTGGAAGATCTTACTTTTCCCTTCTCTTGTGGGTCTTTCTCCCCATTTCTGGACAATTCTTCAGCTATAAATTTAACAACAATGCAGCTGATCTAAGACAGCACATCAGGGTGCAGCATTTCTCCTTAAGTTACTGGAGGGCTGAAGAACAGGACCATACCTAAGATGCTGGCAGGCACAACTGCACTGCCTTCCCAATCAGCTGCTGAGTTCTGAACAGCAAATTCCATCTTCTGTGCATTGTCAGTGCTAAAAGACTCTCTCCCTTCTTCTGATCAGCCACCTACCCCCTTGTAGTATGGTTCCTCTACTTAGAGCAGAGACAGAGCAAAACTAGGCCCTCTGCATGCTTCCTGTTTCCTGAGTAGCAATACAAGTTAGCTATTCCTTCTCCTGACAACGCTCATATAATTGTACAAGAAAGATATAAAGGACAAATTAAGACTGAGGAAGACATTAAAATGATAATAAAAAGCTGACTTAAGATTTAAAGAATAAACAAAGACAGTATCAGTAAGGAACTAATGTAGAACTAATATCATAGATATTTTTAGGTGTTGTTTTTTACTGGATCATATCAGTGTCAGCTGCTGTTTTCCAAATCAATAGGGTAGAGAATCTGCTCTGGCTTTCAAAGTGAATTTTAAATGAGCTACCAAAGGTGCTGAACCTCGTTCCTCTAATTAGGTCTAGTACCTTGGCTAGCTCCTTTAAATGTTGGACTAAATCCTGGAGCAAATTCACTGTCTCTCTGAGATGGGAGCTACCAACTGACACTGAACTTAACCACTTTTTAAAAGTTGAACGTCCATCAAGAAAGAAAGAAAACTTTGTGAAACTGAATTTGAGTTATGGGTACTTCCTTATGTAACTGACATAACTAGCAGAAGTGCAGTCAACACACACACACACACACACACGTATATATATGTATATATATGTATGTATGTATGTATGTATGTATGTATGTATGTATGTGTATACACAGGGATGGACCAACTGAACCCTTGAATCCTCGAATTGTGCAAATCTGAATCTTTGTGCCAAAATAGGCAAACCGAATCTTTCGAATTCACCAATCAAATAGTTCTGAAAACCTGGGAGACCAGACACACAAGGGGAAATGGCAAGTAGGTGAGTTTTTCCCTTGGGGTAATAATGGCCTTTGCTAACAACTTCAGAAATTACATCAGGGGTTGTATTCTAATATATTTAAATTGAACAGTTAATACTTAAGTTCAGCACTATTTGCTGAGGGGAAAATCAATGGCGTGTATAAATACTGGGATCAATGGGTCTGACACCTATCAGAAGTAGTGGGGCAAAAGGCAAGGTCACACAATCTCATCCAGTGATTGCCACATGTAGGCCAGTGTATCTCCTTCCACAAGACCAGTGCCTGATTGTAAACCTACAGCTAGAATAGGATGAGAAGTGAAATGTCTGTCATGGTTTCTCATGAGCCACATGACAAACCACACGTAGCAGAAAGGAAAAATTGTTTTTAAAAATTGATGCCTCCGGGGCCTGTCAAAGTCCTGATTGGCTGGAAGGTACAGTCTTCTTGAGATTTCAAGGACAGCTGAAAGATTCCTTTGCATAGCTCCCTTGCAGAGCTCTTTCAGACACAATTCTGGGGTTTGTACTTTTACAAGGTGTCACAGCCTTCTCTGCCAAAGTGTGCTGGTGCATCATCAAACTACAAACTCCAGGATGCCAGAAGGAGCTATGCAAAGAAAATCCAGTTTTGACCTGGATTATCTCTGCACTGTAGTACATGGCCCTGTTTACCTAGGCAGGAAAACGTGCCTGTGTAGAAAGGGCCTTCAAGTCATTTTCAATCTGGGGAGATCCTGAGGCAAAACTATGACAATTGTCCTGGCTAGATTTCTTCAGAGGGAGGTTTGCTTTCACCTAGGCTTTTGTTAAGGCTGAGAGTGTGTGTCTTGCCCAAGATTATCCTTCTTTCCCTTACTTTTTAAACCCTTTTTTAAAAAAGGATTAGAAAGATTTGAGATTTGTGAACTCCCAGAACCTTCCAGGGATTCAGATCTGGATTCAGAAAATTCTGGATTTGTCCCATCCCTAGTATATATATTTCAATTTGTAAAAGGGGATTTTTAATTGCCTGGCTTTTTGTGAGGGTGAAGGAGATAAAATTAATGATTTCTGTACCAAGTTGAGCTCTATAACATTGTGGTACAGCACTAGATTGGCTCAAGATAAATGAAATGCACAATCTCAATTGTGATGTTACAAACCATTCTCTAAAGTAACTGGCTCTCCCGGAAAGCAGGCACCAGAGGGCAATGGAGAACAACTGGAGCAGAGCGATGCAACACATACCAACATACTGTACTGTAACAAGATTTAGGTATTTTATCTGGTAAAAACTACAGTTATCCCAAGGCCCTGCAGCACAGAACTCAGTCCTTCAGCCATATGCGGGTGTTAAAGATACTGTTTCCATAGTGTGAAATGTAGTGTGTTAATCTGAAGACCCTGCTCTTCTTTGTCTCCTTGGGAGATAATCAGGTAAACTATAATAAAAACACACGTGGGTCATTTACCTTTTCATCCCCATGAGCTTCGAGGGTTTCAATTACCGGATTCTGGGATTTAGTGCTTAGGGCTTTTTGGTGTGTGTAAGATTTATTAGGAGGTTTAGTATCAGTAGAGAATTCATGCATTTACTCCCTGAAGCTGGGCTTCCGCTCAGAGCCCCTAAATCATGGCCCTAAAGATGGGCCACTGTCACTTAGGGCATTAGCATCATTAGTGTGCTCAGTGGATGATTAACAATCACATTTGTGCAGTCCTCCTAGTCTCACCCTCCTGGTGTGGGCATGTTCCCTTTCCCAAGGTTCTCCAACAGCAGGGGCAGGTGTGGCAGGCTCACAGATGAACAGAGATATGCACCCTTTCCTCTGATCACTGAGTAGAAACAGAGCAAAAAAAAGCAATGTGTTCAAATGTGGAAAGCAGAGATTTTGCCATAAGCATTTCAGAATTTTAGCCATTCCACCCTCCAACTTTTGTGTGAAAGTCAGATTTCAGTAAATTTGATGTAACACTATTCAGGATCAGGCGCACAGCATATATCTCTAGGGTTAACACCATCGTTCTGAAGATGTACACAGCAGTGTGAGGGAGGCCATTCCCTAAGAATCTCCCTGTTCTTGCTAATCTAAGTAAGAGCTGGGGAAAAGATGCAGTGTGGAAAAATAAATACTTTTTATTCATTACTTATAGAAGGGTATCTTATGTTTTCTTTAATGGTTTTACCACAGCCAATCTGCACATCATGAAGACATAATGTATTACAGCCTAATTCCAGTTATCATTTATTACATCTCATTCCATGCTGAAAATTTAGAGGCACTGGACCTGGTATAGTGGATGGATTCTCAGACAGGAAGGGAATAGGGGAGGGAGAGAGAATCACAGACCAAAGATTTCTTGTTTATAACCATATCAGCCATCATTAATGCATTACAAGATTTGTTTTGTGTGTCAAGAAGGTGAGTTCCAAAATGAGCACATTCTCTCTCTTTCACAGAAATACAGTTTTCAAAAAGTCAATAGCACTACTACAGGCAAGCAAGGGAAAGCTAAAAACACTCATAGGAAATATTAGGCATGACCAGAAAGAAGGCTTCAGCATTACCAAAACAGCAATGCAGCATAAAAATAGAAATGTAACATGCATCTTGGGGGAAAGCAAGTACAATTAAGGTACTCTTCCACTTAACATAGGAAACTAGCTTTGTGCAAGAAAAATCCTGTCTGAGTACATGGCAGACTGCATCACATGCCATATAACTGTTGGCTTAACTATGTGTCTTAATAGCAGAGAAGCATTAAAACGTACCTACTCTTCTGATAGTTAGAGGTTCCCAGAGATACACTTGTTGAATTCAGCAACTCCACACCATGAATAACTATGATTTTTATTTCAAGAATGATTTGGCTTGTATGCAATGTGCCCCATATCACTCCAGCATATGCACACATGGTTAGCTTAAACAAATACTTAAACAAATATCCATGTAAAAACAAATACATTTTCATAAATAAAGGCTGCAATCCTATACACTCTTACCAAGAAGAAATTTCCACTAAGCTCTACAGGACTTATTTCTAAGCAGACACACATAGGACTGTCCAAACCTGTAGATTAAAAGGTGGAGAAAGGATTTGACAAGGACAAAACAAGTTCTGACTTTATTATAAAATCTGACTTTATCATCCTTTTGGGCAATCTTGATTGCACCTTAGGACACAGTGGTAAAAAATGATTTATTTCTACTGAAATCAAAAGCACAGAGTCACATTAAACTATCTGCAAGACTCTTTCCAAAATTATTCAGTTAATTTGTTTTGCTATATTTTGTTTCGATTCCCATATGTTTCTCATGTTACACAAATAAACCTTTGCTACTGATCTTCAATTGAAGAGAGAAATAAAAAGATTGCTTTTTATGAAAACATTCTTTGTTTACCAGAAGGCAGCAAGCAGGAGAGCTACTGCAACTTTTAAGGTTTTCAAAAGAAAAAATACAGGAATTTTTTTTTAAAAGGGAGAAAAACTAATATGTTAAATATCACAATTCTATAGGCTTCAAGACAAGAATTACATTTTCAGAATCTTTCTTTAGACAACAGGTGGGGACAGTATCACCCTAACAGGTTTGCTAAAGGAATTATTTCAATTCAATGTACAGTGGAAAATCTGAGATCCTGCATTGCTTTACACCTGGCACTTTCTGGGGACAAGTGGTCTCTCCACTGCACCCTGAAGCAGACTGAAACTTGGGCAGCTAATGAGTACAGGCAGCTTCACTGCCTTTTGTCCTTTTTTCCCCAATACAGTGTTACTTACATTCTTTCTTTTTTAATTAAAACATCCCCGACTGATTTTACAAGCTGCTGCTTTTCTCCCAGTCTCTCTCTCTCTCTCATATGCTTGAGTGCAAGTATTAATTATTAGAGCCAATTTACTGTTTATACTCCGATGTTTTAACTAATTACCACTAATGGCAGACACCAGTGGGCAATCAACTTCATTTAGTTCCCACTGCAAACCACTCGTTACCAGCAGAGAGTGTGTGTGAGAGTATGAATGTGTACATGCACAGACACACATACCAAAGGCAGGAGGAAAGAATGCACATATGTTGCTACATTCATGGACAAGTTAAGAGTAGGGAACTGCAGGGGGAGGGCCTGCTGTGACTATCAAATTTCCTCATGGCAACATCCTTTATGGGAAATTTTAGTGTGAGGTAGACCAAAGAGCATCCCCTCATCTAATTAATGTCAAAATGATGTCTTTTGGGGTTACACTAATTCTAGTGTAACTGCTGCAGGAAAAGGAAGCAACTCCATTCTGTAGTAGTAGCAGGCTGTTCCAGGTCAATCTACTGTGAGATGCAGTTTTTTGTACCTTCCCAGCTGACTTATTTCCCAGTAGAGCAGACTGCAACTTGAGCA
Source organism: Ctenosaura bakeri (assembly GCA_948474755.1). Classification (NCBI taxonomy): domain Eukaryota; kingdom Metazoa; phylum Chordata; class Lepidosauria; order Squamata; family Iguanidae; genus Ctenosaura; species Ctenosaura bakeri. The sequence continues at coordinate 31,801 of CAOLHI010001144.1, read as the reverse complement.
GAGGACCAACAGACACAGGGCCACTTAATTCCTTCCCTCACTTGGTTGCGTCTCCCATAATGAATACGGGTGTATGAAAGCCCATCAAGTTCAGAGGCAACAGGCAGGTGCAGATCAACTTGAAAAGACTAAAGAACCAAATACAGTGGCCCCCTTACCTGCGATCGCTGGATCCACGATTTTGAGTGACTGCAGAGCATCACCTCCCATGTGCAGATGTGCTGAAGTGTCTGCATGCATGCCATTGCCATTGAATATAATGAGACACAAGCATTTGCAATTCTGGTATTTGCAGGGGTACCTGGAATGGAAAACTCAGACAAATGGAGGGCCCATTGTACAGATAACGTGGTTGAAATGGAACTGATGGACACTTTTCAGGGAAGGCAAAGAAAGTTCAAAGCAGGGCTAGAGGAAGGTGATATAAACTAAGACAGGAAGGGAATGAATGATGTGTGATAATGTGAGCACTGAGTTGCTCAGACAGAGTAAATAAGTATTAAAGAATTGTTACCTGGATAATGAAAACCCCCATTATCACAACAAGTCAGGAGGAAATTATATACTAAGAGTTAGTAACTAAGACTGAATTGGTTCTTCACATCACAAAATCCAGCAATATTGTCTCTGGCCATTATAAGAGTGAAAGGTTCGGTGGTGATGCTACAGCAGAGTGGTGATCAGGCCAATAACTCCTCCCATGCTGAAATTTACCACTGTAGCACAGAAAGTAAAGATCCTGAGGCTAAAAGTCCAATGAAAAGATGTTGAAGTAGCCTCCATGCTGTCTTTGCTCTGCCCCAAACATGCCTACCACTCTTTTATTGTATGATATTGTATTGCTTTACTGATATTCCACCCTTTCTTGTAAAATGATCTCTGCAGTTTGGTGGAATAAAAAGGTTTTCAGCAGCCAGTTGAAAGGACAGCCAACCTAGCTCTGCAGGAAGAGAATTCCAGAGTCTGAGAGCACCCACACAGAATGTTCTCTCTCACACTCAAATCAAAAGTGTCTGTGAGTGTGGTGGGATAAAGAGATGCTCCTTACTACTGGTGGGAACACTGTGGGTGGTAAATATATCCCATGGAGCTTTCAGTGGGTATAACTGAGGCCTCTTGTGAATAAAAGATAACTGATAATTGTAATTCAAATTTGTATCTCCAAAAACAAGAGTTTTTAAACAGAGCTAGGATGATCCTTGGCACTATCTTTCCAGAATGTGCTCCCATGAAGTAAGAAGCTGGAATGCTGGTAGCATTGCTACTAATTGGTCTCCCAAGTCAGACAGGCTTTTATTGAGAAGCCAGACTAAATGCACAGCAGCAATAGCAGGGAGCAATGCTGATAGAGTTGCTTACAGACAAACAGTAGTGGCACTTTAGGTAACTCTTCTTAGTAGTGCACAGAAGGCAGTATGGTAAATCACTCCTGAATATCTTTTACCTTGAAAATGCCACAACAAGACAATCCAAAATGAAACAAGAGGTAGGTCTGGAAGATTAAATTCCCAGGTATTGTACCCAAGCCAAAAGATAACCAGCCTTAAGCTAAAAGGACATTCAGCTGCTGACATACTCAGAGTTGAAAGAAAAGTCTGAAGCTGCACAGCGTATGTAGCAAGAACATGCAATATGAGAAGCATGAATCAGGGAAAGCTAGAAATTTTAAAGTAAGAAATGGAATGCATAGATACAGTTGTACCCAGTGTGAGCAACATAAAGTGGACAGGAATAGGACATTTTCAGTTGGATATTTTAGTGATGTTTTCAGTCAGTATTTTACTTTGGAAATGACAAAGAAGTCACAGAGTAATATTGCTAGTGTGGCGAGATGTAGCAAAAGCAGTCAGGGGATACAATGTGAACTCTAACTGAATTATATAAATAAGATTTCACAGAAAATCTGTCAATGTAACTTATTCCAAGTTTATACTCCCACCACAGAGGCAAAAAAGGAAGAAATGAAGAGATTCCACATTGGTGTCCAGGAGAAAATAATCACACATCAAAATGGGACATATTGATAATCCTTGGTGACTGGGATGCAAAAGGAAGAACTAAAGCAGAACCAAATACTGTGGGAAAATTTACTCTGAACAAAAGGTCACTGACAGGACACAATATGGAGAGACAGAATGGTTTCCAATTGGCAAGGGGGTCAGAGAAAGGTGCACCCATTTGTTTATATTCAAAACATCATACAGAGAACAGGATTAGACTCAGAAAAAGGAAAAGTGAACATCAACAATTTAAGATATGCATATTACCTGAAGAAAATAGAAAAGACACAGAATAAATATTGACAAAAGCTTAGGAAGAAAGTGTGAAAGTAAGATTATTGTTGAATATTAAGAAAACAAAAATAGTGACCACAGATTGTTTTCATAACTGTAGAATATAATGAAGACAGAGAAATAATAAAAAGACTTTCTATTTCTTGGCTCAGTCATTAATCAAAATGGAGACAGTACTCAAGAAATCAAAATAAGATTAAGACTTGGAAGAGGAGCTGTGAAGGAACTAGATAGGATCCTCACATTCCCATCAAATTCTAAAGAAACTGTTTCAGTTTCTGTACCAGTGTCTGCTGTCAGTAATGGTCTGGATGAGAGTGAACAAATCGAAGCTTAATCCAGAGGTGCTCCTGGTCAGTAGAAAGGCAGATCAGGGAATAGAGATTCATCTTGTGTTAGATATACTCCCCCTGAAATGTTAGGCTCACAGCCTGGGCATACTCATGAACTCAATCCAGAGTCTTGATTCCCAGGTTTCAGTTTTGGCCAGGAGTGCATCTTCATAGTTAAGACTAGTGCATCTGCTTCATTTTTTTTTAACTACCAGATGTTTAGCTTATCTTGTTTTAGCCTTTTGTAAGTCACCTTTGGTCCCATGTTAAGAGAAACGTAGCATACAGATAAAATAAAATAAACAAAATGAAATAGAATAAAGATATAGCATTAAATACCAAAATCAGGATCATAAAACCATAATACAGTAGCTCCTCCACATTCATGAGGGTTTGGGGCACAGAACCTGTTACTGCAGTTTAGGCCTCCTTGGAGATACCCCTAAATATCATTTTGATATCAATAAGTTGGCTCTCTTCCACCACCCCCTCCATGTGTTTGTGAGGCCCCCGGACAAGCACAGAACTAGGCTCGGCCACTAATCGCTGGACATTCCATTCCCTACCCAGGCAGGCCAGAAATAGCCAGATCACCGCTTCAGGAGACCTCTCTGTAAACACCCTCATTATGTATGCACACTGTTTACAAAGGACTCCCTGCCCCAAGCAGGCAACTTGGCAAAGCTGAATACTCAAATACCAAGCACTCTGCGTTTGCATACCAGCTAACTCTTTGTCAGTTCGGACTTAACTCAATCATGCTAAATTTTGACCTTTCCAAAGCTTTGTCCTGCGCCCGAAACTCACTGTTTTCCCCAAGTATGGCATAGCCTGCAGTTACATTTCTCCCTATAAAAACCCCTGATTCTGAGACCATCCTCGGGTTGCTCCCGAGTTCCAGACCTCCTTGCTGCCGCTTTGCTTGGCAAGCTTCCCCTCAGCTCCACGTGCTGAGCCACATTGAACCCCAGCATCGCTCTCTATTCTTTCCGGGCTTCAGGAACAGGTTTCGTATCACCCGAATCTACTATTCCTCTGAAAATCCCGCTATCATACTCACACCTTTATTTTCCTTAGTTATCTGTGTGCGTGTGTTGCTTACATTGTGTGCCTATATTTAATAAAGATCATTCATTGTTTCCAACACAGTTTGCTTCTTGACTTGGCCTGACCCCGTAAACACTGGGTTACAAGATCCTGCTGCGTTACCTTGCCTCTCGTAGTGCCAACCAGTGCTCTTGACTAATTTTCCCATCTTGTGTAATTGTAAGGTTATTTAGGTGTCCCTCCCAGGACCCCCAGTAAACAGGGTAACAAACCCTCACAAAAGTGGAAAAACTGAGAACAACCTCCCCCATTCCTCTCTGGAGCTTCTCCCCTTCCATTCCTTTGCCTCTGGCTCAGCATTGTGAGGGGGGAGAAAAAAAGACAACCTAAAAGGATTACCAGTACTTTCCCCTCAGACAGAGTAGAGAGGAGTTCTGGACTTCTGATTACTTCTGGGAGCCATCTTGAGAAACGAGCACATCACCAATCAGCAGCCAATACATAACAGAATGTGCAACCACATGACAGAAAGTCCATGCCTTCAGCAGTGGGAGGGAGCTTTGCTCACTCAAAAGGAAAAAAAACTCCATTTTAAACACAAGCCTCAAAAGCCTGGGGTGATGAACGCAAGGGATGAGAGAAGGAAAGTACAGGGGGAAGCAAGCACCTGCCTTGCAAATAATCAAATTTGCCAAAGTCAAATCTGTGAATGTGGAGGGAGGACTGTATTTCCAATTTCTCTGTATGGTTGTAAAAGCTGAACAGTGAAAAACCTGTCAAGAAGAATGTCAATTCACTTGTAACATTGTGGTGGAGAAGAATTCTACATGGACCACTGAAAAGACAAATGAATGGGTGCTAAAGCAAATCAGGCCTAAACGCTCACTAGAAGCCAAGATTGCTAAAATGAAGCTGTCACTGGAAAAGATGATAATTTTTAGTAAAGAAGAATGCTTGGTAAAGGAATACAGGTTGGTAGACTCAAACAAGAAAGCCAGGGCCCTGAGATTGCAAGACCTGAGCATGGCAGCTGCAGACTGGAGCTCTTGGAGTCTCAAATTCATAGTCAATGATAAATAGCAACAACAAAGATAGTAACCTAACAGAACAGTTTAGCTGTGGATACCTCCACTAGCTGGGGTTTGAATGATATGATCTTTGAGATACCTTCTGAAGATTCATCCTTAGAAAAATGACTGTGCTACTACTGCTCATTAATGTGCTTATTACAAAAGGAAAGAATGAAAATAAACAAAAATCCTAAAGCACAACCAGAGGCCCATTAAAGTGTCTGATATTGACCAACAGCATAAAAGCAGGTACAAATATGCACTTTGGAATCATCTCTTACAGACAAGTGGATGAGGAGTGTTGATTACCATCAACAATTATAATTACAGTTATGGACTGTGATTGGTAAAATGTCTGTAGTTACATAGCCATTTTAATCTGTGTTTTTTCCCCCCCATTAAACCAATTCCCTTCTGTGTTTTACAAGACAGTTTATCAAAGTACATTGTTTTTATCACCATCACCCTCTTCTGGAGTGCAGTCTTATGGTGTCCAAGTGAACAATGAATATTTGTGTTTGTATTTACACAGAGATGCAAAAACCCCACACACACACTGTAAAATTGTGGACATTTCAAACTGCACTTTTGCCAAGTTCTTAAAGTAACACCATGTGACTATCATGCAAATACATAAATGGTAGTCCAAATTCCACTGAAAGTCTCCACTCTAATCACTCAGAAAGTTGACCTCACAGCCCACAATAAAGACATAGGAAGTTGTCTTGCACTTCCCACAAGGTTAGTACAAGCAGATCTACAATCCCTCCTTTTTTTCTGATTTACTCAGATTTAACCAGATAACTCAACAGGCTTTGGGGAACTGAGTGGGGGAAAGGAATCTCAGTGGAGTTAACTGCCTCATGGGAAGATACATTATAACTGCTCACACATCTGCAAGGTAATTGATGTCAGCTCTTGCAGTGCAAAGGCTTAATCTGTCCCCCCAGACCCATTGGCCCTGATGCTGCAGATCCGGCACAGCTGGTTTTATGGACTGTCACCCCACGACCTTTACAAATCCCATCATTCCAATCAATACGTCTCATTAGCGTTAGGTAAATGTATGAGGTGGGTTGGAAGAAAAAAGTTCTAGGAAAGGGGGCATCTGACTGTGCTGTTGCCTGTTTGCTTTGAATCTTTTTTGCTAGCAATAAGGGATGGTTATTAAAACCAAACAAGAACTAAACTCCTTGCCATATCAGCAAGGCCAAGCCGTTAACCCACCAAAGCTGTTAAAGTCATTTCTCCCTCTTCTTGGGAAAGAGCCATATGATTAACAATTTTCCACTGTGCTGGATAACTGAAACCATATCAAATCCTGCCAGGGACAGAGAATATGAGGCTAGGTATACTGCAAACCTCAGCTCCATTGTTGAAACACATGGAAACTGCTTTACCAACAGCACTACCTAGATGGCAAGTAAGATTGGCAAAAAGGCCAAAAATATTAGAAAGGAAATGAAGAAATATGAAATTGCTAGGTGGCTTATAGATTGTTGGATAACTTTTCCACAGTTTCCAGTTCAATGAGAAAAAAATACACAACTCACATAGATTCAAGTCCAACTCAATGGCCAGTTTATTAAGAGTTCGTTGTTGTCAACTGTTGTTAGGTCAACCTTGCCCTATGGAGATCCTATGGATAAGAAACCTCCAAGCCACTCTATTATCAACTGCCCTGCTCAGGTCTTGCAGATCAGGGAGCCCTGGTGGCGCAGTGGTTAAATGCCAGTACTGCAAGCCACAAGGTTGTGAGTTCGATCCTGCCCGGCTCCAAGGTTGACTCAGCCTTCCATCCTTTCGCTGGTCAGTAAAATGAGTACCCAGCTTGTTGGGGGCATGTATAGAAATGTTTCGAAATACATGCTATTTGTAAGTTGTTCTCCGCCTCGATCCATATGGAGAGGCAGGATACAAATAAATAAATAAAAAAAATGTGGCTTCCTTGATTGGGTCTGTCCATCTCTAATGCAGTCTTCCTCTTTTCCTACTGCTTTCTACCTTTCCAAGCATTATTTTTTTTTCCTACTGAATCTTGTGTCCTCATGATATGATCAAAGTACGATAGCCTCAGTTTAGTCATTTTGGCTTCTAGGGAGAATTCAGGCTTGATTTGCTCTAGGACTCATTCATCTTTTTAACAGTCCAGAATATTCACACAACTCTGCTCCAGCATCACATTTCAAATGAGTTAATTTTCTTATGATTTATTAAGAGCTACGTATCTTAAAATCTCATTGTCTTAAGACATCTGTCACCAGTATACCAGAATCACTCGAAGGTAGGTATATTTATGTCCAATATGGTGCTTAAATGCAACTTTAGGAAATCTGTTTCTCTCCCTCCCTCATAATAGTAGAACACACTTGTATAAGCATTCTTAAGCAACTGGAGCATGCACCTTAAGACACAGGCATTAAGATAGATCATAAATGTCAATAAAATATCAAGCCTTCAAAAGGCTTTGTGGCTAAACAGTTTGGACATGTTTTTTGATACTTCATATGATAATGATATAGAAACACCTCCCCCCTCCCCGCAGAACCTTCTGTGTTTTTGACATCTTACAATTTTCCCATTAATATCAGGCTGCTGGAGTTGGCTAACAAATGTTCAAACAGCTGTGAATTTGCAGCATAAAAATTTGCAGCATAAAAAGAGACATGCCCCTCCCATGACCCTTTTCTGCACTTGATGCTGACAAAGAGGAAAGTCCATCTAGAATGTTGTTGAACAATAAATGTTGGCTCTAGTGGCCAGCCATATTGGGCTTAAAGGATGCCAATATCAGGGCATCCTTTCAATACCTGAGGTTTCAGTGTTATAAAATGGAATCTTATTTCATATTATCATTGTTTCAAAATTTAACATTCTCTAAAATATTGTGATGGAACTATATCGAGCACCTGGGTGTCACTGAACAAATGGAAATGCAGCATGATCTTTTCATATGCTAGGTTGGGGTAAGCAGAGTGTGGCTGCACCCCCAGGGCCATTTTTGGAGGACCCAGGAGTCAATGTTCTTTCCAAAATTTGTTCCAAAATGATATCTAGGGGATATGTAGGGCATTTCTATCACACTGGAAGCTCTCTGCATCCCCTAGGACTCAAAACAAATTTTTGCAAAGTTTTTCAAACAATTTTTTTTTTTGCCTCAAAATGCTCCAAAATGCCCTCTAGACAGTCAGAAATCTACCTGGACATGGTAAGAATGATACCATGTCCCATAGAAGATGCTTGGGAACAATATTTATTTATTTACTTGCAGGAATGAAGGTGGTGGGGAGTATAGTCTTCCTCCGCACCCCACTGCCCATCCCTGTGCCAAGTGAAACTTTCTAAAACACACTTTGTCCATCAAGCAGCCCTGTCTGTCTGTCTGTCTGTCTGTTTCCATTTCAGGTCTGAAGACAGATCTTTTCCACAAGAAAAAAAATACATCTGGCTAAAGATAATTTCTTGCCCTGGCCTTGAGAATATGAATTGGGGTAGGGGTTTACCACCACTTTCCTGCCCACTAGATCCAAAAATTGCTCAAATGTGTACTCTCCTGCTTGCTGACATTTAAAGCATCCTAACCACAGCCTTGTACATAATTATGAGAAATATAAGATGTTTTCTTGCAGAGCCTACAAAACGTATGGAATCATTGCTTTAAACGAATAATAGCAAACAGGAAAGAGTTTTCTAGGATTCAGACATGAATCAGTTCATATACATGTAAATCACATTTCATATGTATAATGGGAAGACAAGTAGTTTATGGCATATACCCTCTAGCTGTACTACTGACTGCTGACTGCTCTCTGCCATCTTGTTTGTGTGGACACTCTCCAGGGCTCTCAAACTGTTGACAAGCATGGATCACCGCAGTGGCAGCAAAACCATTTAAAGCGCTAAGCCGCCCTGGGCTTTAGCGAGATGGCCGTACAGCGAAGGCTCTTAGCATAACACCTGCCACGAGGCAGAGACAAGGGAAAATGAATAAATCCAGCAGCCAGCCAATTTTGCTCAGGCTGACATGCTTCTCCTCCTGGAATTAGATGAACAGCTCCCTGGGGACTTTGTCCCACATGTGATCATCAGCCATCCTGTATCCCAGACTATGCTCAGGTTTCTGGCTTCAGGGAGGCAAGCTTAAACCAAAGTTTGAAAGGCATGTTTGATTCAGCATATGGAAGCAAACTGTGAATCAGTAACTGAAGACAAAACCCGAATGAATCCCAAAAATATAATTAGATTGTTTTGGGTTTGCTGTTATCCCACTGTTGTATTAATAATTTGGATAAAAGAGCACAGCACACTTATTAATGCTGTTGATGACTGAAATCTGGAAAGGACCATGAACATTTTGAGAACATCAGAATTATTTTGTTAATTGGAATGCTGGATATATAAAATCCAATTCCTCACAACAGACAACACAAGTCACAGCCCCTAAGTATAAAATGGGAGAATAAATCACTAAATTGTAGCAGTACAGAAAGGGTCATGATGGGTTTAGTGTGCACGGCAGAACAAACATGGGTAATGTTGATGGAGGGGGAAACAGAGGTAACTGAAATCTAGGAAACAGACTTTGCTTTGGTTGTCTGAAGACGTGCTTTGTCCTGTATGTTTCTTTTGGCCTGCTGTAAGTAGCTATGTGATTTAGGGCCTTCTCAGTGTGTCACCTCAGCTTTATACAGTGAGAAGCCTCTAGCCAACTTCCTCTTTATCTTTGCAGGAGGCCATACACTGTTTTGCAATCAAACAGAACTAATGGAGCTTAACTAGCCAAAATCAGATTATGATGATCCGATCTTGCTTTATAATTACTGCTTCTCAAATTGCATTAGTATTTTAAAGACTATGCTTTATGATATATCTTTTGTTTTATTGTCTGTTACTTTATACGATCAGAGAGACGTGAAATGTTCATAGTCTCAGTCCTGACTGAACTAACGTCATCTGGTTTCCAGCAAGCAGGTTGTGCCTGTGCTGTGGAAGCCTGTGGGTTGATTTCAGATCAGCTACACGTTGATGTCAGTGAGCTGGTATGATTTGGACTGTGCAGTATTTGACTGAGTATCAGTGTATAATCAAGAGATCTGCTGAGCGTGTACTGCATTACCATGTACAAGTTCATCACAGACATCTTGCTGTTTTCTCTGGCCAATTTATTTTCACAAAAATTAAATCTATCTAACAGTCCAGTGTTAAAGCTCTTTTACCCTTTTAATTGTCACACTGCATCATATTGAAATATTGCTTGATGAGTGTATTATTCTAGAAACAGCAAAAACTGAGCTTCCAAGAAGAATGTACTGTACTGTACTAAAGGAATCATTATTACTGGGGTGGTAATTAAACTGAAACAAAATTAAATACAACAATTAAAATACAGATATGGATGAGAAAAACCTAGCTCTAAAATAGTCATACAATTGTTCTTCTTTTCACTTAAAGAAGACAAGAGACATCACTTATAACAAGCTCAGTATTAGGGAAAAGTCTATTTGATTAATGGAAGAAATTGACGTAGAAAGCTGCAGTTTGCTGCAAAGTTTGGATCTGAAATAAAAAGAATCTTCTCTCAATTTTGGAAGCTGGACTAAATAACTGGAAGTATGTTCCAGCTCTCTGGAAGAGCTGGAACAGCAGTATTTCCTCTTCTATGAATTCTCAACAAGTGTAATTAGATTGATGACATCCAATTCTTCCTTGCAAAAAGTAGATTTCCCATCCCTTCCAATCAATTTGCTCTTATTAGAAACAAATATTAAAGGTTATAATCCAGACATGATTAGTGGCACTGCTGTTGTAGAGTGGCACTTTCATGTATAGTTTCACAGTAGTCTCTTCTGCATTTGCTCCAGGTGTCAGTAGTTCCTCCATGTTTTATAAGAGTTATGCAAGTGCTGCAGCCCAGGTAATCTTTCCACAACATCTGCTGAAACCAAAGCTAAAGTTGCCACTTTGTAATAAAGGGAGCCACAAGCTGCTTTTTTTGTAGTGTAGTTTCTCGTGTGGTTTCCCTGCCCTTTGTAAATGTGACACAAAAGTCATGCAAAAGTATAAAAAGCATTTTATACAATCTTGGTGGTCATGCCTGATCTCACACAATGAAAGATGAACATGCATAGAAAATGGTGTGTGAGATTAAAGCAACCACACAGAGATTTTGCATACATGCTCTTACATCCCACCGTTGCCTCTCCAGGAAACAAGAGTACAGTGAATCTTCTTGAACTCCATCTAACTACAAAGATAAAAGGACCTTACTATTCAGATAAGCCATCATAGTTGGATTGGGATGAGTGCAGGGAGGAGGCAATGCAACCATGTCAACAGACGTACAAGTAACTTTGGGATCTCAATGAAAAGCAGCAGAGGACTGGCCCTATGGAACAACACAATTAAAATTTTTTAGCAGAAATAGCTGCAACTTTCCTGGCTAAGTCACTGCAACATGACTACCACTGACACCTGGATATGGTGTATCTACACTGAACAATGAAAATTGTGAATGTCTCAAAAGTTCCAGAGCTTAGAAATGTTACTGTTTGGGATCCCATCTTCCAAAATACTGCAGCAAACATCATGACCCTGACTTGTGAAGCTCCTTCTTTCACAAGATAAAGCCAGATGTTTAACCTTGCACCCCAAGGCATCACTGAAACCTGTAAACATTTACAAAGTACAAAAACAAAACAAAAAAAAGCCTTTAAACAGCTTTTATTCAAATGTCAGGTCAATCTTTTTCATTATTATTTTGAAAAGTATCAAAATAATACTAGGCCATAGGCACAAATGGGGAAAAATATTCCCAAGAGCTTATTGGACCCAACTCAAGTGCTGAATGCATCAGATACAAGGCAAAGAATCCCATCTGTCTACATTTCACCTACATTAGTTGGAACTGCTAGGATGAAGCTCCAAATGTAGCATCTCTCATCTGCTGCCACTCTGTGGACAGTTCAGCCTTTCCTTTCCAAGTGTGGGTGGACAACATATTGCTTGAATATGACTGCATGTCCATTTGTGCTGAGAGGGTTTCTTCAAGGAAACTCATCTTTACAAGCCCCCAACAATGCCATATTAGATCAAGAGAGAGCATGTCAGACCTCCTACTCACCCCGTCTCTCCATATTACAATCCTCTTTGCAGGATGATGTTTAAATTTGCATCAGAAGACATATAGGAAAGTTTAGCTAAGATTACAAAGGAAATCTACAAGATCCAACAGTAATTCCATCCTGCTTGGTGCCATTAACTTTTCTTTTGTCTTCTCCTTGTTAAAAAAGATAAAAGCACAGCAGCCTCAGATCTCATACAAGACAAATTTTACTCTTCAGTTCCTTCATATCAAAAAGCACACATGGAGAATCTCAAGTGATGGAGGTGGGAGAAGAAAATCCCAGAGGATGGTCCTTTATATTTGCTAAAAATTCCAAAGGTCTGAATTGCTAAAAAAAATAAATAAAAAGAAGTAGATCTTCTGTGAGAACCAGCATGACAAAGTGATCTGAATGTTGGGCTAGGACAATGGGAGACCAGAGTTTTAATTCTCATTCAGCCATGGAAACTTACTGGCTGACCTTGAGCAAGTCATACACTCTCTCAGCCACAGAGGAAGGCAGGAACATCAACACTCTGAACAAATTCTGCCAAGAATATCCCAAGATAAGTGTGCTTTAGGGCTGCCATTAAGTCAGAAATGACTCGAAGGCACACAGCAACAACAGATCTTCTATCCTAATAGCTTTATCTCACAATTTTTAGCATACTGTATATTTCTGTTTTATGTTATAACCAGGACAAGAATAACTCTTGCTTTCACTTGTCAGATGATATAAATGATGCAGAGAAGAAAGAATGGTTACCTAAAGAATCCAGGAAGATACAATTTCATACCAATGGCATTTTTTAAAACGACATGAATAAAGGTGAACAAATTCTGCAAAGATTATCAACGCACAAATGCCAGAAGCTTTTCCTTCCTTCTTGTCATGACTATCTCTGATCAGGACAAGGAACACAAATCATTCAGGGCAGAAGATGCTCCTGAACAATCACAGTTTGTGTGTGGGCAGAGAAAAGCGGCTCTGTGCTGTCTGGGGGCATTTGGGGTGAATTCATAGCTGGTACGATAGTGTCAGCTGCAAAGGGGTGACAGAAGCTGCTGGTGCAGGGCTAACCTCTCACCCGTAGCCCTAGCACGGCATGTCACTGTTTTTATTTATTAAACTCAATGCAGCCTATTTCTTTGTGTTTGCTGGTTTCTGCTCTGCTGACCTGACTCATGCTCCAGTATTCATGCTGTCTGTCAGCAGCAACAGCCCAATCAATCCCAGAGCTCTGAAACCTTGCTCCCATGAGCAGAGGGCGCACAAAATGTGGTATGCCATCACTCTCTCTCACCCAGCCAAGCACATCCCAAGCAGATCTGATGGGGGAGTCGGCCAAGAATGTCACCATAAAAGCTCTAGGATCCAGCATGGAGGGAGACCAGGGTCAAGAGGTTAAGGCTTGGACCAGACATGTCACAGAGCCAGAAAAACCAGTCATAACATCAGGGTGGAAGCCAAGAGTCAGGAAGTAAAATAAAAACTGGGAAAGGAACATACATTTGGCAGCCCAAGCCAGGTTGCTGTTCATATAATGGAGGTGAACAATAACAGAATCCAATCAAGAATATTAACAGTTGCAACTCCTGGACTTTTGAGGTGTGGGGTAGGCTGACTTTATAGAGACATTGACCTGTTTTTCTTATTCTTCTTACGCACTTTAAATGGTTCTGGGTTCAGAATAAGACCTGCTATGTATCTTCTGGAGATGCACAGAGGCTGGCAGAAGTCTTAGGGGACCTTGCTCCTAGCATGAAACAGTCAATTAGAGTGCTGACACCAACATCAACAAAGAAACACACAGAACCTCAGGTCTTAATAGTATGTAATGGGAATATGGATGAAAATAATGCAGTTTTTTTAAAAAAAATCAGAATTTTCAGACACTTACTTAACTACATTCTGATTTTTTAACCTTTCACTCACATTTGCAAAATGGTGGATATGCAACGGTAGCATTTTAAAAGAAACAATAAAATCAATAGTACTTGCATGGCTACCTACTTCAACTATGAACTCAGCAGATTCCAAGACTCTGGATGGCATATCCAAAGCAAATCTGGATACTGGTCTGGGATATTAGTGGTATCTTCTGTGAAGTCTGATCCTTGCATACAGATGATATAGACTTTCAACCAGTTCACACATGCTTCTGCGTTATTTTATCCACTATCACTTTATTATGTATACATTAGACAATTTGCAGATGAATGGGTGAACTCGCTCAGCTGAAAAAATATTGTTAATATGAAAGTTCTGTCTTGTGATCTGAGATAATTCGTTCCCATCTGCAGATCACCACTCAATGCAGATATTGAATATTTACCTGTGTTGCAGAGCTTTTTTCAGGGTTAAAGTGGTGTTAGGTTTGTTCCAGGTACTGGTGAAAGGTATGTTCCTCTGAGAAGGTGGTAAATATGGTTTATGGTCAACCAAAGGAGAAACCCTGTTGTTCCAGATATGCAAGGATTCCACAAAACAGTGAGTATTCTGCTTCAACCTCCATCTTCCATAATGCTAGTCTCCTCCATGAGGCACAGAAATGTCACTGAACCAGCTCCAGAGTGCCCCCTTGCTCCCAACTGTTTCCAGTGTCTAGGTCCAATAAGTGAAACATCTGCTTTACCTCTTCAATCAATACTCACTTCTTAATAGTCTTGACTATCCACAAAAAAACCCAGTGACATTAAATGTTAATTATATCTATTTGGATTGGAAAAAATTTTATGGCTTGAGTTAATTATACCCGGAGTCATAAAAAGGTTTCAGAGGAAAAGAGACTACTGCCTTTCTAGGCCAAAAGGCAAGCAATACAAAAGAAACCCCCTCTCTCTTGTCATACATATTACAATGGTGCTAGAGATATTAAAAAACACCCAAATCTCCTGTGATTGTTCTACTATGATCTGACAAAATAGACCACCCTTGAAAAGCACCTCACAAAGAACTCTCACCCCACATTGTAATGTGCAAGGGGCACATTACCAGAAATTCCTGCTGTTCACATGTTCCCCTGTTTTCTTGCTAATATCTAAAGTACAACAGAATCATGTAACAATGTAATTGTGTTGTGTACACTTCCATGCCTTCCTTATGTTATTGGCTATCAGGAAAAGGGGTGGAGAAACACACACTGAGATGACATCATGTAAAACATTACATTTTAACAGCCATTGTCAGGAAGTGGAGAAAAAGAGATCTCCAGTGACAGTAGCCTCTTGTAACCTCTAGCTCTACCCCCTACTGATATACTGGATTTGTTGATCATTTTTTGTCAGAAGTACTGAGCCATGCAGTTGAACAGGTACAGGATATTGGGCGTCTTCTACCATACTTACCACTGCCATGATCTGTGGTATTACAGAACAGTAGCAGTGTCTGCTACTGCATTCACTTGGATAAATTAACCATAGAGTCCGAATGATAGATTGTGTGTGAAAAAGGGGGATATCTCAATGTGTTTGCCCTCTTGGAGGAAAATATAAAAACTGGATCTGTTAGGAAACAGCCACCCTCAGCAAAGTTTAGCAGAAGTGCCTCAGTCTTCAGTGATTCCCTAGCTGAAGCTAACTTAAGTAAAAAACAGGCAGCATCAAGAGAAACTAAAAAACTTTAATAATGGAATGAGCCTTAAAACTTTAATTCACTGTCTCAAAGCTGTGAACAAAGAAAACGAGAAAAGACGAAGTAGATTGTGTGTGTGTGGTGGGGGTTATACAACCACCGACCCTAGGAGCTTCTCAGGTCACATGGTCTGGTTGGTTAGACACACAAAGTATTTATGACCATGCATTGCAATAGATAGAACAGAAGATGGAGAAACTGAACATAAAGAATGCAACATGGGCATGCAAGGGGCCCTATCTGCTATATAAAAGTCAATGTTCATTTGTGAGTTTGTCTGCATCACACAGGCAAAGACCCCATGCAATTGGCTGAGCGAGGCAAGAAAACCTCATATGATTGGCTGGGTGTGAAGATTCTATGGAATCCTGGGGTTGGCAGTTTAGGGAGGGGCCTTTAGAATTCTCAGTTGAGAGCTCTTAGGTCCCGGGCTGGTTGCTATGGAGGTGAGGCCTACCATCAATAAGGATGCCAGAAAACATTTGGGAGGCTTATGTGAGAAAAATTAAAGTGACATACACAACATAGCCCATTTCCACACTACACTGTCATAGTGCTATTATTCCATTTTCAACATCTTATGGAATCCTGGGATTTGTAGTTTAAGGAGGGGCATTTGAGAATTCTCAACCAGAGAGGTCTTTGGCCTCAGTAAACTACAAACCCCAGAACTCCACAGGATGTTGAAAGTGGAATAATAGCACTAAAGCAGTGTAGTGCAGAAATGACCATAGTTACAACGTCTTCTCGTCTCATACAGTAGATTGCATGGGTTCCATATGTGAGGAATCTTAAAGCTGAAATTCAAAACAAAAAATGCTTCCAGAAAAACATAAAACCATTGCACAAATTCAACAGAAAGAAAACAAAAGCCAGTATATTAACATCACCAGACAACTTGGATTGGGGACTATGGGAAAAAGTTATAGGTACTGGAATAGGCAGGTTGGTATAGAGAGAAAGCCTAACAGCAAGGAGGAGAACAGTGTATTCCCGCAGGAAACCAGCCTTTGAATGTTAACAACTCTGAAAAAAAATTGGATTGGGAAATATGGAGCAAAGTTACAGGAAACAGAGAAGACAGTTTGGTGAGTTCTTAAGAGGAAAATAAAATGCAAGGTAAATATGCTAGTACCATCTAAAATTCCCAGTTGCTCTAACAATAACAGTGGGTGGAAGTGGGAGAATGCTTGTTTTTCCAACAGATTATAGTTACGTTTCATAGGTTCATAGTATATAAGAGCCAAGAAGAGACCATCCTACTGGAATACAAGAAACAAGTTGTTGTACAAAAAGTTAGTTTTTTGGCTAAAATCTTAGCACAGGGCAATGTTCATTTTAAAGTGTTCCTATCTGTTATTCTGTAAAATTACAAGCCCAAATTTAAATTTTAAATTCATAATTCTAAGACGGGGAGCCCCACTGTTGCTGGAGAAAGGCTCTAGTAGGCTTTTGACTCCACTAATAATCTCTCAATATCTATCCCTTTAACCGAGATAACGTAACAGTTGTGTCTGAGTAACACTTACAACTTTTCTATCTTCTAGGTTGCAGAGCAAATCCCATTTCTTGAAAAGCCCATGCCCAAGCAAGGGGCCTTACACATAGTTGAGGAAGAGGGGGAGGAGGAAGATGCCTGTGTTCTGTGTAGATTTGCCTGCCAGAATATGGGCATGGCATATATTGATCTGGAGAAAGCGTCTTGCACCAATTAACTCTAGAGCACAGCAGGGTACAAGTCCATAGGCAAGAGACAGCCCTCATGCAAAGGCTCAGACACAGAGTTATTCTTAAAAACACCACATTCTCACTGCTCATCTCACTGTTCAAGCCAGCAGAAAGCTTTCTATTCCAGTGCAGGACGATGCTTAGACTTGCTCACTGTCAGGGCAGCAGCAGGTAGCTGTGTCAGGACAAGGCCTGCCCTAAGGCCTCGGGGCCTCTAATTTACTGCTTTCCTCTTACCATAAAACTGAAAGGGGAAGGTGCCGCCTTTAATCGCTGCCTCTGGGGCCCCTCCTGGAACCACACAGCAACTGAGCAAAGGCTACGAGTTAATGCGCCTTCCGACACCTCTGTCTGATTCATGGTCCTGGCCTTGAGCAATAAACTGCTCAACCTCCTCAGCTGGGCAGCAGGATTTACAGCCTGCAAAGGCTGGCACTCACATACAAAGACTTGCAAACCAACCCACAAACACATTATAACCATAGCATTGGAACAGACTGTGTGCCCAGTGCACATACATGTGCACAGTCATAGAACTAAAGGAAAATACCTTAAGATGCACAGTATATACAAGTGCATAAGTATAATTCAGATGCCATCAAAGCACAACAATATATAGGTACACAAAATTATATAACTACCGAGAAAATTGTTCAGTCACATGAACAAATAAATGCCTTTTTATTTTATGTCATTGTATTTAGGCACCCAAGCTCATAAACACAGAAATACAAAAGTCTTCATGGAAACACATGCAAATTTGAAAATTAAATAATTCCAATAACATTGTGTCTCATCAAACAATCATAATTATTGTACAAAAGTACGAGATGTGATCCACTCACTATACAAGTAACACTTGGTGGATCACTCTGCTCCACTCAGCTACCATAGACTGATTGATGCACAACAATCATGTAGCCCAGCACGCACAACCACTAAGCCCATGATCCTCATCCATGAATGAAACAAGGTCTTTCAACTTAATAAAGCTCATGATAGATCTGGCTGATGTTTTCCTCTCATCCACTGGTACTGTTCCTTTTATTTAGTTTATGCAACATGAAACTGCGTTATTTATACCTCCTTCCTTGTCTGTAGGAAGGAACTGTCATGTATGTGCACATGTGGTCTTTATGATTTTGGAAAGAAGAGTATATACAACAAAAGAATACTGAGGCACCTACATATTATAAGTATCATAATTACTTAATAGATCTTTGTTTTTCATAACTCATAAACTCAAAAGGTGGCTGACACGAAAGGTACCTGCCCTACATGCATGTCAAGACCACACAGGGTGACCTGCTTTTCACTTCCATTCAGAGCTGAGGATGCCACTGTTCTCTCTTAACTCTTCCAAAGTGACCATCCATATCTTCGTGTCTCTATTCACCCTGCTAAATCTCTGTCCCTTGCCTTGTCAAGCCAGCATGTGTGTGTGTGTAGGAACTACATGACACTTAAACATCACATTCCAAGAACATCTTCCCTCTTCATGTTTGTGTACAAACTCTGAACGTCGATGAACGTGCTCATGACTGAACCTGATAGACACAAGACATGTTCAGAGCTATGTATAGACAACCATACAAGATACACACAGAAGTTTCTTTTGTGTGACAGCTCCCTGCATTATCCTTTCAAAAAAGTGGTGCTTTTACTTACAGCACCTGCTTATTCTGAACATTGAAAGCCACCTGGGCTTCAGACAGCAGCAATAAAAATCTATTTATTTAAATACCATTTACAATTACGATGTTTTCAAGGAACACATGTTGACATTGGAATTTCAGTGAAAAAACTATTAGCATAAAATTTGTCATTTCAAATTATTTATGTGCATGTTCACATCAAACTGTCCATGAGATGCACAAGGGATGAAACAGGGAACAAGGAATTGGTACAGTATTCACTGTGAAGTGTGCAGCTGGTTGCAAACCCAAATTTGACATGGTGTAGTGTGGGAAAAGTGTGCACTAAAACGCAAAGGGCTGGGAATGTCAGCATTTTTTCTTCCACATTTCAGTTATTCAGGTCTGCTAAATTTATCCCTTGCAAAGCAAAACTATTCATAGAGTTACAGTTCAGGAAAATGAATTTCAATTTCAAAATAGTTTTTATAGTCTTCATGCTGGTGGAAAGGCTGAAAATGTATAAGAAGTGTCAGTTTCATGTTCAGAAATGGTCTTTGGGGAGTTCCTTGTAGACATTCAAGACCTGAGTTCAAATGACTGTTGTCTGAAAAACAATCCTGTAATCATCCCAGCCCTTTTGCAGGAGTGTGGAACTATATTTGGTGGTGGTCAGATTCCACCCTTCCTCCCACAGCTCTCAGTGGACCAGATCATGTCACTGGATCACTGGCCAAAGCACTAGGTGGAGATTCTCTACTAGATGCTTTCACCAGGAACCTGGCTTTGCTTCTCCCTACCCTTCACTTTTTGAGAAGCAAAGTGGTCTCAGACAGTGTGTGTGGTTACCAACTGGGTTCCAAGGTTGAAGGTTCAGCTGCAAGGGCCAGCAGACAGTGCTAGCTTAGTGTGCTGCTCTCCTTCCTCTGACAAAGGTTTCCAGCTGCTATCAACAGCAAGCCAAGAGGGGATGGTGCTCTTGAAGGAAGACCTGGGGTGAAGGTAACAGATGTCTACAAGAGCAATTTGCCTCTTCTCTCATCTCAACAATTCACTCAAGCGGATGACTCAAGCTAGGAATAAGTTTCAGTGATCTCAATCTAATTCAGTTTTGTGTAGATTGTTCTGATAAGATTTCTCTGATATTCTCCACTCCCTGTGGGCCTCAGGCTTTGCACCACAGAATTCTGAATGATCTCTCTGCAACCTAAAGCTATGCCCAACTTGGTACTTTCCAGATATGTTGGACAGATTGGTTTTACAATCCAATACATCTGGAGGCCTCTTGTTAAGGGAAAGCTGCTTGTTCAAATATGACTGGGATTCAATGCTAGACAGGCATAGTTTAACAACCCTCTCCTTTAAAGTGCTCCCCTAGTATGTACTGTTTAAAAAATCAGATGTACTTCTCTCATATTAACCTCTACACTCACTCTCTTTCTTTTGTATCAAATTTGCGCATTTTTGCCCATATCAAACAAAAGAGGGGAAAACATTCTTATCTCAGAAGCAGAGTTCAGGAAAAAGCTACTGGTCTATTGGACTCAGCCAGACCCACTCAGTAGCCTTGCTTGTCATTTAGAATTTATCAGCTCAACACAGATCTGCCATAATGTGCCGTATAACTAGTGCATAAACAAACTTCAGCATGATAAATGCCTTGCTTTGAAGCCATAAAGTTATTAGCTGGTGGCTGTTAGCTACCGCTGAGTACAGGGCACAGTTCTTCCATTAACCCCTGACTGCCCACCCCTGCGCTCATAAATCCATCAAACCTAGGGACAGGTTTCAGTGGCTAGAAGCAAAGGGAGCTTGACAAATGTTCCAATGTACTGATCAGTGGGACTGAGATCACTGCCACTTCTGGATCTTATCGGTCGCCTTTGTACTTAGGGAAAAACTGTGACCCCCAAATTAGGTGAAAGGAAAGTTTTATTGCTATTATTTTATTATTAATTTGAAGGCAAAGAGCTTAAGATACATAACTTTAGAAAGTTCAAAGCACCCATAAAGAGCGGTAGGTGTTATTAACATCCTCATACTGTTAATGATGGGTAGTGGGGGAAGGGCGAACAAACTGAGGTTTGAACAAGATTTACATAAAACCAGTAATCAATCAATAGTAAAGGAGAACTATGAACTGGATATTACTTGATTCATAATTCAATCTTGTAGCTTCTACTCTAAACCAGATCTCATTTGCAACTGAAGTTTGATCCTGTTTGCCTATAACCCTGTGTGTGTGTGTGTGAGAGAGAGAGAGAGAGAGAGAGAGGAAGGGGAAGAGTAAGTGCTATATATATAAATATATATACACGGAAGATTCCAGGAAGTGCTTGGAAAGGGTTCTGCGTGCCTGTAATCCTGCAGAGCCAGTGCCAATCAGTGCTAACAATACTGGACTACATAAATCCATGGTCTTACTCAGTACAGGGCAGTCTTCTATGCTCCTAATGTACTTTCCCATCCTCATCTTAACAGAAGAAAGAGTAGCATGCTACAACTGGACACAGCTACTCAATTTTTTTTTTAATAAGATCAGGAAAATGTGTGTTTTACACTAAAAAGAAGCAAAAAGAGAGAAAAGTGAATGGTGTAGCAGGAAAAATCTCAGTAAAAGTTAACTTTGCTAGTACCTCTCACTTAAGTTGGAGAATATGGCATGCTGGAGAGTTAGATGATTTTAACAAATACTCCTGCATTGAAGTGGTACATCAGAAAATCCTTATAGCCAGGAAAAAATACTGGAGAGAAGGGAATGCATTTCTTCTTACAGATATTCTACACCGATTAACTGAAATAAACAGTACAGTAAGACTGGTCACTTCTATACTTTCCAAGGCTGCCATTAGAAAGCATCAATCAGACATTAGCTGGAAGCAAGGAGTTGAGCCAAGGAAGAGAGGAACAAATAAAAACATGTCACTGCCAAGAAAAGTATGTTGCTCAGACAACTCCCCAGCAGGAAAACTTTTACATTGCTCTTTGCCCAGGAGAACCCAGTGGTGATAGGTTTGCCTTAGGGTCGCCATAAGTTAGAAACAACTTGAAGGCACATAACTACAACAGTGCTGGCAACTCCTGATTAGGGATGGTGGGAATTTCATTTCAGAACATTTTTCATCAGAATTTATGTAAATATACAACAGTAAATTGTGGGAGAAGGTAAAACAGACAGATCTGCCCATCTGTTCCACATAGGCAATCTGTTCTTTGAGGGAAATCTTTGACGCATGCAAAGAAAGTCTCTTTTTTCTAAGTTTTTTTTAAAAAAATGTATATAACAGGATCAACATGGTGTTTTAGCTAAAACATGTTTTCATAATACACCATTTGATAACTTTTCAAACTGACTATCACCACTAACGTTCACATTAAAATGGATCAGCTGGTGCTTCATCCAGTTTCACTACTCATATGCAAACAGAATTAAGTTTCAGAGAACAGGACATCACAAAAGATCACAAGCCAGCTGCTGAGAAAGGCAACCATTTGTCAAGTTTACCCTTTATGTGTGATGAAACTTTTTCTGCATCTAAATGTTCTTGCACTCTGTGACCTCCTGCCCATGCCAAAGACAGCTGATGTGAAAAGGAGTTCCATCACTGCATTTGTCTAGAAGCCTCTGACTACAGTTTCCAAGTTCAGACATAACAGAAAGTTATGGATAACTGATTTATTCCTGTTTCATTTTAATACTTGCACAAAGGGAGAAACGAAGTAGATATGAATGGGTATTTCAAGCTTGTGCATATCTCATTTTCTTAATCTGAGACTTGACTGTCCAGTTGTGGCCAATCTGATTTCCTTGAACAAAAAAAACATTCAATGAGGCACATTCAGGAAGAAATGGTTTTATGGTAGTGATAGCAAAATACATGTTTTAGCAAAAGTCTCATTTTGGGCTGGAAAACAATAAATAATTGTTGCAAGGAGGGATGATTTAAGAAGTACGTGACATCACATTTTATACTGGACCACCTTCTACAGACAAAAGTATTGGCAAGTTTCAAAGACTGTGAAAGCTAAATAATTTTTCACCAATGAAATTTATCCTGTAAAAAGTTTTACTAATTTTCATGTTTTCCAAGAAAAGAGAGAACATCAATTCTCCATGACAAACATGAAATACACACGCGCACATACACAAAAACACACACACACAAAAAAACAACCTCATGCACTGCATGCAGTAATAATGAGACACATCTGCAATAGGATATTAACCACCCACCAACTTTTCAGACCCATCAAAAGCTCCTGTGTCTATTTTTCTCCTTTTTGCTGCTGAAGCAATAAAAATAGAAAAACCAACATCCAAATGATCTTGTTTATGGTGGCTAAATAAGCTGCATGTGCTTAATCCGTTAGAGTTTAATGAATTTATGACTTGCTTTGGAATTTGACAAGGGCCATAAAAGAGTAATTAACATTTATCAGTGTGTTTGCTACGCCTGCACACGCCCTCCTCCCCTTGGCCCCTCTCACGGCAGTGTCGGGCACCATGGGGGGATATAAAAGTGATCAATTAATTTTTAATAATCTCAGGAAAAGATTGTAGAGTTGCAGTATGAACTCTGGGAGTGTCAATAAATGTGCCAAAGGTCGGCTTAGCTTTCCTTCTCCACATGCTTTCCAGTAAGAGTTGCTGAGGGGATATACAAAACTGCTGCCATAGGAATCAGGTGCTGGTTGCCATCCAGGGCAGACACCCTCCTAGCCAGCTTACCTGTTTTTCTAGTGTATACACTATTATTTCAAGTGGAATCTTGCTGAGTGAGGCAAAATTATGAAATGTCCAGAAGGATGCAAGATGATAATCAAAAGAGTTTTGTTTTCTCTTTTTTCATATCCCAAATCATGCACTTTAATGTTGCACGGTGGACAGATGAAGGGGAATCTCTCTAACACACACCCATCAAACTTACCAACAGCTGATGGCCATCCAAAATTTTGTATATACTCAAGCACCCTGAATAGTATGTACGCTAAAACTATCCACACAATTCCAAACCGCATTTTTAATCAGCTGGTACAGGGTTGGGTACATTCAATGTATCCACCTGGAGAATTTTGTGTTTCACATAGATTACACAAATGACAGGATTTAAATGACATAATTTAGTATCATACACACAGGATTTGGGAGTTGTGGCATTCAGAACATGCATTGGGAAACGGTGGTACCAAGTAAAAAAAGAAAAGTGATGTTAATCTCAAATAGACACAGGGGACTGGGAAATTTAAAATGAAAAGAGTGGTCTCTCTCTCTGTAAGTCCTGTCTAAAGAATCATTGAATTCTATGTCTTCATTAAATATTCGTAACATAGTTGTTTTGTTTTGCTTTAAGTCCTGGGG
This sequence comes from Ctenosaura bakeri, assembly GCA_948474755.1. NCBI lineage: Eukaryota > Metazoa > Chordata > Lepidosauria > Squamata > Iguanidae > Ctenosaura > Ctenosaura bakeri. The sequence continues at coordinate 7,601 of CAOLHI010001144.1, read as the reverse complement.
TTTGGAAAAAGCTGAGGTACTCAACAGACCAAGTTCCATGGCAGAATTGTAACAATATATGGAAACCCACTGTGTGATTCTGGACAAGTCACACTCTCTCAGTCTCATAGAAAGGCATACGCAGCCCCTCTGAACAACTCTTGCCAAGAAAACCCCCTGATAGGTTTGTGTTGAGGTCGCCATAAGTCAGAAATGACTTGAAGGCACAAAACAACAACAAATGATATAATGTTCGCATGGGCACACATAATACATACAGTTATGTATTAAAACACTGCAAAGTAGCTGCACATCCTCAAAAATATTAGTGCTTGCTGTCAGATCCAGAATGAACAATTTGCAAGACTCATATTTGCAGTGCTTATGTTTCATTTGCAGTCACATATTGGTTATATGCTCTATCTACTTCCCTAAACTCCACTCATAATTTTTATTTCTACCAACAGTTAGATCAATATTGCTGTTACAATTAATATTTTTCACATTTTTGAGAGAGATGACACATTTGATAACATTTACAACATCCATTATTCACAGATTGTTATCATCTGCTCAAACTAGTGTTTCCTTTATCATTAAAAAAAATAGTATAAACAATTCAAAGAAAGAATAGAGACTTACAGAGGGGGAACGTTAACGCCATGCGCTGGCTGGCCCCTGCAGATGCTGGCGGCCCTCCTTGGCTGTCGCTTCTATCTGGCAATCAATTGACAAGAAATTGAGATTATGAAAAATGACAATCAGCATCACAAAGGATGGTGTTCAATCAATTGACTCCTACAACTGAACAAGTGACATTTAACAGCAGAGAATTCCTAACTCAGCAAGTGCCATGGGATTAAAGCTGCTGCTTCAAGTACTAGGATCTTATACACAGCAAAAAGCAAAAATTATAAGCAGAAGACCTCCCTCAACATCTAAATGTTCCCCACAATGGATCATCCACCAGAAAATTTGCGATGAAGATTGACACTGTACCACAGAAAGCTTTTATGGATCACTGTATGTTTCCTGGACACTTTGTTAACAATGACACTTTCATGTGCAGACAGCATGAGACAGAAAATCTAGCCACTTCCTCAATAAGCAGCCAGTCCTAAAGGCAAGGTACCCTCATTCTTAAAACGCTGGGTCCTCTGAGTTCTGATTTGAACAACTTTAGTTCCCAAGTACTGGTTCTCATCTCGTTCTTTGGTGCTTTTTAATACGACTAAACTTTCTCCTTGGAAATGGTGCTGGTTATCACTGTGCACAATGAGCACAATAATTACACATGCAAGCAATCCCAAATAGGATGTGTCAGGCTAAGAATCTTAGCTTTTATCAATGGGAAAAAAAGCTTGGAAACTTAACAGCAGGGCTATTACTATTAGAAAGCACATCTAAAGGGATATCTGGACAGGACTCCTGTAGGTATGAACAACTGTCATGTATACTTCTCTGTTCCAAGACTCCTCTCCAAGCCATTATAACTACTTCTTTGACTTTCAGTCCCTACAGCTCTCCAGCCTTTGCCATTTATACTCAGGAGTGAATTTATGGTTGGATGTTTTTCTAAGCAAAATGAGTAACATACATCAAATGCTATCTAGGTGCACCTACTGTCCACTGTTAATTGTGAAACCTAATATTGTTTAATTTGCAACTGCCTTCTTGCAAAGTTTATCCTGCATAATTAACTGAGCTCTTGCAGTTAAAGCCAGTTTGATCAACCAGCTCAGCTCTTGCAAAGACTACATTTGTCGTCAATCACACAGGAATGTTCAGTGAAGAACTAAACATAGTGTTTCCTATCTGCAGTAACTGCAATATGAAGTATCAATTAGTTTGTAACTACTCTGTTGCAAAATTTATCCTGCAGAACTAAAGTAAAAGGTAAAAAAAAAGAGAGAGAGACAGTTCTAGATTTGTGTAAGCAAAATCTAGAGGCAAAGAACTAGAATGGTAGTGGGGCTTTGCATTCTCTTTCTATAGCTGAACATATACAACTGACATATGGACAGGGATATAGATGAAATAAAACATTCCAGGGTGCATATGCTGTTCATATCTCAGGCAGCCATCTTTGGTGGATCAAAGAACAGCAATCCATTTAGACAGTCTGTTCCAGAGTTTGGAAAAGTGTCTTCCAGAATCTCACAGTCAGCGTGGTCAGTGGAGCTGCAGTCTGAAAAAGTAACTTTTCCAGGCTCTAGTTCTCAGGGCAATTATGCATTTTCAGGAGGCTATGCATGTGACATGAGAAATCCTGTACGCACAAAGCCTGTTGCATAACAAACCTGGTCCCATTTCCTGTCCCCTGGAACCGTTAAAACCTCACAAACCACCAGATCCCAACTGGGAGAGGAAGAACTGCTTCCTGCAGGTGTCCTGGGACCATGAATCACACCTTGTCAGAAAGCTGAGCATGAACAGATGGAATACTGAATGCAATCATTTCTAACAACCTTGCCTATATGTATCTCCACCATTCCTAGGGTCTACAGCCTGATCAGTGAGGGGTTAAACGGGTATTAAAGAGGCAGTTTGCAAGAAGCTTTGAAAACTCATACAAATATTATAAAAAATGCCTTTAATCATCTAATAGCCCAAACGGGTTAGGTGATGGATGGGCTGATCTCCTCTGCCTGAACAGATGAGCCTGAGGATGTGGACTTAGAAGGGGTGGGGGGTGGGGAGAAATGAGGACACTTTTCCTTCCTCCCTCCCTGCTTGGAGCAGTTAGAAATATGAGGTCACCCAGCAAGAGATGATAACACATTAAGGGCTCTTGAGAGATTAGCCTGTCAGCCTCGTTAGGAACAGGCAATTGGGGGCTGACTGCATAATTAGAGGCTGGAGAAGCCATAACTCATGCCAGTTTAGACAGCAAGATGGGGCCACATCCACAGATAGTCATCCCTGCTTTGAAAAGTCACCTCAATGGAAGTATGTGATTGGGCCCTTTCAACTAACTGCAAAAGATACATTCCAATGCCAGTCCTTAAACCTGTTCATATACAGGTTTCCTGATATTGCTAAGAGGGAAAATACAGACAGCAGAGACATACAGTATATACAGGGACTGTTAAAATAGTGTGGCTTGCAATGAGGGATGAGCAAACACCTTCAGTTCCGAATCCAGAAATAATCCAGCTTTATTGGATTTATTTGCTTGATGCCCACCAAGTATCAGGAAATAAACCAGTAAGTATGGATTATTACAGGCACACTTTGTAAGCCAGAGGTTATGAGGTATACTGTATGTGATGTAACAATGTTGTTTCTAAATCCTGTCTCAGAATTTCTACATTTTAGTAATGTCCTTAATAATTGTCATATCACCATCAAGTTTACATGGCAATATGATTTTAGGCACAGAAATGTATGTAGTCAAGCCACAGTTGAGAAACCTGCTACAGAACTCAGGAATGTGGAAAGCTAAAATTATTAGACTTTGCTTTGTAGAGATGGACACACAGTGTAAAACACTATTGATATACTGCTATAAATTGAGACTGAAAGAGCCTTCACCAGAAATGCTGTTTTTACTTATTAAACTATGATTTGCAAAGTGGAAGGGTAGTTCTGTGTGGAAGGTACATAGCACATTCCAGTTCAAAATTTCTGAGGTAAACTGGAAGCTTACAAAACGCCCATCAAAAAGAAAAGGCTAGAGTCTCATTGCATAATTCTTCTTTACTACAGATATATGAATCAAACACATTGTGAGAATAAATACATTTGCTGCAAGTGAAATACATAATCTCTCTGTGTGTGCATTTACACTACCCAGAGATCATCTAGCTCTTATCTTGACTCCCACAAGAGCCTACAGGAGGCATAATTATCCTCTTATGCACTACCAAATTTCAGCAGTGACAGACTAAACATGAATCCTTACTGGGTGATTTGACTGGAGTACAATGTTCAAGTAAGCCACCTTGGAGATGTAGTATATATGAAGTCAACAAAGATGACTCAGCATGTAACTGCTGGTAAAATGACAAATTCAATGCTGGGCACAATTAGAAAGAAAGCTGAAAATAAAGCTAACTATATCATACTGCCCTTATACAAATCTATGTTGCAACTAAACTTGTAATACTGCACAGAGTTCTGGTCACTCCACCTTAAAAAAAAAAGATATTGTACAACTAAAAATGTATATAAAAGGCCAACCAAAATAATAAGCATATCAGAGCAAGTTCCCTATGGAGAAATGTTTCAATATTTAGAGCTGCTTGGCTTAGAAAAAGACAAGTAACAGGAGACTTCATAGAGGTATACAGCATTATGTATGGTACAGACAAAGCACGTTGGGAGAAGCCTTCCCCTTCTCATAATGTTAGAATCTGCAGTCATCTGCTGAAGCTGAATGATTGGAGATTCAGGATAGTGTTACTTCAGCCCAGGCCTACCCAGTGATACCACTCGATATCCTTTTGATATCAAAACCATTTGGCTTTCCTCTGCCACCCCGCTCCACGTTTTTGCGAGGCCTCCAGACAAGCACGTAAACAGACGCAGCCGGTAATTGTTGGACATTCCATTCTCCACCTAGGCAGGCAGAACTGAGCCAATCCGTTGCTTCAGGGACCTCTCTTGCAAACGCCCTTTTGCTTAAGCGCGACACTAACAAAGGTGCCCGGCTCTGAGCCGATAGTCTTACAAAGCCAAACTAAGCACCTTGTATTTGCATACTGGCAACACTATTGTCGATTCAGCGCTAAGCCGATCATGTTAAACTTGACCTTTTCCAAAGCTTTGTCCTGCTCCAAATTCGCATTGTTTTCACCGAGTAAGGCATGGCCTGCAGTCACAATTCACCCTATATAAACCCCCCGATTCCGAGACCAGCTCGAATCGCTCCCGAGTTCCAGACCGCCTTGCTGCCGTTTTGTCCGGCGAGCTCCCCTCAGTGAACTGCGCTGAGCTTTCTTCCTTGTACCCAAACGAACTCAATCTTCAACTCCTTCAGGACTACGAGAAAGGTTTCATATCATTCATTTCCCCGAAAGTCCCTATTTCCAATCCTTTTAGCTAGCTGTGTGATTGTGGTGTCTTCACTGTTTGTTTGTCTTTCAATAAAACATCATTTTTGCTATTTTAAAACTGTCTGACTGCTTGACTGACCTGACCCCGTAGACACTGGGTTGCAAGATCCCTGCTAAGTTACCCTGCCTCTCGCTAGCTTTAGTGAGTGCTCCAGCTAATTCTCCCCAGAATTGTGTTTGTGTTTTTGTTATTTGGACGCTCCTCCCGGGACCCCCCAGAGAACAGGGTAACAACAGAAATATGTGTTCCTTCATACAGTGCAGCTAAACTGTGGAAATCAGTACAAGGAGTAGCGATGGCTAGCAACATGGACAACTTTAAAAATGGATCTGGACAAATGCAGGAAGAATGCAGTTACAAGTGGCTACTAGTCATAATGGATATCTATGCTCTCCAGTACCAGACGTAAGCCCTGTTCAGGTATTTGCCTAAATGCCTGGGAGGGCTAGATGAGTGGTAGGGACGTGGGCACATAAAGAATGTCTCTGCCTGGCTCCACACATCTAGCATTGTCAGAGACCTTTACAGTTTTACAGGCAGTTTTATAAGTATATTTGGCTTACCAGAGTTCCCAGCCATGGGACCTCTATAACCATGGTCAGCTGAATGCAGTTACAAAGCCGTCTACAGATCTTCACACTTAACATGGAAGTATCTCAGAAACAGCTGGCCATAAGGGGGTTGTTTGGAGATTAGGGCTTGTACATACACACCCATGTCCTCACCACCCATTCACTTTTCCACATTTTCAGGCAAATGCCTAAATGAGTAAGATAAAGCTGTGGCATTCATGTCCATAACACAGGGAATTTCATATATACCAACTGTTAGGGAAACAGAAGGACAGACTAGATAGGATTTTGGTCTGATTCAGTATGGCTCTCCTAATGTTATATTCATCTTTTATAATTTTTTTCTAATGCTTTGTAGGCCTCATTGGCATGTGGACTTCTTACACTGGCCTGCTGGGCAAAACTACTTCTAACTGTACACTCCCAACTAAAGTGCCCATCAACTTCTCTCGCTTCATTGAGTCTCACTCTCAAGCAAGACTTCTGTTCCCAGGTAGTTGCATCTCAAGTTGTTAATTAATAAGGAGTAGGCCAAATTTACTGTTGTGTGCTTACAAGTCATTTCCAGCTAAGACAAACCTATCACAGGCTTTTCTGGGGCTGAGAGTATGTGAAATGCCCAAGGTCACCTAGTGGGTTTCCATGGCTGAGCAAGGAATTGAACCCTGGTCTCCAGGGCTGTAGTCCAACACTCAAACGACTACAGTAAGTTTGCTCAATTTATTAGTTAATAGGGAGTGGAACAGATTACACTTACTCAAAGCCAACCAACAAAGATGTGCATATGCTTAGGTTACAATGTTTTGCCTTGCCCCCAGATTTTCTGAAACTTAACTGGCAGCTTCTATATATTACTTGATCCTTATTTCATCACTCTGCATGCTCACTTTATTGATACCTGCCTTGTACCTACCCCTTGACTCTCAAATTATTTTCAGCTAATTGCTGCTTCTAAGGCAATCAACATCAAACTAATAGACTATCCCAACCATCACTCAGAAATTGTCCCATGGTTTTTTTCATCTTCATCCTCATATTCAATTGTTGGATGAATAAAGTAATCTCTATTCTACTTTTCAGCCCTCAGGAGAGATCAATAGCCCCAATGAAAAGACAATGACCTTGGGAATTATTTGGCTTGAGTAGCATTATGCATTCTGGAACAGAAAGTGACCTTTTCCAAATGTCACATGTCATTGAATTTTACATCAAATGTGGACATTTGCTATGGATATGCAAATCTTTCTGCTAATATGTAGGTATATGAGTGCATGGTTATGAAAAACTGGATATGGTTACACATATAATGACAACATTGCCTTCCTGAGAGTAGTACTACATTGCTCAAAACAAGGTTGCATATCTCACCTGAAAATGCACTGCTCTTGGAGCAAGGCTCCATGAGTTCGGAGGGGGGTTCTGTGGGTGGAGGTGGAGAGTGCAAGTAGCTAATATAATCTGAAAGCTCCAAAGGACATCAGTCCACAAAATGCTTTGTCATTAATGAACAGGTTTCTTACCTGTAACTGTGGTTCTTCGAGTGGTCATCTGTGCTCTCACACAATGGGGAATCTTTGTACATGCACACTAGCTTTTCGGAAAGTTCCAGAGCTGAGCAGCTTGGCGGCAACCCCTCCCTCATCTGGTACTGAGCATGCTCAGTCCCACCAAACTAATGGTCTCTCCTCAGTTTCGAAGTCCGCCGAAGCAAGACCTGAAAGAGGGGAGGCTGGGCGGGTGTGTGTGAGGGCACAGATGACCACTCAAAGAACCACAGTTACAAGGAAGCAACCTGTTCTTCTTTGTGGTCTCTGTGCCTCACACAACGGGAGACTGAGTAGCTTACCACTGGACAGCAGGTCAGATCCTAGAGGATAGAAGACAGCACCGCACAGCCGAAGTTGGCGTCACGCTGGCCCTACAGTAAAGGTGGTAGTGGCAGACGAAGGTTGAAGGCTGCAACCATGTAGCCACATGGCAAAGCTCCTGTAG